>JAGXOD010001382.1:6467500-6975000 GCA_020368025.1 Brachyhypopomus occidentalis
TGGGGTGTAGAATCCGGCCTCGCAGTTGAATTTGCACACGTAGTCGGTGCGTTCTGTGTAACCGTTGTAGATGCTTACGGCACCGTTCGGTAGAGAGCCATTCCAACTGACCCATTTGAGGCTGACGTTGTCGTCGAACATGAACGGTGAGCTTCGTTCTTGCTCGTTCTCTGAGGTGAACTCTGGAGGAGCACTGGAGAGTTCCACCACAGTCGAAGCATCGAGCGGTGGGACCACATCACCCAAGGCAGGGTTTAGCTGGACCTCTACATCAAAGGACAAGTGTAGGCTAATTATTTAGATGGTATTCAGTGTTTGCAATGAAACTGGTCTATATCACAAGTGTTTGTTGGTAATAACTGGGTTTGCTGACTTTCAGTCTTAGTCCCATGTTAGAAGGAGTCACATGTAAATGCACATGCAGTGAGTCATAAATGAATCTGATTGGAAATGGAACTCACTGTTCGCCGCATTGAGATCTCGGGTGGGGACACAGCGCAGTGGTGACAAACACAGCTGCAGCACCGCTAACACCAAGACAAGTGCTGCCCTCATCTGGTGAGAAAGGGAAATGAAGACCATGGCCATTTCAGTAGAAAGTTGTTAAATTTAGTACTGTAAATCACTGGCATTAAATAAATCACAATTGATTTAGATAAAATTAAATAAACAAATATAACCAGTACTCTCTTTGCTTAGTTTAGTTATTATAAGCAAAATATTTAATTAAACATTTTAATCATACAGTTATATTCAGATTAAAATATTTTTTTTTTATTTATAGCAAAGTAAATGTTATGATGCTTGGACAACAATAAAATTCTAAATAAATGTGTCCATGCATTTAACATTTTTGTGCAGCATTGCAAGATCAAAAATATATTCCATAGCACAGAAGTTATTTGCAGTAATATTCATTCATATCTACCACTATGCACAATGAGACATTATTTTTGTTTTAACACGAGACCATTATTGTATTGGAGTGATAAATGAGTGTCTTTTACCTTCTTAGATGTCTTTTCAAATGCTGATGAGTGGTAGAGCCAAAGGGCTCTTAAGCTCTTATAACAGCCCCCAATAAACCAGCACTGGTGACCTCAGCATAGGTGAAGACAATATCCACAATGTCAATGCAGAGCCACTGAATAAAACTGAATTTGGTGGTGATTGGTGTGAATTGGAATGAGAAGAACAGAATTCTTTGTAAAGAAAAATGTTCCTAATGTATAACCCAAAAGATGTGTCCCCAGAGATGCAGATACCACATTAATCTTCTGTAGAATGGCAAAGTGAAAGATAAATGGTTAATTTCCACAATCTTTTTACCATTATTTTCTTTTCTAAAACGTTTGATTACTGAAGCTACATTATATGCATTTAAATCCAGTGACCAAAGTGTCTTCTTTTGTCAAGATATCCAGGATCTTAACCAGGAACAGATACAAGCAGTATTCTGTTAATTCTAGTGTAGGTTAGTTTAGTCATTATAAGCATATGTTATTATAACCAAAATCTCAACCAGGAACAGATATTCTGTTAGTTTAGTCATTCTAAGCAGAAGCTGTATTATTTGTCTTTGAATTCAGTGATCAAAGAATTTTCTTTTGTCAAGACGAGTATCTCAAGTGTCCTTGATGTTTTACAAAACACTTGCGTGACAAGTTAATACTGGATTTTTGACCTCCTCAGAAATGATTGTTTATCAGGCAAAATAGCTGATTGATCTCTAATAAAAATTGATAGATGGGTTTAGGGTCAAGGTCATGAGAGAAACTACTTATGAGGACCCATTGGAGTCTTATTATCAGACCTTTTACGACTTAGAAGTAATGATATACTGTTCTTTATAGGAGGGTCAGTCGTGATAATATGAGTCATATGTGAACGAATTTATCATTCTTTTAACTATCTGATTCTGCTGATGTGATAGAAGTGACTTTACTAAGATGCAGCTTCAGGAATTGTTAAAAATATATATTGTTATATAAGATATTTTCAGATTTTCATGTACAGGATGTTAGAAAAATCACTTTTGTGTGTATGGTTATATTGTAATTTTATATAACTATTATGTAATGTTATGATTTGGTTAATGATAAATTGTATGTGCGAACAAGAATGCATTAATTAGAATTTGGGCATGTACAATCAGCAACCACTCTCTTAGAAAATCTTAATTAGAAGGTGTTGTTTATGTACAGTAAAGACAGTGGAAACTCTATGCCCATGCATAACTTTCCTTAGCTATGTTTTAGTTCATCTTAATGAGACCAGGGCAGCTGTCGGCTGGATATTTTTTGGCAAACCACCCTTGGCTTAGCAGTGACTGATATGTATTTATTAGGTATAACACCTTGCATGTCCCTATCATGTTGGTGAGAAATAATTGAAAAAAAACAGTGGGGGAGAAAATTGAAAAAAAATTTATATAATACTAATATTAACTAATATTATATATATATATATATATATATATATATATATATATATATATATATATATGGAGAGAGAGAGAGAGATATTAAATATTATATTATATAAAAATTATAGTTAAGTGCACAAAGTTTCCAGAGTTTCTTTCATTGTTAAAATGCTAGAATTTATATATAAAGAGACACTAAAGTCTCTTCTGAAAACTATGACAGCAACAAAGATTCCATGTCAGGGTTTCATATTTCTCAGTGCTTTATTTTTTGAACACATACAAGGATAGCCAGCTCTCTTCTGCAAGGGTTTTCCCAAATGACATTTTGCACTAATTGAAATAAACTGCAATTACATTGTGTAAGATGATAATTTACTCTTTGCATAACTTGGTATAGATGGTCAATGTTGTGTTTGTATCTGCTTATGCAGCTGATGGACATGGTTTGGCATCTGGAATGGGCTCACAGCGGTCCACCACTGCTCTGACCTCTCCGATCTGCACGCCGTCATAGATGCCATTGATGGATGTCCACTGGGTCTCTCCGTTTGCATATGTGCGGCTAAGCCTCGCCTTGAAGGGGATGTCGGCTGTGATCTTGCGGCCTTCCATGCGTGCGGAGCAGGAGTGGTTGGGTGGTACCGTCAGCTGGACTGACACCTCATGGCTGAGAGCCTCCACTACAGTGGTGCCACGGTTGAACTGCAGAGTCTTCTCTAAAGTGAAATCCACTCCAGCACTACCAATCATTGGGATCGTGGCAGTGATGCCCCCTGTAACACCAAGCATGGTGGAGCGACCAATGTTCCATGTTTTCTCCACCTCTGTGGTCTTGGAGATGGTCACAGTCTTGGTCACAGTCTGGCAGTCATTGTTGGTGACAGTTGAGATCCTCATGGTCTCTGGTGGGTAGTGGAAGAGCTCGATCTCATCAATGCCATACTCAACGTGGGAGATGTGCTGGGTGTAGGCATCCTGGTTGATTGCCAATACTTCATACTTCTTGTACCAATATTCATCACCCTCCCATGGCAGGAAGAAAGCGTCAAACTGAGGTACAACCTTGCCAAGTCCATACTTGTTCTTGCCTACAAAGATACCAACACCACCACAAGTTCTAATAGCGTGGTTGGGCACGGAACCATAGGACCCACTCTTCCACTCCACAAACTCAAAGTTGTCTACATTGACTAATACCTCAAACTCAGCTGCATGGTATTCTCTGTCGCCATAAGGGTAGTGGCAATATGGACCTTTGCTGAGAGTATAGAAACCTGCTTCGCAGTTGTACTTGCAGATATAATCAGAACGCTTGGTGTACCCATTGTAGATGCCAACTGCACCATTGGGAAGAGATCCCTCCCACTTGGTCCAGTTTAGATTGATATTGTCACCGAACAAATGTGAAAAGTTCACTTGTTCCTCAAGGTCTGGGGGTGTTAGTGGGCCAGTGACTGCCACATTATCAAAGAGAGGTGGGACTTTATCCTCCAGGAGAGGGTTCAGAAGGGAGGCTGAATCAAAAAAAGAGATAGCAAATAATCTTTGTGAAAAACTATTGGAACAAAAGCTATTAGAGACACAAGAAAATTCAAAATAAACAAAATAGTCTCAAACTGTCAACCAGGACATGATAGAAGATGGTTTAAAGTACACAGAAGAGAATACAGGCCCTCAAAAATTTGATATTGATACAAATTAAGTATGAAATTGCCTACATTTCCCTGAGCTTAGTTCCACTATCTCTTTGAGGTTGGCTGGGGGTTCCTCAGAAGCCAGGACGCTCAACGCTCCCAGATTCAAAAGTGTGATGAGAGCAAACAGCTTCATCTGCAAAAGACATATGATTCACGATTTTCCAGAATTAGCAGCAAAGTGATATTATTCAACATTGGAAATGTTCGAGATAGTAATTGTCTCTACGGTTGACGTTACTTGACATTTTTTTGTTTTAAAAACGTTCCACTGCTCATACTTCACGTACAGGATTATTAATGAAAGACTACACATACCTTTGCAGTCTGACCCCTCTGTGTGGATCATTCTGACTGTTCAGACTTATATATCTTATTTATGGCCTCATAAGCCATAAATCCCAAACCTCACTCTCATGTTATCATCTCTCAGGGCTCACTGTCATACTGAGGCCAACAGCTACAATCCTAAAAATGAAAAGCAAATATAACCGAATAGATTTTCATATTAGAAATGTTGAAAGCAGTTAAATGCAATGCCATAAATATAATTGTTCTGTAAAAATGTACTGTTAAAAATAACACAGAAAAGCAATTATCAATTCTTCTATAATATTCTTGTTATACTGTATAGTCCTTGTCCTGAAAATTCGATCAGTGCCATGATTGGCCTTAGACTATGGTCTGACATTTAGCAGGAGTTCTCAAGATTCTGTAGGGACACTGCTGACAGGCGATTTGTGTTATTTGTGCCAAGATAAGATTAAAGATTGTAAAGGTTATTTGGATAAGGCATTACAGAACTAATCTTTTACCTCTGATGGCTTTCTTTGATATTTGAAAGATTGCATACCATCAATTATTCAATAATAATAAGAATAATCAAGATAACATTGAAATGTTTTTGTTACCAAAAAAAATTAAATGCCAACTTCTTAATAGAGAAAACGTATTGGGTGGATCACAAGGTTTCTTGTGAGGTTTTAAGGAGTCTTCACATTCTGTCTAGAACAAAGACAAACAAAGGCACTTGTTGTTATGGCAGCAGTTCCCCCAGTAACACTTTGTAATAAATGTCACCTGATCGCAGAACTCCTGAGGAATGCTGTGGCCTTTACATAACCAAGCACATAGAAATGTGTGGACAAGAACAGCAGGGGGCATCAAGAGATCTAAAATGGCACTCATGCCAAAATGGTGCTTCCGTCATAAAGTTAAAAACAGAAGCATCGCTCTGCAACTGTATAGCCTGTACAACAGGCAGATGTCTCTGGTGCATGAGCAGTGAGCATGAGTTCAATGCATCAGTGCATTGGGTAAATCATTGAACAATTATAATGCCTTTTTGCAAATTGGACAGATTTGAATGAATCTTTGAGGTTTAGTATTTGATGGGAATTTCTTTGCAGGGAATGACAGACGAAATGTCCAGGTGCATCGTTTAGTATGTTCTCTGCTGATGGTATAGTATGTTCTCTGTTAACGGTGTAGTATGCTCCCTGGTTATGGTGTACTATGCTCCCTGGTTATGGTGTAGTATGCACCCTGCTGATGGTGTAGTATGGTCCCTGATTATGGTGTACTATGCTCCCTGGTTATGGTGTAGTATGCACCCTGCTGATGGTGTAGTATGGTCCCTGATTATGGTGTACTATGCTCCCTGGTTATGGTGTAGTATGCACCCTGCTGATGGTGTAGTATGGTCCCTGATTATGGTGTACTATGCTCCCTGGTTATGGTGTAGTATGCACCCTGCTGATGGTGTAGTATGGTCCCTGATTATGGTGTACTATGCTCCCTGGTTATGGTGTAGTATGCACCCTGCTGATGGTGTAGTATGGTCCCTGCTGAACATCTGCCAGCCATGCAATGCAGTCATGTTCACTTCCTTCTTGTCATGTATGGCCCCTCCCCAGTTGTCCGTCATGTACTTGTTTTCTTATGTGTTTCTTTGTTTTGGTTTTAGTTTCCACGCCCCTCTTTTTTGGTTTTTCCGCCCCTGATGATTCGTGACTGTGTATATATACACTGTGTTTTCAATGCATTGTTGCTGGTCATTGTTGTGCTCATTTTGTTTACTGTTAGCCTCTTTGCATTAAGCCTCGCTAGTCATTGTGTTATGTCATTGTTTCTTTCTGCAGCCTCTAGTCTTGTAGCCTGTGTTCTTTGCTTTTTGTCTAGCCTGTATTTCGTTGTGTTCCCCTTTATTATGCCGTCTTGGGCTCTACGTGTTGAAAGACTGAATTTGGACCATGTTAATGACTTGGATTCTGGATTTTCCCCGGATAAATCTCGCTCTTCTCAGCGAATGCTTCTGCCTCTTCATCGCTCCCCGTCACACTTCTAGTTTTGAGATCATCGGCAGGTGAAACGCATGCTCAGCTAGCCTCAGCCTGAAACAGTCAGAACAAGGGAGATGTTGGTTGTTTAATTATGAATTCTTAAAATGGGCTGACTAGGTGTTTCCTATGTGATTCCCACAAAACACATATAGAAAGCTTCAAAATAAAATTTCTGTTTTGCCCTTCAACTTCATAGCCATTACATCATTTCATATCCAGTGGGTCAAATCAATAAAATAGCATCACTGTACAATAATTTATTCCACTATAAATGCAAACCAAATGATTAATGATCCCTGTGTCCAGAGACTTTTCAGTGAGACCACCAGGTGCATGGTTCTTCTGTCTCTATCAAAGACGTATTCATATTTGATTTAGTTGAAAGTCATGAGGTATGTGTGTGACGGGAGTCATGTTCAGACTGCAATGCAGAAACAGGAGTGTGTGTGTTTTTTGTCCCCCAAGGACTCTGGACTTTCTACAACTACTGCAGAGATAAATAAAAGATGTTCTCCTCTTCTAGTCTCCTTTTTACCAAGATGAGATGCTCTAGTAAAGTTTCCTTCATGTGGAATAATGGTGCCGAATATTGAGCTTCTGCCTTACTTACCCACTCAAGAGTGCCTCGGTGTCGTCAGGATTTGGGCTAATGCACCTAGCCTGGAGCTCATCTGAATTCACGCACCTTTGTGTGAAATGAAACGCCTTCAAATCACATCAACATTCACATAGTAGTAGCCATGACGGGCATGGCATGTATATAGGAGACGTGGAAGTGAGTTGGTGAGATCACATTTGTTTAATATCAAGCTTTCTTTGGCTATGCTGCACAATTTTAGGTTATTGATTTTAGGTTCTATTCAAAAACAGCAAAGGAAATGCAGTCCAAAACTGTCCTATAACTGGCCGATTAGTCACTGACTCTAACCCTAACTTTATTTCCTTTTTTCAATTTAATTTTATTCATAAGCTTATCGCTTATGAATTTTACAGAAATAGAAGATAAATGCACATATTCAGTGTATGCCCAACATGCTATATGTGGGATATTGAGGTAAATACCACCACAGCCACTGCTTGTAGACAAGCATTGACATTATATAGAGAGATAAAGAGGCCATTAAGTGTTTCTTACAATGTGGAGTGGAAGTTCATGCCATAGAAGCTACTCTATCCTCTAAATCTCAGAAGTTGGGTGAGGATGTATGTGTCTTGTAGCTTCCAGGAAGTGAAGCTGCAAGAATGTGTGGAGTCTCCATCATCTGAGGAAGAGAAGTTAGTCAGAGTAATTATAGCACCTCGGATGGCACCAAGATCCAGAGATGGTGTGAGCATAATTAATAATTAGAAAAGAACAATGTGGTATGAGGAAACCTTCTGATCTAACCATAAACGTGAGGTTATGAGTTTCATAACAGAAATAAAAAAGCAATGTCTGTACCCAAGATGCTGTGTAAAGTGACTTATCAAACAGCTTTATACACTTGTAAATCTCGTAGAAGCGTGGAGCACACCAGACGCCACATCCAGACAGACAAAGCATCGCTCTCCAACATCCAACCTCGCTTCATATCTGCACACGATCTCTCATGCATGGTATCCTGGGGAGGACGTTCTCGAGTGACTGTAAATCTGTCAGGGGCGGCCTTGCCGGCATCCGCCCTCAGGCATGTTGGTCTAAGCTTAATTAGACAAACCTGTGATGAATGCCACAGTGACCATACGCCGCCGGGTCTGGCGGAGCAGACGTAGCGCTGAAGCAAAACCCTTGTACCATCTCAGCGCTTTAGGAGTGATACAGGAAGGTAAAAGAACAAAGATGTCAGTCTGAATTTGTGACTTCCTATGCGTTTCTCAGCTCACCCGTGTGAAACACTGCTACGTACTGGACTGACCAGCTGCTAGATTTGAGGGTGAGAGAAGAGTTCATTCTTCTGAGAAACGCAGAGAGACAGTCGGACACAGTCGGACACAGTCTCACACTGTCCTGATTTCAAAGGGTATTTTACATGGACTGTGACAAATGAAGTTGTTTTTGTTTTTTTTGGCGATGAGAAAAACATTGCAATAAAGTTAGTTACTTCATAAAAGTTAAAAGTTACAAAAGTTACAATCTTTAGCAATAGTAATGTTATGGGAATTGCAGTGTGATCTGCAACCGGTCAACCAGGGGTGTCCTCATTTATTATCTGAAATCATGAAAGAATAATTCAAAGATTGATGACTACACCTCAGAACAATCTCTGTTACTAAGAAAAATAAATATGTGTGTGTGTGTGTGTGTGTGTGTGCGTGCATGTGTGTGTGTGTAAGTGTGAGGATGCACAAGAAAGGGAAAAAGTGGGAAAAGAACCACACTACACACTGCACATCCTCATATGAATATTTCAAGCCCCTAGCCTGTACAATACACTGGAATCACAGCCTCCTCTAAAATTTAAAAGATTAATAATTAATGTACTAAAAATATGCTTTTTCTCTTCCATACTGCTGTCTACTCTTAGTGATACTCAAAGTGCTACTAGTAGCAGAACAGTGAATAGAGAAAAAGAGTGAGTAGTTTAGAGAGTCTGGAGATATTGAAGATAACTAAATGTAAGCATAGTGTGTGTTTGTGTATGTGGGTGAGTGTCACACATATAAGAGCATACAGTACGTCTTTATGAAGCCTTCAGTGACATTTTTTCAAAGATTTATGATATAAATATGAATGTATACATCCTTAATATGGTAGCTTAAACTATATCAACAAATGTTTTTGTAAATCACTTCTTAGCAATTATCGCAGCAGCAATTTTGTGTTGTACAGTGCAGTTTTGTGCAGTTAATAAGAGAATAAGAAATGTATTGCCAGTGAGCAGGAGACATATAACAAACTAATTAAAGTACACCCCCCACACACACACTTAAGTCTTACGATCGTTGCTTTAACACAAAATGTTACACAATATGCTCCGTCTCTCTCTCTCTCTCTATGTCACCACACACACACATCCACACACCCACAAACATACACTTTTCTCAGGTGCACCCCAGATGATCGTGCCATCGCGTGCGCTGATGGAATCTTAAAAGATGAAGAACTGGGGGAGGTTGAGGAAGCGTTCATTATTCTGCACCAAATTCCCTCGCATCGACTTGTCCGGTTGTTATTTCAACAAAACGTGAATAGGGTTAGCTTACAAGAGAGGGTTAGCGTACAAACGGGACGAACAAGGACGAGACTACTTCCATCTTTCAGGTTCTCTCATACACTGAATTACCTGAGAATATTTTAAGAAGACTGGCTGACGTTGAGGTTGTTGGATACTGCACTTTGAGAATATGTTTTGTCATGCTCGTCAAATTGCAAACATATTTTTCGTGATATGGTTATAGCTAAAGTCATGAAGTGGATATAATACCTGATCTGTTAAATTCTTCTCGATAACTTTTTTTTGTTCTTTTTGGCTGGAGAGCACTTCGACATCGGTTGATCAACTTTGTGATGCCGGAGAGTGGACAACCGGACTTCGGGTGTCAGTACACGGGATTCTTAAAGGTAGGCTAATGAAAACAGAGTAGCGATCTTTAAATTAACATTTAACATTAACATTTAAATAATGATTTGACTTACGTGAAGTGAGTTTAAATGTACGTATATGTGTTATAAAAATTTCAATCAAACTGGAATACGAATAAAAAAATATGTGCTACCAAATTATAGCTAGCTACCAAATATCAGCTGTAAGAGAATAATTATTGTGCTCATTGTATAAGTGCTTATTTTAGAACTATTCCTCACCATGCAGGTCTTTTTTGGCGTGTCCCTCTTAGTGATGGATTATATAATACTAATATTAACTAATATATATATATATATATATATATATACACACACACACACATCAATACTTGAAATATCAGTACTCTCAAATATCAGTACTCTCAAATTCTCACTTTGATCAGATCAGATCTGAGATGTAGTCCACAAAACTGTCAGAATGACCTCTGATTACCTCTGTCTCCTACTCTTGATAGCTTGGGCTTGGGCTAAATCTTGGGCTAAGTCTTGGGCTAAGTCTTGGGCTAAGTGTAACTGCTATAGTGATTGCATCTGAAATTCTTGGTATATCCGTCCGGCTTCTTAGCTCTTCATTAAAATTCTCACAAAGACATCTCCTGTCCCCGAGTGGATTCTATTTTGGGAATTAATTTTTGTTCAACCAATCAGCTTCCTCATCCCATGACAACGCGACACGTTTTAGGCTGCTTTCCTCACTCACCCCTGAATATCATCAGAAAATGGCATAATGCAGAATGGACGTGTCAGTCATTTGAAGGACGCAGTTGTCTTATTGCACAGAATAGTGGGCATGGGCCAAAGCCGAGGTGTCAGAAAGTCCACGACGTGTTGTGGATGTGTTGTATTAATGTCGCCTGAGAGCTCGTCTGTTTTTCTCCCACACATTCAGGGTGTTGATGGAGAGGATCTCGAATGACAGCCGGAACAGTGGTCATCACAGGTGGACTCATAGCTGCAGTCATCTTATTGACGATTGTTACGGTACTATGTTACTGCAGACTGCAGGTGAACAAAATCTTCTGTGTCAGCCTTATTATACTCTACTTGTGGTTAATAAGGTTGACGTAGGTAACTTCTGGAATTGCTTCGAAGCAGTGTATTGTTTGTGTTATGACCATGTCAGTTTGGTGTAACTCAGAGACACACCCTCATTCCCTCGTAAAGTATCATTTTGCAGAGGTTTATTGATTCAGTACAGCCTTAAATTAATGGAGGACTCAGACTTCTTTGTCTGTATGACACTACTGTCTACAGACTGATGTTTGGTGACTACCTTAATCAATCAACAAATTGACAAGCATGGACTTTTAATTAGGAAACCTCATCTGTCTCCTTGTTCTTTTTCACATATTTGTAACCTATACGCACAACAGAACCTTTAAATGTCCCTTACCTGTCCTCCTCTAGTATTACTGCTGTAAGAGGGAGGAGTCAGATGGCGAGGAGGAGGAGCCAGACTTCACCACTACATCACCCCGTCAACCAATCCCACCAAGTCCAACAAGCCCACTTAGCATTTGCCCCGCCCTGGAATACACATCCTCCAACCAGCTCCTCATGACCACTGAGCCTTATGAGCCCAACGGACGGGCTCTCTACTGCCCCTGCAGCCCCACACTGCCCCCCAGGCCCGTCCGCTCCTACACCTTCTGCCCCTCCTGCTCTGGCTACCTGCCCTTCTACCTGCACCCCCCGGAGGAGCTGGGAGGGGTCAGTTACAGAGGCTTGCAGGAGCGAGATCTGGATCTTCCTGTGGACATGCCCGCCTTTCACAAGCTCAACCTCATCCAGTCTGTCAGCATGAGGGAGGTGCTGACTCACCACAGCATCAGCACTGATGTTTAGCACCACCCCATGCAGTGGGGGACTTAGCCAGATGCTCCACCCATTCACTAGGAATTCCTGTTCTGGGACTCTAATACCCTCTCAAACCATTAAAGCTGAAGTGTTAAATTTACCCTACATGCAAGAGAAGTGTCCCTGCCTTTTTGATGTGGAGATGTCATTTAAGATTTAGTCTATGTGCGTGCATATAAATGTCTGTAGGATAATTATATCATGGCATTTGTAGAAATCTGTTTTTATCATGTAACTGAAAATAGCAAAAAACAACAGACTCCTGTCAAAGGACAGAAGATGCAGCACGAATGTGTTCATCATTTGAAGGATACAGATATCTTATGCAGAGTGTAGGCCACACCCAGAGTTTCAGGAACTGAAATAAATATTATAATAATATCTATCCAAGGACGACAGCTCACTGCCAACTGTTAAAGATAAAGATAAAAGCTGTGTCATGCATTACATAGTGTCTGGAGACTCATCCAACTATAGTACTGTTAGATCATGAAATCATTTCTGTTTTTTTTATCTAACTGAAATTATGATGTGCTGTTTACTGAGGTCTGTAATGTATGAAATGTGTGAGTATTTTCAGATTTCACTGTTTTATGTTTTGACAACTTATTTAAGTCATTAAATGAATGCACTTCCTTGACATTCCTGCAATTTTGATGCACATTTCTATCAAATATAAATAATTTGTATTTAATCATTTGGATGTTTATTTTGACTATGGTGTGACTATATTTTGAATATGTTTTACTATGTTTTGACTCTTTTTACTGTATGGTATGTCAGCAAATTGTGAATCGTGTTCTTTATATATACCATAGATATATATATATATATATTTTTTTTTTCACCAGCAGGTGGCGATAGATACTTCACTCTAATAGTTGTCCTTTACTTTGGCAACAACTGAAAAGTTAGAGAAATACTAGCGGTATTTTCTGTTATATTAAGAAATTGTGTGCAGGATGATCGTAATGTTGTCACCTTTACTGAATCACTGCCATATTGCACCAGAATTTCAGTGACTAACAAAATGTATTGTTTTTTTAACAAAATGTATTAGTTGCTTGATTTTGGACCTAAAAATTCCACACTTATTGTCATTAGTGATAATCTTTTATTTATGATACTTTGAGAGGTAACATAAAATGTAAATCTTTTTTTCTACAATAAAATCAAGACAT
The DNA here is from genome assembly GCA_020368025.1 of Brachyhypopomus occidentalis. Classification (NCBI taxonomy): domain Eukaryota; kingdom Metazoa; phylum Chordata; class Actinopteri; order Gymnotiformes; family Hypopomidae; genus Brachyhypopomus; species Brachyhypopomus occidentalis. Next base: position 6,480,568 of record JAGXOD010001382.1, read on the forward strand.
TTTCTTTCGATTGCCTTTTGTACACTGAGGTAATAGCAATTCGATATTTTAATAGCTGGATTGTGGCACAAGGAGCAAAATATAAACTGCATACAATTTGAAAAATTACATGTTCAAGTGTCAGGACTCACTGAATGAGATAACATGATGCAAGAAGAACAGGTGTTCTATTCCTGTTGTCAGAAGAGCTATTAGCTATTAACAGTCATTAATAGTCATTAGTGGATAGGTGATTGCAGAAAAAAAAAGTCGGAATGGTAAAAATGAAGGATGGCAATGTGTAACGGAACCCTGGAAATGTGTAATAGAACCCTGGAAATGTGTAATGGAACCCTGGAAGTGTGTAACGGAACCCTGGAAATGTGTAACGGAACCCTGGCCCTGACCAATAAATAAACTATAGAAAAGTGAAGGTGCAGTAACAGTTTAGTAAGAAACAAAGAGAACGTCAGAGTGCTGCCCCGGGGACAGGGAGGATGAGCTCACGGGGAGGACGAGCTCACGGGGAGGACGAGCTCACGGGGAGGATGAGTCCGCTCCTGTTTACACGTACAGTACTAAGTCTGCCATCTTCCGCCCGAGCTTCCATTCAGTACTGACCCTCATCACTGTCAGTCTGATGGATTTTAAAAACACTTTCATGCATTATAATAACGTTTCACAGAGCAATAATCAAAATAATTTAATGTTTCCTTAATGTATCCCATAATCACTGGGACTATGTCTTAAAATAGGTATTATTACTGTAATACTGACATCAATGGTAGTTTAATATAGCTAGTTTAAGTAATAAACAATAAAAGGCATCTGAAGGATAAAACCAAGACTTTTTTTAAATAACCTTTGGTCATTGGTCCAGAATCTCCTATAGATATTAGGTATTCATGATTTTTAGGCATATCAACACCCTTTGAATTCGAGCTTTCAGAAATGCCCTTTGGCACTACTCCTGATTTGTGTGCACTGTTCCAATACTTTTCCAAGCACCCTAGTTCTCTTCGGGTGAGGGCACGTGGTGAGCACTAGGAAGTGCGCGTGCTCCGGCAGGTACGGCAGCAGGCCTTGCTATAATACCAGTGGCTGCAGAGGTTGACCTTCAGCGCCAGAGAGCAGTTGGTGGTGGGCCGGTCTTGGCAGTTCTCATCTACGCAGAAAAAATAAATGATTACATCATAAATGATTACGTCATAAATGATTACGTCATCAAGGCAGCAGATTACGCATAAATGATTATGTCATCAAGGAAGCAGAACCCATCTTAATAAAGGGCATAGGTTGAGGGTACAGATATGATTCAGAGCTTTTGCAGGGTTTCTAGCGTAATTCCCTTCGACGTCTACCTGGAGGTTCTGTGGGACAAGCCTCCAGGGCGCAGGTCTGCTTGTTAACAGGTTTGGTCAGAGGGTCACACCCGCGCACGAGTTCCCGTCCCTGGTAGCACTTCACGTCCCGCATCCTCACGCCCACACTGCACGTCTTGGTGCACTGCCGGTGAGAGGAACAGCCAATGCAGTCAGTTGCAGCACATTAAACCCGCCCACATCCCCATGTCCTTCATGAAAACACCCAATCAGGACACTGCAACTGCGTCGGTGTGTAACAAAGACATAGGACGTTAGGGGGAGTTCGTTTTCCCACCTCTGACCAAGGAGTTGTGTACCACTTGAAGCAGGGCCTCTCAAAGCAGGTGTCCTCGTCCACGGGGCGCTGGTTAGCATCGCACGCCTCGTCCTCGTGGATCTGAGACTTGCCCCCTGTGATGCCAGTACACAGCACAATCCTCCTCTTCACACCACGTCCACACGTCGTATTGCACTGACATGAAAAAAAACAACAAAAAGAATCATGCCCAAAGCACTTGCAGTGATCACAAATGCTATTAATTCATTAAAAAATTACATTCATTGATCAATCGTAATGATTTATTTAATTTGATCACATCTCACCCTTTCCCAGTCCTGCGCAATCCAGTGTGCGGGACACTCCTTGTCTCCACAGGGATGAATGGCCAAAGGTTTGTCCTCGGGTGGACACTGAGACTCAGGCACCACCCGGCCCTCTGATGTCTTGCAGTAGACATGCCGGACTGTCTTCCCTTGTCCACATGCCCCAGAGCACTGAACACCATTTCAAACAAAAGACCAGTGACACCAATTAAAAAGTGTCCAGTGTTAAAAAAAATGCATAATGAAAAATAAGCTATATGTATACAAAATATATGCAGTGCAATAAATACCCAACAGTGAATGAGAAAGATGTTGATTTGGTTGCTTGTGTGTCCATTTTGTTTATGAAAGACGTTGTAGATGTCCTACCGGTCCCCACTCGGACGCCGTCCACTGCCGCTCACAAGGCGGACCCGTGCAGTTCTTAGCGTACGGGGGGCGGGTCGCCTCATCACATGACATGACCTCGTCCGAGCACCTGACCTCGCGGTTCACCACACTGCGCCGGCCGCATTTTGCTGGGCACTGCACAACAAACAAACAGCGGCTTTTTATCGCACCGTTATCCGTTATTGCACTGCTGTGAAACACAAGCGCTTCAGCGCAGTTATCCACATCTCCTCTGACCCCACCTCCAACCATTCGGACACCTCCCACTGCGGCCCACACGTGGGACTCTTGCATGTCCTGTGCTCTTGGGGGCGCTCTAGCTCGGCATCTGCGCAGAGGTCGCTGTAGACTGAGCTGTCCAGCCCAGGGGCCAACATCTTCCAGCAGCGCACCAGCCGGAACTGGAAGCCCTCGCCACACGTGCGCGAGCACTCGCTCCAGCTGCTAGCCTCCCACCTGCACACGCGTCAACAGGAAGTGATGTCGGCCCTCCCGTTGCATCAGTATTTACTGCCGTTGCTTTAATAATAAGTCTTAAAGAAGTGTATCTCAGATAATGGTAACTGGCGAAAGAAAAAGGGTCGTCAGTGGGCATCATGGTATTATTTATTTATTCACAACCGCAGACCTGGGCTGGCACTCCCGTCCTATACAGAAATCGTGCACGGGTTCGGGGCGAGTCAAAGCGTCGCAGTAAGTGTCGTCCACCTCGACGCCGTCGTAGCGCACACACATAGCGAATGACTTTGCCACACCTGTTACAGAGCAACGAGTAATAGAACGACTTAATACAATCATCTACAAAAAAGATAACCAAAAGTCATATCTATATATATATATATATACATATATATATGTACAGTATATATATCTTCAGTGGCTTGGGAGGTGAGTCATACCTATGGAGCATGTCATGCTACACGGCTCTTGAGAGGACAACTTCCAGCGATACATGTCAGCAGCACTCGGCTTGTTCTTCTGTGGCAACCTCTGATGACTCCTGCAAGATGGCAGAGTGCTTCACCGAGTCCGCCTCAGACTACACCAATCGCCTTGCCTCAGACTACACCAACCGCCTTGCCTCAGACTACACCAACCGCCTACGTCGTACATTAGGCAAAATATATTTGCTTGCTGAAGACGAGACACCAACTGGTAGTTCGGTCATAAAACCACAAACATTCTTGTAATTCCTAGTCACACTTATTACCTGAATGGCACGCATGGAAAACTGTGCAGCGCTTTACTGAAAACGAGATAATAAAACCTGCACCTTGTGATTCCTGTAAATTTATCAGATGTGACAAGTATAGCCTGTACCCGAGTGATCTATGGTGCTTTTTTTTCCACAAATAACAAAACACCATAAGTTATGCCTCTCCACAAGATCGTCTTCCTAACTCTCTGTCTATCTCTCTCCTCCCGCCTGGAATCTCTCTCTTTTCCTTCAAGTGTGAGGAAGGGCGTGCCATGTGATGTGCTTTACGACCTCTGGCAGGGAGGCTGGTGAACTGGTGTTTGGACACTGCAGGGAAGCCAACATGAATTATAAATATGATGGAATGCAATCCCACCATGCCTCAGCTTGGCCGTCTCTCTTCGCTACTCTTTGAACGTCTCGGAGAGCGTTAAGAGAAAGAAAATGCGGACCAAGGAGAGCACATTCCATTCCCCAGGAGCAGGGCTGTCCCAGCCGAAGCCGTCCTGCACGTCTACATGTGTCTTACAGAGGGACAGGGGGATGGCGAATGGTTTCCATATCTTTAACCTGTAGCAGCACTTCGATACAGGAGAGCACGTCTTTATTAGGAGAAAGGACAAGGGAGTAAGGTGATGCTTTACGTGATGTTTATTGGCAAGACAGGTTGTCGTCATTTATGGCTGTAGTAAATCATAGACCTTTGTCACGGAAAGTGACTTTGGCGACTTTGTTGACTTATACTCTGGATCAAAACTGGGACTGTTGATTTGAACATTTCACTGACAACCACTAGCTTATGCCTGTTGGTCCCTGGGACAAATTTCCAATGGTATATCGCGAGATCCTGAGCAAAAAAGATTTGAGATTAAGATGCCGGAAATGGGTTGCGTAAGTGCATTTACCTTGTGCGGTTGGTGCGGTTGCCGCTCCGGTAGATGGTACTCAAAGTCCGGTTTTGAAACAGGAGGTCTCCTGTGTCGTTGTGTTGACGGCCGAGGGTGAACTCAAGTAACGAACCGTTTAGGATCCCTTGCTCTGTGCTACTGTAGTCTAACTCAAATGGCTCTACTTCAGAAGAGAGGCCCGCCCCCTCACTCAGAAGCTGATTGGCAGAAATGTTGAAATGCACATTGCCCGAGTCCATCCGTTGCCCGAGAAGCATCCTCCATATAAGGTTTTCAGTGTCTACCATCTCCTCTGCAGGTCTGCTGCCAGGCGCAATGCCAGGGGTAACCACTCCACTTGGCCAGCTGCTATTTCCATCTTCACAAATAAAAAGTTAAGACAGATGGCCAAATATCATTAGTAGAGGCTTTCCTGTTTTGGACATGGCTGGTTTGGAGAACGAATGAGAAGAGTCCACTAAAAAAAAGTGTGACATTACTAACTAGCAAGAATACTACAGGATACCAGTATCTCTCACAAACCTATCCAGATTTTCTTACTGCATCGTATCAAATCAAAAGACATTCCACAGCATTTTTTTTATTTAGTCAAGAGGGCCACATTGACTAGCCTCTATCCTATACGGTTGTGGTATCTGTCATGACTTGTAGAGAAACTTTGAGGGCACAGTGGTAGTCTACCACAGTTTGAGGGCAAAAACAGACTCCTGCACCCCCTACACTGAAGCGCAGGACACTACACTCTCCAATATCTCTCTTTTTCCATCTTTCTCTCCATTTAAAGATCACAGACTCACAGAGATGTCAGCATAAGGCCTTACCATACCCGCCTATGGTCTGCTTATCTCAGCAAAGAGAGAAAGAGTGCCAGAGCATGATAAAATTACTGTTGCTGACCATGCATTATAAGCAGACTCCAAAGGGCCAGCAGAGAGGGCCTTCTTAAGAAAAACTCCATTTTACCACTTTGATTGATGGGCCAAAGAACCGTAGGCCATCTGCTCTCTTCTCTCTATGTTCCATGTACTGCAAAAGTATCATTATTGTGCATCAACATGGCATCTGAGTTAAAGGTTGCGGGTGAATTTTACAAAATGGAGAGATAAAATGTCTATTGTTTTACATTTTTTTTTTGCCAGAGAAAATATGTATCTTGACACAGTTGCTGCTGACAACACAGTGTACTCATGCGCTCTATCTTTACGAGATGGATCGGCATTTGACAGAAACTGTAACTATAACTGTTTATATTGTTTATCTGCTTTAATAATGGATGAAAAGGATAAAAAAAACAACCCTCGTGAGCATGCTGGAAAAGAATAAGACTATCACAAGCGTTTGTCTTCCAATCCATCACAAACTTAAATAAAAAACGACCTGGGCCGATGCTTAAGGCCAACTCAAATGTCGAAACGGTGTCAGATCGTCCCGCTTACAGTTTATGGCAGCCGCATCCTCGTACACTTCGTTGGTCTCCTGGCCGGGCCTCTGTCTCCCCGCCGCCTCCGCTTCCCCGTCCGGCGTGCCCACCGGGTTCGTCTCTGGCTTGGGTACAGCTCGGACGTGCAAGCTATCGTTGTGGGGCATCGCATTGTCTATGTCCATGGAGACTTGGTGGCTTGTTCCTCTGTCTGAGCCAGTGTATATGGGTGGTTGCGAGACAGGATCGAGAGGGTCTCGCATGACGGTATATTCGTACGTGATGTAAGGGTTCCGGCCATTCTGGTTCCAGACCTCAGGGAACAGGAGACAAGAAGCAGGCAGATGGCACACAAACTAAGAACACAAGACAGGTAACACAAACTTGTTTTATATACATCCGTCTTTTCAAACCCAAGCCCTCAGTCAGAAGCAGCCTCCAAGGCCCCTCCTCCCTGCCGTAGGACTCAACCTAGCGTTTTTGTGCTGCATGCGCACACATAATAATTGACAGGCAGGGAGGATCATATACTAGAAAATATTCTTGACCGTTAAAATTTTTATTAGCTGATTACAGAGCCAAGGACCGTCATGCGGCAGTTTATATTTTTCTCAGAACAACCAGCTGTAGTCAGGATGTGAAGTTTAAGTCCAGTGGCCACTACGGTCTGCCATTTAAGTCAAATGGCATCTGTGGTTTGAACGTCAAAGTCAGCCAGCCAGTGAAATTACCCAGGGACCCCGGATGGGAGGAACTACTGCTACAGTACCAGAATGTTGATGGGCTGATCGATGGGCCCTTTTGCCACAATGTACTCGATTCCTGTCTCGTACACGTCAGTGGGCCTCCGGTACTTGAAGATGGTGCCGGCCACATGGAAATTCTGAGGGCTGTCGACCTTGTATGCACCATTGAAGAAAAAGTTCCCAGCCTGGTCAGTCACAGCTGTAATACGACACAGGAATGAACATCAAAGACGTCTTAATCCAGCTATGGTCAGGTGTTGTATCTTCTCTGATAGATTACCCCATGCTAAATCATGCTAATTGCAAAAGATAAACAAGAAGTTGCTTTTCATGGCCGCATAGACTAGAGTCTCTCGTTTGCCTTAAAGTGATGAGCAAAAATATTACACTGCTCTTCCTTTAAGAAAGAAAATGGAAATGTTTTAATGATTTAATAATTAGTTTAAGTCTTGTGAGAAATCAGATACAATACACAGAGAGTCATGTTGCTCATAATCAATGTCATAATACATCTCAAAAAAGATTTATTGTGAACCATTAATTGAGCTAGACCTACACACCCAGTATATCTGCAGACTTCTTCCGCTCAATGATCTGGATGTCCCACGAGCCCTCTGGAATTTGGGTAATGAAGGCATATCCTTCAAGAAGGAAGAAAAATCTTTATTGAATTCATTGCTTGTGTGTTCATTGAGTGATGCCAAGATGGTGAGATCGTCTAAGATGTGGTGAGCACGTTTAAGATAACGGCGGTATCCATACCGAGGCCGGAGGCTCCTCGCCGAAAGTTTCCGGTCACCCGGCTACAGCTGCTCCCATCTCCTTGACACACTCCGCACTTATCCAGTGTGTTGGGAGAGAAAAGGATGCCGTCACAGCCAATCGGCTGCAGAGATAGAGAGAGAGAGAGAGAGAGAGAGAGAGAGAGAGAGAGATACCAATCTGAAGGGGTCTCAGAAATCCACGCATTTCAGAAAGCGAATTGTTTGAAGACGGACTCTTCTTTTAAGAGCCGTCTGACCAAGTGCAGTCTCAGATGGGCTTTCCTCAAATGCAAATGACCAGCCCTGACCGGAGCGTGAGTTTCTCGGTGCTGCATTAGATCCTGTCTATTTGAAAATGAGGCTACATCAACCTGAGATCCATACATTTACCTCACACCTGCTGTCTACGCAGACTCCCCTATAATTGCTGTACTTGCAGGAAGTGCCATCACGGGCCGGCACCATCAGCTGTCTCTGGCCGTCCGACGTAGTGCAATGAAGGTCACAGGGATTGCTGGAGATATGAACGTAGTCATCTACAGAATTACAGACATGGCATCAGCGTCCAACCCGTAGCGTGCCCTGCAAAATGAGGCTGGATCTCATCTCACAGCGGGTACCTGGGTAAAGAGGCTTCCAGTAGTAGTTCTTTCCATTGTACACCTGAGAGTTGAATGATGAGCACTGCTCCTCACGAAAACTTCTCCCAGTTGAAGGACATTCCTGCAAGTGACGGAACACAGTCAGAGTGGAGACTGGAAATCAACCGTATCAATCATTATCTATTGTGAAACGATGGGGAGCTCAGAATAAACAACAGGGACTTTCTTACTGACTTTCTTACTACTAACTAGTGTCTAATGTCTATAAAATGACTGCGCTGTCAAATGTGGGTTCTATATTACTGAGAGTTCGCACAAATACATTGTATGTTTTAGAGAGGAAAGATGTGATGGTGATGGTGGCTTCTGGTGTGAGCAAACCTTCGTGTTGCAGAGGTGGTATCTTTTTGCATTTCCTGTGCAGGTCATGTTGTCCTTACCGGTAGTTTTTTTCTTCCTTTGAATGAGAGGTTTGTTCAATTATATTATTGGTGGTTTTCTTTGAAAGTAATAAACCCTCAAGCCCATTATAATCTAAATTGTTAAGTATATTTCAGTTTTAAATTGTCTCTAAAGACTGCATCATGATAAAATCTGCACATGAAGCCAGTGTCTGAGGGCCAACACCAAAAGGAAAAAAAAAGAAAAGCATTAACAGCAACATTGATTAAATACGAATGTTAAGCCAGTGTTGGTTTACACACTGACCTTTGCTTAAGACAGTGTCTCTCCTGAGACATAACCCCGCCTCCACAAGGGCGTGTACAGGCTGTCCACTTGGCCCATTCTCCCCACCAATAGGTGGTCACATCCAGCCCATCTTCCAGGCTGTTTGAGGCCACGCCCTCATCCTGCAAAGAACAAAGATGCCATTCAGGAAGCGAAGTGAATCTTCCAAGTGTATATGTTTAAAACGCAGATGCTTCTGTTACAATTGCCCCACTATGTGTTGAAGTTCACAGCTCTGTTTGGAAAGGTGTGTGGCCAAACACGAACTTGTCCTCTAGTTGAGATGTTGCCGAGAGAGAAGGCCAACGTTAGGAGACCCAGGAGGAGTGTGCAGCACCCGCCACACTGGGCCCTGGACCAGGTCTTCATCCTGAAGAGGTGAGGATGAGGAAAAAGGGAACTTTAGTATCGCTGGAAACACCAACTTAATCGGTTCTGTTAACGACTACAAAGGCCAGAAGAAGTGGTTTCTTGTGTGTTCACACCTAATACTCGTGCTTATCTTAAGTACCTAATCTCATACCAAGAGAGCATTTAAACAGACATCACTAGTTGTGGGTGGCATGGTGGTGTGGTGGTTAGCACTGTCGCCTCACAGCAAGGCTGTCTGGGTTTGATTCTCGGTCTGGGCTGCTCTGTGTGGAGTTTGCATGTTCTCCCTGTGCCTGCGTGGGTTTTCTCCGGGTACTCTGGTTTCCTCCCACAGTCCAAAGACATGCATGTTAGGTTGATTGGTCACTCTAGATTGCCCATAGGTGTGTGTGTGTGTGTTGGCCATGTGGTGGACTGGCAACCTGTCCATGGTGTACCCTGCCTTCGCCTGGAGATGCTGGGATTGGCTCCAGCCCCCTGTGACCCTGACTAGCGGGAATAAGCAGTACAGATAATGAATGAATGAATGAATCACTAGTTGTGTGTATTTTCAGTAATGGTATAGAACAGGTGTGGGCTGATATATATTAATTGCTGGCACTGTAGTGCAATAGATTGTGCGGCTGGTACACCTGAAGCTTCCAGTACTACTGCGGGAAACAGAGAAGACTTGGAGATGTGTTTCTCCTCACTGTGTCCCTCACAAGAGGACCATTATGGCTTTCCCTTCAGATGAATGTCCGCTATTGAGCAGATGTATATCAGGCATACTGACAACACTTGATTGGAGGAAAACCCTTTTTTTTTTTGCATGGCTCTTTTCTTGCATCTGGTGTCTCCTCATCAGACCTGTGCTTCCAGTTGGGTTGGCCACTTAAAATAAGCAAACAGATCGTCTAGCTCTGTTTGCAGTCTAGCTTTTTCTGGCACAAAATATTGGTGACAGGTGTCTTAAGCTACCCACAGGAGCACCTGGAGTTCATTATCCGGCCCAGACGGAGCTGGACCGCCGCCAGCTCGCCAAACACCCGACTCCCACAGACGTGCGGCTCGGGCCCGCGCCCGCCGAGACAGACCTTCCTCCTCTGGGCTTCCCAGGCCACGGAGGAGAGTAAATGCAGGCTCACAACTTCCCCTACCTCTCCATCCCCCCACCCCCCAAAAGGCCTGAGGCCCTCACTCAGGGGAAAGTGGGACAGAACGGGAAGTGTTTTTCTTTCCCTGGAAGCCGACAGACAGCGTGGCCTTTCCCCTCTTGGAGTGGGGGAGGGAGAGTGTATGTTTGTGTGTGTGTGGGGGGGGTGCTTACTAGGGGAGCGAGCCCTAGTTTGCCGGTGGCTCGAAGTTGTACTTCTGCAGACAACACGCTTTCTGAACAGACTTGTCGGTTTGTCGGTTCTCAGCAGGAGGATGACCCAGGCCACAGAGAGAAGGACGGTGGGTTAGCCGGAGCCACGCACATCTGTCTTCAGCTTGGCTATAGAGGAGCAGCAAGCGCTTCACAAAATCCATCCATAAAATCGCCACCAGGTTGCTTTCGATTTCTTTGTCTAGCATGAAGGACCTAGAAGAAGGTGTCTCTGAGATGCTGCGCCCTCGTCAGGATCACCTGCTTTGCTCTGAACTTCTGTGAGCCTTCCAAGCCCAGAAGATGTGTGACCTGCAGATTTCATGCTTGATTGTGTTGGAGGCTGTCCACACCCACACTGCTCCCTAAAGTCTTGTGGTGCCCGGTGCCATTCCTCGTCCTGACTAATTTACTGAAGGCAGTAGCAGCCTAGCTAGCCCAGCGCTAAATTGATTTCTCCCTTCACTTACAAATCATCACAACGACCCATTGGGTTCCACGGGGGATTGCAGCGTGAATCCTTCCAAATATTTATTTGAGCCCTTCAAGTACTTGAGAGTACTTCATATATTAGCACATTTATTTAGAGGCTGACATCTAAGCTAGCTAAATAGTTTCATGGCAAATACTTTACTTGCATAATCAAGTTTGATTTTAAGTTGGAACAAAAATCCCTGCAAACTATACCTCTTCAGTGGCAAGAAAGGTGAAATATTTATTTGATTATTTCCCATATTCTGTTCAGATGTACATACCCAATGTGCATCAGCATTTTGTGCTAAGATAATTAAAAATGCTTCTTGAAAGCTGTTAGTGGCTTATTTGTTTCTTGGTGGTTAAAGTGAAAAAAGTGGTGATAGAGAAACACTCTAAGAGGAAAACAGTAACACGTTCTTGTCATGTCATTACTCAGGTTGCATTACGACATTTCCCATCCAGCACATCAATATCTCTCCCCCAGAAACGTCCATAGTCCACTTCAAGTATTTTGTCAGCATAGTGGAGCTGCAAAAAAGCCACCACTGTTTGTTTGGGATTGTTTTGCTGTGGAACAAGTGTCTAGCCTGTCTGGCCGAGCTGTCTGTTCTCAAACAAGTTGCTCTAATAACATACACACAAACACACACACACACACACGCACACAAAGTAAATATTTGCCCATGTCCTTACCTGCAGTCCGGGGGCTATGGTGGAGATGAATGCCGGTTGATCAGTGTAGGTGGTGGTGGCAGTCGTGGTCTGTAATGGTGTGCTCTAAGGATGTGTCTCATAAAGAGGGTAAGGTGTACATCTGCATCCCTCCTCTCAACCAACCTCCCCAACCTCCCCTCCCCCCCTCCCCTCCCCCCTCCCTGCCTCTTGCTCCACTTCTACCCCAGCAGGAAGAGAGTGGCAGTGCTAGGGGAACGCCCACGTGAAAGCACTCTTCCAGCTGGTGCCAAGCTCGAGGGCTGCGCCGGCCACCGCCGCTCCTGCTCCTCCTCCTCCTCCTCCTCCTCCGGCTGTTGCTACCGCTGATCTGCGGAGCAGAGCTTCATCCCCGCCGAGCCTCAGCCAGACTGCAGTTGCCTGGGCTCGGCTCGTAGACAGACAGGGAGGAAGTCGCCGTTTCCCACAGAGCAACCCCCCCAACCACCCCCACCCCAAACCTCCCCATTCTCCCCCTCCTCCTCTGCCCATCCAGCTCTCCGCTGCATCACAGAGGCCCGTTCCCCATCCACACCCCGTTCTTTGGCGCTCCCCCAGTCCAATAACACGCTCTTCCCAGACTCCCTCTAGCATTTGTTGCCTAATCCTGCTCCGCTGCCCCTAGCCACGGCTGTCCCCCTCCCGAGAGGCCCGTCATTATGCCTGGCTGCAGGCCTGGAGCATTGATATAATGGGCCACGGCAGGCCAGCAACGGTGGGAGAAAGGCGTGTGGAGATGAGAAGACAGTGGAAATAAAATGACATGGGCCAACGGCATGCCCAGAGTCTGAGCAGCAAACACGTGGCAAAAAGGAAGCAGAGTGAAGCCTGCATGAGGCATACAGAAGGCTTTTCTGTGGGTAAACCTTGGGAAACATCTAAACACGTATGAGTACACCAAGGCAGAATGAAGTAAAGAGCATGAGAGGCAGGGAGACAGGGAGACAGAGAGACAGAGATGGTTTGACCAGCAGGGGCAGATAGCTGAGACCACCATGCTTGCATGTGACGTCTGCATTTCAAGACCACATGTTCTGTCGGCTGCCTGTACGTCTGCTCTGTGCATTAGAGACGCTCTGCTACACTAAAAGCTCAATCAAGCTCTGCTCTCAGACCACAGATCTGTATGGTGATAGACACAGTTCAGGAGATTTGCCCAGTCTGCAAGTCTGGAGGAATTGGCGCTCTTTAAAAAAAAAAAGCCCAAAATTACGAGAGAGAAAACACTGGGAGTGTGTGTACGTGTGAGAGTGTGTCGGAGCTTCGAACGTGAGGTGTCGCATGAGATGATTTCTCAGGACATGCTGGTTATAAAGACACTAGAAAAAGTATGAGAGTTGTTGTTAAAGCTGGGTGACTTGGTTGGTAAGACCAGGAGAATTTGCCACATTCTAACAAAAAGTAGAATCCCCAAACCCCAGGCCTGAGAAACATTAAATAAAAACCCAAATCAATAAAAGCTCACTTGTTTCATTTACTTTTGTCATTTTAGTTTTCCTCAAATTCTTATCAAGAAAGGAAAACAATTCTAAAGCTAAACCAAAAAATATGTTTTTTGGTGTGAAATGTAACATTATTTTAATGTGGGTAATTGCAAAAGCCTGTGTGATAATTACCCCCAGGGAATGTGTGGGTGGGACTGTCGGATCCCATTCTGACCTGGTGGTCCTGTCTAAAGCAGCACCCAAATGCATCCACTGCAGTCTGAATCAAAAGAGTCGTACCTCTCACCTAAGATCGAGTAACCCTACAGTGTCTGTCAGCACGGCAGAGTCTGCGCCGTTACACCAGCTGTGAGCTAAGAGTGAGTCTGAAGAGTGAGCGATAACTTTCAAGGGCTGGTTCGTAAGGTTTTGTAGGCTCGGTTTAACCAGTATGAGGGAAACGGTGTGGTGAAACACAGCCAAGCTCTGAGTCAGCATATGTTAAGTATCTTCCAGTAAAATCACGCAGGAAGTTTACTCTGTGACTTAACTAACAGCAGAAACCAAACAAATACGTGGTAGTTTTTGGCCATTCGCCATAGCAATCATAAGAGACTATGAAATTATATCATGGAACAGAAAACTAACTTTATTTGTAGAGCTATTCATCTTTTTGGCAACAATCAATCAGCCTTCTGAATCATCTGTTGTAGAGACACAAACATTCTGGTCTAATCCGCAATAAAAAAGATTAATAATGTTTTAATTATTGCTTTTGGTAGAAATGGTTGAGGATCAAATTGAGCATATCCTTATGACTCACCTCTTCACTGAAAGAATTTGGCTATGTGGTTTAATTCAATCAGCAGACAGAAGCAATGTATAGTTTCCCATTGAATCTACTTTGTCAGCTTTTCCATGCCACAGTGTTAACTTACGTTAGGCGTCCAGGGCAGATATTAGTTCTACTCTTAAGTAATAAGCATTATAGGTTGAAAATGCGCAATAATATTTTGAGTCTGAGACTCAAAGTGGATACAGGACGCAGGCACATAAAAAGCAAAGTGTTAAACGGAACCGAAATTATTATGTGCTGAATTTAAACTGAACACACTTCCACGTTTGCTGAATGTAAACACTCCTCTCCAGGTACATTTCCTTTCAAACATGGCTGCCCCGAGGCGTGATGTCAGCTTGGGGTTGAAAGCAATGACTTCCAGCATGTGACCTATGACCCCAGGATGCGCAGACTTTTCGTATTGCTCACCTCCCTTCATCCCTTCATCCTAAGCCTTTCTGCTTTCTTCACAGATAGATTTGCAAAGCCACTTAGGGAATGTGAGGCCCAGGGAGTGGGGGCGTATCCACCCGGGTAACACAGCGTGCTTTGTGCCCCATTAGGCAGGTGGGACAGCTGAGGGTGGAGAGCAACTGGAAGCAGCCGCTAAACCCATAACTAGACTCTCACTCTTTCTTGAAATAGCACAATGAGAACTCTCCATGCTGATGGGAATTCATATATGGCAATGTTTGGTGTCAAATGAGGGGAAAAACTACAGATCTTCCAGAGGGACTCAGTGAATTTTATACTAAAACAGTTTGAGGCGCTGGAGCCATGGCTTCTGTTTCTACCGCTCCGTAAAGTAGCTGTTTCACGTGTGATTCTTCCCTCAGAGCTTGTTTACGTGACTGAAAGTTTCACTTATTCTAATATTCTCTTCTAAATAAATGAAGCTGGACAGGACTCCCTATGACAAACAGAGGGACATTTTGGCAATCTAAACCTGAGCATGAAATAAAGGGATATTTGATAAGTTGCCAAGGTGATAATCTAAAATATACATATTGAATTGTGCCCCTCTGATTTTTCCATTTGCACCAGCTTTGTCTGAAAATCCTCAAAAGTTCAATAACCTCACCAGGCCTCCCAGCACCACATCTCTGCCATGTCGCTACCCCTAAACCAATCAGATACGTTCACCACTACGAACCACATTCGCGTCAGGAAAGCAGCAGTGACGTGCACAGGTACAGCAGATCCCTCCTGCGTGGCCAAGGTCAATAACCCGGCAGAGACAGTTGTTTCTCCAGCCACGGCTGAGGATCAATTCGCCCATAAGGAGTAGGACTCAGCACGGTGTGGTCCAGACTGACCAGCAAAGGAGCAAAAACATATTTCATAGACTTCAATTTGCAGTTCACACCCAACCAGGAGGCAGCCTTGGCATATTCGCCACAGCGTACTTGGGTGAGGTTTTCACAGCGTTAAGGTATGGCAACACCGAGGCCATAAAAAATGAGTTACCATAACTTGCACGCCTCCGCTAATGGCTTCAGCTCGGCGTCACGCCGCTGTATTTCGTAGAATCTGGAAAATGTGTGACACGTCGGGAGAGTATGGGGCGGGGTGGTGGTTAGGGGCCCGCGCCTCTCCAATTGCCCCATGCTGACAGCTGCTCCGCTCACGCAGGAGGAGCACAGCTGCCCTCTCTGCTGTTCCATGGGCCATTTAAACTTTAAAGACCCTGCAAGGGTCAGCTGTAGCCCTGCGAGTGTGTGTACCGTGAAGTAGCTCCTCACTACATCCGTCACAACTCCCCGACTTTGTGGACTTCGTGGGGACATTTTGTACACAGAGCACCTTCTAAGGGTCCTTTGACCAATTCTGAAGATTCACACAAGGCCTCAGCTCAGCAGAAATGGGGGCGATTATTGCTAAGATGTTGCTGCCCACCATTAGCAGTTTAGTGTTTCTTCCTGCAGCCAGTGTAGCCACCAAGAGAGGCTTCCACATGGAGGCCATGGTGTATTTCTTCACTATGTTCTTCACATCGGTAAGAGGCTTGTGTGTTCATGATGCATCATTTGAATGCCTTTTAATCATAATATGTATTTTCAGTCAATAATTTCCTCTTGTTTATGACAACTGTTGAGTTCTTATAAAAACTAGATATTATCACTTAACTGTGTAACCTAATAATTACTATTACTAATAATTATATATTTATAAGTAATAATTAATCATTTATTACTAATTAATAATCACTTGATAGTGCTGAGGTGTGGACACCATCGACGTGTTCAGCAGTGGCTTATCCGTTAATATCGCAGATCTACCATGCGTGTGATGGACCAGGCCTGTCCATTCTCTGCTTCATGAAGTATGAAATTCTGGAGTATTTCAGTGTTTATGGCACAGCTATCTCCATATGGGTCACGTTGTTGGGTGAGTGTAATGGCTTAAGGGCTCTTTGTTTTGATTTTTGGAGTGAGGGATTTATGAGATGAACATGAACTGTAACTTGGAGCTAGACTCTCGACCGGCTTCACAGTACCCCAATATGGAAATTTTAGGATTCACATAGTTCTCCAGAAAGCAGCACAAACGCTCCAGATGACGGTTGAATATCAATTTTTGAGAGTCATGCTAACAATAAGACATGTGTTTATGTCTGGGAGCGGCGCCCCATGTCGTGATGGAGAGCGCGTGATCATTTTCTCCTGTTCCCCACTCTTGTCCAGCTCTGGGAGACTTTGATGAGCCCAAACGCTCCACGCTCACCATGTTCGGAGTTCTCACGTCTGCCGTACGGATCTACCAGGACCGCTGGGGCTACGGCATCTACTCCGGGCCCATCGGCACAGCTGTGCTGATGATCACAGTCAAATGGGTGAGTGAGTGAGGGAGCTCTTGGGTCTACAACCATAGTTGCAGAACCACAGTGCTAGAACCACAGCTCCAGAACCTTACTGCCAACGGAGCTGAAGGCTGACGTGATAGACTTGTGTCAGCCCTTATGGATACACATTCATCCGCTTGCGTCCTAAAGGCACTGGGTTCGTCTGTTGTTCCAGTTGCAAAAAATGAAAGAGAAGAAGGGCCTGTATCCAGATAAAAGCGTGTACACGCAGCAGGTGGGGCCAGGGTGTTGCTTCGGAGCGCTGGCGATGATGCTCCGCTTCTATTTCGAGGTAATAAACTCCGCTGGCACACTCGCCGTCCATGAGTCACCATATGCTGCCCAGGAGGGGCCGTCCACGCCTGCGTTAATGGCGTCCATTTGTCTGCGCAGGAGTGGGATTATGCTTACGTACACAGCTTTTACCACCTGTCGCTGGCGGTGGCTTTTGTTCTGCTGCTCCCCAAGAAGAACCGGTACGCGGGGACGGGCCGCAACGTCGCCAAGCTCAACTGCTACACCCTCTGCTGCTGTGTATGATGCCCCCCCCCCCTCCTTTACGATGGCACTCATTTCTTGTAGCGGTAGGGCTAGAATGCATGTTTGTCCGTTGGTTTGCAAACGGGCGTGAGCTCATTGGTCTTTAATAGCGAAACCTTAACATTTAGACTGGCGGTTTGTTTGACTGGCTTGATCGCAGATTTCCCAGCCGCCGGCGAAGGTGAACGCTCGGACGATCTGGACCGCGGCCCGAAGGCCTTGGACGCGGGCCTGCGGACCTGGTCTGCCTTCATCCGCCTCTCCTTCATGCACCGCGTGACACAACTATGGCTGTCAGCAGCAAGGAAAGTCAGGCAATCTTCAGGCAGGGCCTAGTATGTCTAAGGCGACGCGCATGTGACCTGTGCAGTCACAATATAACGCTGAAAGAACGTCTTCTTCAGGGTGACAATAGACTCATGGCTTTGTCTCCAAACACAATGATTAAGGTAAATAAACAGTTGTGTATCGCCAAATAATCTTAGGGTTACTGAGGGTGCTTATGTCCAGCTGGAAAGTTAGTGAGTTGCAAAACATAGCAGACATTTTATTTCTCCAGAATAAATAAATTGTCTTTTAAGATGTATCTCAGGAGGGAGCACTTGTCCACGTTTCTCTCAGAAAGAGGGCAATGAAATGCAGCTAAGGCTATGAAAAACAGCAGGATTGTAAAAAGCGTGTTAATCCTCATATTTATCCTCATGTCATCTGGTACGTTAGACATCTAAAAGTAAGTTAAAGGAGCTAAAATGTTCCAGAAACAGGAAGCAAGCATTCATTATGATGTGCTCTGCAGCAGGTGGAAAGTAGTGTGTTTATTCCAGTGTATTTTGGTGATTATTTAATGTCATACTCAATATGCTAGCAATTCTGTGTAAATCTATTTATTTATTGAAATAACACGAATATTTAGTAGTACATGGTTTCTGTCAGTTCATGATTTATCTTCCCTTTTTAAACTAAAATTGTTAAATAAAGTGAAAATATTTATTTTGAATTACAAATGTGTGTCTCGCTATTTTGTTTCATGCAAAAAATGATAATTTGTCTGTGCAATCCACAAAGTTTAGAGTAGAGAAACTTTAGCATTAATTCCCTTCACTCTCTCTTCACTAAACTTTCATCCATTTACATTCAATCCATCAGCCTACTCCTAACACCATCCAAAAAGTACAAACCCCCCCCCCCCCACACACCACACACACACACACACACACACACACACACACACACACACACACACACACACACACACACGCACTGAGGAAACTCCACCAGGCTCTACCACAAGGTTCAATCTGTTTCGGGCTTACTGCGACTGCACGGAGGCAGCAGGGTTTGGCTCCGCTCCACCGTCTACAACAGCCTCGGAGCCCGCAGTTAATTTTTGCAGTGCTCTTTTTCCAAACAGAAGCACTGCCTCGGCAACGCCTTCGACCTGCAGTCTGTTTCATCACTCAGCCCAAATAAAGCAGGCTGAGACAGACGTGCAAACGGTGGACAATAAATCCTCGCATTTCAAAAAACAGACGCGGATTTTGCTGTCAGGCGGTGGGTATACCTGCTCAGAGCGAGACATGAAGATGTAGATGAGGGCTGACATAGCGAGACCCTCGAGGCGGAAATGGCCCGGGATGGTTTGAGATTTTACAGACATGATGCTAAAGCTTTCGTACGTGCTTTAAGGGACGGTCTTTCAGGATTGCCTTTGCTAGGTTTTAATTAACTGAAATGAGTGAAATGCTTTGGACACCACAGCAACCTCATTCTCCATAAGGCTTTTTTTGTTCAGATCTGACAGTAAGGATTGGACAGTCTCAAAATGATATCTCACTCAAGCGTGAGATATTTCTTTGCGTTATATTACTGTAACTGCTATAAACATATTCCATAAGAGGGTTTTAAGAAGCATCGACACTTGCATTTACTGTATAAATTAGGCTCGATAAGGTCTGTCATGTGTGTGGTTATTCTCCTGACAGCTGCATACTGCCCCCCCACACACACACACACAACACCCCCGTCCCACCCTGCATGGTTAATTACAGATTTTCCAGGAAAACGTTCTATCATTTGGTCAAGAACATTCGACTCAGAACACCATATCATGTCTGACATCCTATTGTTATTGTGCCAAAATGTCTAGGATTCTGCTCTCAAAAGACTCAAAGTATGTGCTGCAGCGTTTGAGTGAGGCTGTATGGAAGTCTGACAGGGACTTGGGATCAGCTGTTTTGGTTTTCTAGACAGCATCCCAGCCCTTCCCCCGGTCTGACTGCCTCCCTCTCTCTCTCTCCCCCCCCCTCTCTCTCTCTGTCTGACTCTCTCTCTCTGTCTTACACTCCCTCCTCTCCCTCCCACTCTCTCTCTCTCTCATCTCTCCTTCTCTCTGTTACAGCTGCTGTCCCAGCCGCTGAAGTGCAGCTGCTCCACACTAAACTCTCACAGCCGAACAGCCACAAAGAAACGATCCTCTGGGCTGTTTTTCTACATAGCCGGGCCTCCCTCTGAACAAACACCTTGAAGTCACGCGCATGCCGCAGACTCTACACAGTCCTGCTCTAGGCCGCCCAGTACGGTCCTCCCAGCAATGGTGCTTTTTCCACCGGTTCCCTCCACTGTTCACCATGGAAGCCCATATTGGAGTTACACTGAGCCAGAAATAACTGCATTAGCAATGCACAATGACAAGAACTCATTTCACCTGTATGTCATAGCTAGATTTGGTGTCAATCGCAGCATTGAAACCTCCTGTTATCAACTCACCAAAGACCCTGACCCTTCCTGGCCCCTTAATACAAATTCTGTGATGACAAAATAGATTCCAGAGACCTCCCATCATGCCTTAAGCAAGACCTTTGCACTGAGAATCACGATGTTTATTTCGAAATCTTCTAAGAGCTGCCTATTTGTCCAGTTAAGATGATTCGCCTCTTCTACACCCATACTAAACACCTGCACTTTCAAGCACAGTAAGAGTTGCACTCTTCGTGGTGCCAAGCTAACCACTGTCGACCCATTCAAGGTCATTAATAACTGAGGCCAACGCCCCCGAAGTCCCTCCAGGCGTACGGACGCCCAGCTGAGGAGGAGGTTTGCTTCTGGGCCAGAGTGGTCCGGAGTGGGGCGAGCCGAGGTCCTGGGTGATGCAGAGGACGTCTCTGCTGCAGGACCCTCTTCACAGCCCTGGTCACCTGCACAGACAACACTGAGAGGATTATCTTCAGCGGACACAGAGGACCCTGAACAACAGAGCTGTCACATGAGGTAAAACCATAAAGAATGGAAATGTGTAGATGTTTTGATCTATGTACGACTCTTTAGAAGTGATGAAGATGATACGATGTTGCTACAGATCACAAGAGGCTTTTTTTTTTTTAATAATAGGATGATGTCACCGTCCTGCACCATCCTATATGGCGGCAGAGAAGCAGCCGTATACTTTAGAGGCATCAGCTGGCCGCGCAGGGCAGGTACCTGTTCCTTGCTCCTTGCTAGCTGCTGAGAGACAAGCCATGGTTCACGCCCTGATTCCACATCCTGCCCGCCCGACACGCTCTGGGAGTCTGTGTCTGACTGGCCATCGCCGTCACGCCGTTGGAGGACCGTCTTCTCAAGCTCCTCACAGAGTCTGGGGGAGAAAGGAGGTGATGGTCAGCAAACTCAGGCCACTAGGATGAATCCCATCACCATGGCGTACAGCACGCCTGTGAGTTATACACAGGTGCCCTTGTGCGAGCTTCGTCTCTCGCGCACCTTGACACAGGAGAAGCTGTTCTTCTGCGGGTCTGGACCCGCTTCATCAGGCCGGCTCGGACCGTCTGAGCAGTGGTACTGGATGTGACATCCGACAAAGAACAGCCCGGGAACAGGCTCAGCACCAGAGGCACCAACTGAACACAAGTAGAGTTAATAATAATAGTGTTACTATAATTATTATTGACATGTAATACAATGTAGTATCATAATTTGGTGCAAACATTGCAGATTCCTTCACTCAGCCGTATTACAATAAATGTTTTTAACGAAAGCTAGTTTGTTGAAGTCTGATAGTAAGGGTAAGACCGCCCTCAAACGGCGCCTCACGACTTAACAAGCATCGACTCGTTCCCTTGCTGTGTTTGACAGGTATGATAAGGTCTGCGATGTGAGCTTCTTCTTACAGCTGCACAATTTTTCAGTGTCCCTTGCAGTGATAATGCTAACATAAAGTACTTCATAAGTAATTTGAAAGCGTTTTAATTCAGTTTAAAATTAAACGATGAATCCACTGTGGTGAATCCACAGAGGCAAAATACTGCACAGGACATCCAGAGTCCCTGCGCACCGCTGGTGAGGGATGCTTCACTCAGAGCCGCTCAACATGAGGCCATGGACTAACCTCGTCGTTAGAGGGATCTAAGATGAGGGCGCAGATGGCGTCCTGCTTCGCCTCCTCCACCCGGTGCATTCGGCTGTAGGCTTTGGCGCGATTCCCGTAGAACCGTGCGATCCCGGGGCCGCGTTCGATGGCGGCGGAAAACTCCTCAACCGCCTCCTGGAACTTCCTGAGCCGAGTGACGCGAGAATGCGCCTCAGTGCCGTCGCTCGTTCTCGAAACCGAATCACAACCGAGGCCGATATAGATCCTTCGGAGATGATGTGAATGGCCCTATATGGCTGGCTTAACTTACAGATCATTGTAACTGCAGAGGCCAAGTGCGTTGTGAGCAGTGGCCATGCGCAGCTGAACGGAGGCATTGTTGGGGTCGAGCTCCTCAGCCTGCTGGTAGTCAGCTAGGGCAAAGCACCAGTCTTTCTGCTTATAAAAACAATCTGCAAGACCAAGAGACAAACATGTGAGTGGAAATGCAAAGAGATCCCCTCTCAAACACAAAAACCCTCATACTTTGTTCAGTTTCAACAACGCTAGTGAACCTGGTTATGCTGAACTTAACCCAGTTGCGTTATTCAGAGATGGCAACTTAACTGGCTAAAAGCAACTGGTTTCAAAACACTTTCACTTCGCAGGGCCTGGACTGTAGCAGCCCAGGCTCCTCCACGCAAACCCGGGAAGCCTGTCACACTCCTCTGTCCTCCTGACCACCTCGGACCACCTCAGCATGCCTCAGTGTGGAAGCCCCCCCCCGCATCCACACCCACCTCCCCGGTTGATGAAGAGGCCGCTCGCGTTTCTCTGCTCATGGATGGCCCTGGTCAGGAGCACGACGGCCTCGCTGTAGAAGCCCCGGGAGAAGCAGTGCACGGCAAAGTCGTTGTAAGCTAGAACCAGCTGGGCATGCCCGTCCTCCTGGAGAGCTGCTGAGCGCTCGGGCTCGCAGCCCACAGGACGATCCACTCGGGCATCGCCAAGCTCCACTGCTAGAGCCAAGTCTTCTATGGCAGCGGTGAAGTCTTTCAGTCTGCGGTACAGTATTCCTCTGTGGCAAAGCAGATTTGCAAGACTAACATCTAGTAGGTGTGCTTACTGACACAGGCTACACGGAATCAATTCCTGATAATGCTACAACGTCTACTACGTCGCCGGACTTTACAAACAGGCCATTGTCAGGCCATTACTGGCATAAAAATGCTCACGCCGTCATCCAGTCATGCAGAACGACAGCTTGGCAATCCTCTCACCTGAAAAGGTAATACTGTGCATTATCTGGGCTCTGCTCTAGAGCGGAGGTGATCTTGGCCAGGGCGTCCGACAGCTCTCCCTCCAGAGCCTTTGGGATGGCCTCCTGGCTGGAGCGCTCCGCGGCCTCCTCCAGGTCCTCCAGCAGGGCCCGCGCTAGCCAACAGTTTGGGTCGAGCCTCAGAGCTGACTTCAGGTCGAAGTAACACAGCGTGGCCTGAGAGAGAGAGAGAGAGAGACAGTGCGCGAGGATCTTCAGGAGGACGTAAGGGTGCACTGGCCGAGAGATGTGTGGTGTGTCGGCATTGACCTGATTGAGTCGGTGGTATAAACGGGCTCTTAGAGTGAAGAGGTCAGGTGTTGGGGTGTCAGTTTCGATCCAATTAGTGGCCAGCCGAATGCAGTCAGAATAACGGCCTAGCGCAGACAGGCATACCAAGCTAGGGACAGAAAGTGAGGAAGAGAAAGAGAGTGAAATAAAGAAATTGTCTGTTGTTATTTTGATTGTTGAAATTTATCATTAATAATTGTCATAGCTTTAATAAATCTTTGTGAACATTTGGTTCTTTAATGTGCTTTAGGCTTTAGGTGTGAGAGAGAACACAGATACAGGCTGAAGAAAACTACAACGGGGTGATAGAGCCACAGCTCCCTCTGCTGGTGACTGAGATCAACATCAGACTTAAACTTGGATAGGTAGGAAGCTAGCAAACACAAAAGGAACACAACATTCTATAAATGACAATAGGTTTATACTAACCTTCTCATGTGATAAGGTCTAAAGTCAGGCCTTAATTCAGTCGCCTTGGCAAAAGACTCGAGTGCCTCTAAGAACATCCCATGATCACAATGACACTGTCCCTAAAAAAACACACGAAACAAACTTATCCATCCAACACAGCATTTCGGCTTTAAAAGCATCCACACCGTGCACTGCTGGGACTGCAGTGGCTCAAGGCTGATGTGTCACCAATAGTGAACAAGCTTCCTCTTGGTTGAAACTGCTCTGGTCTTGCTAATAGCAAGACTGACCCTGAGTCAGTCCACAGTGAGGTGATTTAGTATCACCCCATTTGGTATAACTGTGAAACCACTAATCCATTTTAGTCACCTGCAGATAATGAATGAATGCAAGACGGTCAAAATAGATCCTGGTGTGTGGTTCCAGATAACAGGCGTGCTTGTAGTCAAGAGCTGCGGATCTGAAGTCACACAGCTGAAGATACGATTCAGCTCTCTCTACGTAGAGTTGAGTCTACAGAAACACAGAAAAGCCATTAAAATTTACAACAGAATATTCACTTACTGTGCTTATTAGTACCACATTCAGATATTTGTGGCCTTTACCTGCTCTGACTGTAGTGTTATGGCTTTTGAGAAACAAGTGACAGCCCGATCAAAGTGTGACTGTAACATAGCCGCCATGCCTGCTTCATAACTGCAAAACACAGCCCAAGATCCACTTCAGTGCAGTCAAAGCTGCAATAAGTACTGCGAACTCTATCTGAAAACAGACACTCACTGATGGTTTGCCTTGTCCTTTAATATAAAGCTGGCACACAAATCCGGCCTGTGTAGTTTTAACTCTGGATTCTGGAAAATTCTGCTGGAGCCGAACAGTGTTCGTATTGCAGCCTCTCGTGAAGATGTGTTATCTGGCCCTGCCCCGTTCGAGACCTCCATCTTAGATGAGCACATAAGCATGAATATGATTTAAAAGTTTTATATTCATACATATTTAGCATTATGGAAAAAATGAAAACAAAAGCCTCATTCTCATTTCAGTGGTCATTAAACTAAAAACTAAAGATAAAGGTAGAAGGTAGAACATAAGGTACAGGAATAACATGCCTACACTTGGAATTTTAGGTCTCCATGGAATGAATGTTATGATTTAAACATCTAACCCACTCTTTGTAATGGTTCTGCCTCCTAGATATTCAAAAGCACTTTGTTTTCACAGCTAATGAAGGACCTCTGTCTGAAACATCCTGCTTCACTGGAAACCTTTTGTGCTTCACTACAAGTTTGAAAACATCTATAACTCCTACTTACTACATTACAGTTATTCACCTGTAATCTTCTTACTCCCTGGAATCTTCAGATAGATATAATTCTGTTTTTTGTTTGTTTGTTTTTACAGTATGAGTACAAAACAGAATCCTCTTACTTTGTCTTCAGAACATCTGCATGAGGGAAAATCTGTCCAAAATGCCTGTGAAACGAATTTACCTTGGATACCAGACAATTGTTACACCAAAATCAAATCCTCAAGCAACTAGCCTGGTACTTACCAAGGTGGAAACAAAGTAACTATGGGAACACTAGTTGGAATAGAACAGTAAAAAAGTCTTTTGTCGCATCTGCATATGAAACTTAAATAAAGCGACATAATTCATTTCACTTTCAGGTGTTACAGAAAGACAACATCCTTAACTGCATTCTACGAATCCTTTAAAATGACCCGAAACAACAGTAATTTAACGCTTGTGCATTTTGTTTGCTAGTGCAACATTGCAATCGTATCCTGGCTTTTATTTTGAAATCAGAGACGGAAGCGAGTTTATTGTTGTCAGCATGCACATCAGCTGACAACAATTTGGGTACTTTTGCCAAGATATTTTACTGAGTCTGGCTACTGCTCAGGAGATGTTAAGGCCAAAAGGTTTAAGAAGTATGAGTAAGCGTTATGTAGTAGAGTTTACAGGTTGTTTGAGAAAATAAGACAACTTCGGGTTGCCAACAATAAGCTATCTGTTTAACATAATGAATCATGAAGAGGAGTCGAGGCCGCTTCTGGCAGAGGGGAATAACGGACAAACGATACAGGATAGGTCAGAGCAGGATGCATATTTGGAGTAAGTAATGAGGTTATTTGCTATAGTTTCTTTAACTTTATTGAAATAACTTCTGAAACTCAACCAGTCATTCATTCGAAACCGTCCACCAACTACGTTTGGGTTACATGTGATAGCTATGCTAGTATACGTAAGTGAATTAGGAGAACCCGTGTCACAGTCAGCGTGCTGGTACCAGTGTTTTGAGCTTCTGTATTTGGTATATCTTGCTGTTCTTCAGGAAGGTAAAGAATGGGAAGTTGTACCTAGCCACATTGGCAGCTGTTCTGGGCCCCCTAAGCTTTGGGTTTGTACTCGGCTTCAGCTCACCTGCCATACCAGATCTGCAGCGAAGTCCTGATCAGAGATTGAGGCTCAATGCTGAAGAGGCTTCCTGGTTTGGGGTATGAACTTCTCACCATCACAGTGAAGCTAAGACGAAAGTTTGAAAGTTGCCTTGCCCATTTTCAAGCTTAAGTAAGGCTAGCCCTCATTTCCTCCTTCTTCTCGTTCTTTGACTTTAACAAAAAAACAAAAGTGCATAGTTTGACAGTGGTCCCAACCCCAGTTTGTTTTTTGTTCCATTTTCAACATTTGCAAAGCAGGACTTGAACATTTCCGCTGATGTCGGACGAGGAGCTTCAAAGGGCCGATCGGGAGTTGGCCATGCATTGGTGTTTCTGCGACCCTTCTGTGAGAACAGAAGTGTCATACATGATGTGTGTCTTGCGTTTGCAGTCTGTGGTGACGATTGGAGCGGGTCTCGGAGGTCTGCTGGGTGGCTGGGTGGTGGAGCGGATCGGGCGGAAGCTGACACTCATGTTCTGCGCCATGCCCTTCATCTTTGGTTTCACCATCATGATTGCTGCTCAGAGTCACTGGATGCTGTATGTGGGAAGAATACTTACTGGTGTTGCCAGCGGCGTGACCTCTCTTGTTGTGCCTGTGAGTTCGTATTTGGAAAAAAAAAAAAAAAAATCTCTCTGAATGAAAGTGCTAGCTTTGTGTTAATGCTGACATTTCGAGAACTGACTGACTAAACTAGAGGAGTTGCATAAAGGAACATGCTCAGTAATCCTTGTAATTAGAATCCTATCAGGTGCCCTCAAGTGTTTGGGGTGAGTAATGCCATTAGCATGGTCCTGTTGCAATTTTTGTTCTTTTTGTCGTTCTAGCTCTACATCTCAGAAATGGCTCATGAACGTGTCAGAGGAACAATGGGCTCGTGTGTGCAGCTCATGGTGGTGACGGGAATCATGGGAGCCTACATAGCAGGTGGAACTTTTCTATTCCCTGATTCGTTTATACACAGAAGAAAATCATTGTTGGAATACAATTCAGTTACAGTACGTCATCTGATTTGAGGCACAGTTCTTAATTCCAACGCTGCAATAAAACAGGCGATAAGCTAAATCCAAGATCCAATAAAACTAGCTAAATTTGCCTCATTGGTTAGTACCAACTTCATTAAGTCATACCAGCAACCCATTAAAAGGCTCGGCAACATGAAAGCACTCGTAACAAAGCCAACTAGTGTTCAAAATCCGAATCCGGTCTGACTACATTTACCAGACCTGAATGGATTCCAATAGTGCGTCACCCATGCGTCAAAGATCTTTGCTACTTATCTGTTTAAGGATGTGCTCAAATGCACCGTTTGTTCATCGTGGAAGAATTGGAGTCTGCCAGACTATGTTGCTTGTACCATGAGTTCCTCCATTATTTTATGATGGAGGGCCTTATTTAGTAAGGCTGCCCCTGTATGTCGTCTAAGCACACGGCCTGAGCAGCTGACTTGTTTCATGCTTTCTGCAAGGACCCTTCTCTGCATCCACACATCCCATGTGCTTCAGGCAGCCATTGTACAAGCGGCAAACTGCACCAATGCGTCACATAAGGCGTTGCTTGACCGGCCGATTGGGCTGCTCCCCCAGGTCTGTTCCAGGGTTGGCGCTGGCTGGCCATCACCTGCGCTATCCCCCCAACCGCCATGCTGATGTTCATGTGCTTCATGCCGGAGACTCCGCGCTACCTCCTGTCTCGGGGGAAGAGGAGAGAGGCAGAGGAGGCCCTACGCTTCCTCCGCGGGCCCAACGCTCCTGTCGAGTGGGAGTGTGACAGAATAGTGGAGGCCTCTCGAGATGAGGTCAGGATTTGCTGATGCTCCACAAAATGTCATATATATCTGCAGGCCTGCATATAGCTCCATTATACTCTTGATTCAACTGTTTTTCTAATTGCAGTGTACTGTAATTACAGGAAGGGTGCTTCAGTTTGGCTGATCTGAAAGACCCTGGGATCTACAAGCCTTTAGGAGTGGGAGTCATGATGATGCTCTTGCAACAGTTCACTGGCATCAATGCCATCATGTTCTACGCAGAGACTATATTTGAACAAGCTCACTTCAAGGTAGGATTTTAAGGAAGTCCTGGGACTTTTGGGGAATTGAAACACCATTTTAGCCTAGGTTATTGCAAGTTTGCTGACTCGGAAGATAAATTGGTAATGTACTGCTCTGTCCACATGGAAATTAGTTTGATTAATGATTAAGCGTTCTTTCAGAATAGCGATGTTGCCACGGTTGTGGTGGCAGCCACTCAGGTGGTCTTCACGGCAGTTGCCGCCTTCATCATGGATCGAGCTGGAAGGAAAGTTCTCCTCGTCTTTTCAGGTTGGCATGCCCTCCTCATACTTTCCATGTTTACGGAGATGAATAGCTTCACGCCAGGACTTACTTCATGATTCCACTGGCCAGATTCATTGATCTTCCATTCCATCTTTCTTTTATCTCCTGTTTTGCTCTTCAGGCGTTGCCATGTGTGTGAGTGAAATTGTTTTTGGCGTTTATTTTAAATTGTCAACAATGGAACATGGTAACTCCTCGTTGCTGGAAGCCCTCGGTGGAACCCAGGGTGGAACCCCGCCCGGAGACCTGACCTGGCTTGCCCTTGCCAGCATGGGTGTTTTTATAACTGGTTTGTTTGTTTCTTGTTAGTAATGCAGAACTTGAGAATCAGTCGATATTTTGCATTCTGATTTTATTCATATGAGATTTCTTTTGGGTGGGGAACGATACCGAAATGAATATAGCTATTATTTATCCAATTATTTATTTTGAGTCATTGAGATGTATGGTAGTTCTTGTTCAACAGTTATTTAGATTAATACAGACCAGTTTACATAGTTCTCAAAGACTTCTGAATTGGGCGTTGGTTGTCCTCTGTTGTTGATTTCAAATGTCTAGTGAAATAAACAACAGCATCAAAGGCTCATTATTATGTCATGTGTGTTTGATCCTCAGGCTTTGCACTGGGTTGGGGCCCCACACCATGGCTGGTGATGTCTGAGATCTTCCCCACGAGAGCACGAGGGTTTGGCAGTGCCATCTGTGTACTCACCAACTGGTCCTGTGCCTTCATTGTAACCAAGACCTTCCAGAACCTTATGGTGAGATGGTCTTCTCCTGCCACTGTTAGTAAAACGCTAACTGCAGGTTATTGAGCTTTTAGTGTTTGCAGATATTGTCGTAATATAGAATTTGTCATCATGTATTTTGCCGTTACTGGTTTTTGCTTAAGTCATGCTGGGAGATTGGTAGTAGATGAGTAATGGTGAGCAGCTCCATTTTGAGCTGAGAGACCAGAAACGTATACATGCTGGACTTAACAGGATCTTTAATTGGGAATAGTCATTTACAAGCCACGGATCTGACCCAAGCTCTGTATTTGGATCCCCACAGGATCTCATAACCAGTGCGGGGACCTTCTGGATGTTCTCGGGCCTCTGTGCACTCAATGTGATCTTCACAATCTTTTTCGTTCCAGAGACTAAAGGCAAAACGCTGGAGGAGATTCAGGCCTCTTTTAAAAGAACTCGCAGTCGCTAAGCTAACCCTTAAGGTTCTTGTCTCGAGCCAATACCAAAGGTAGAAAGTTACTGAATGCATGGTACTGGACAAAATTCAAACCTCTCACGATTAATTGGCCTTTACACAAAAATCCGAATGATTGACTGTTTCCAAAGAGGCATGCCATATACAAAGCTTAAATATTTCCAAAGAAATATATATTTTTGGGGTTTTTTTGCTAAAAAATTACTCAAGTGTAATACCAAAATTGTTTTCTGTGAAGCTAACTCTGTCAAGGATATTTTATCATGTGACGGTTTCTCACAGTGATAACCTCTGTTTACAATGCTGACCTGTTTCTTTGTTTGTGCCATGCATGTTTCAGTCCCATACAAGACGATTATGCTTCACATTACTGAAATTCATTTAAAAATACTTGATTAAACCACTTTTGTACAAGACTTTCACACTGGATAACATGTTAAAACTGCAGATTCAATAAGCTAAAATGTTCACTTATCCAAATGTCAGTGAGGAAGGATGGTACTTTAACACGTACTGAAGAAGAATAATGAACATTTTCATTTATAGTTGGTG
Organism: Brachyhypopomus occidentalis; assembly: GCA_020368025.1. Classification (NCBI taxonomy): domain Eukaryota; kingdom Metazoa; phylum Chordata; class Actinopteri; order Gymnotiformes; family Hypopomidae; genus Brachyhypopomus; species Brachyhypopomus occidentalis. Next base: position 6,510,724 of record JAGXOD010001382.1, read on the forward strand.
TTTATGCTTTTTATAAGGGTGAATAAATGAATAGTAATTTTTTGCGTGTGAAGGACTGTTTGACAACACGTACCGACACCCCGCCTCTAAAAACTGACAAATCTTGATATTTTAAGAAACAAAGTAATCTTACTCTTTTCAAGAAGCAGGAGTGATTTTAAGTAAACATATGGCCTTTCTATTTGCTTCCTGTAGATAACTCAAATGACTCAATACATTCCTTTTAAAATTATATTTTATTGTTTGAGTAAATTGGGCGATACTGTTGGGTAATTTGTACCCAACTGATTGTTTCCATATATATAGTGAAAAGTTCATTCAATATAGTTTGTTTGGGGGTATTTATTATTATTTTTTTATTCATTCTAGAGTTGGAAACTGGAATACCAAACTGTTGATGCCTTTAAACATATTTAATGCTCTTAGCTGGCATGAGGAAAGCATGTTGCATCTTGAAATTTTCCAGGAGTGTCCCCTGAATTTTAGCCAAAGGGAAATGGGTCATTTAAATACTGTGGAATCTATGAAGACTGAGGTGTTTGTGTAGGCATCCTTACCTAAATGCGTTTGGAGGAATATGCTGTTAGGTTTCCCTTTAAATAGTGGTAGCGTAAGCCTGGAGTTTAGTGGGCCTGGCTTATGCGCGGCTACAGGGACATCCCAGTGCTGGCCGTCCACATAAAAACTGGCGAGTTCCCGGAACAGCCTGTTCACTCGGCCCCCATCGGTGCACTGTAGTGTGAGCTTTGCTATTGAACGCAAGGGTCTGGATCACAGTCCAAAATGATACTGGCTGTAGCGGTTTTGTGTAGCATAGTGCTGTGGACACACTGCCTCCATTTCACTGATGTTCAGCCCCAGAAGGACTTTGATCTGCAGCAGGTGAGTGGAATAAACACCCGAGGGAAGAACGCTTTGATCTGTGTCTGAGAGAATGTGTAGAACTTGGTGTATGTGTGTGTTTGTGTATTTATCAAGTACTTCAGGAAGGCAGGTTTTTTTTCTGTTTGGAAATTCAGACTGGATTACAAAATGGTGCATTTCTACCCAGCACACCCTGAGGACCTCTTATGTCTTAGAAGTAAACAAATTCAGACTTTATCTCACCCTCATCTTTGAAATATTCGTGCACTTTATTTATGCACCAGAAATAGACAACTATTTTAAGAACAACTCCGTGCCTGGGGGATGATACTGTTCAGAAGGAGCAGTGTCATGCCTTTAATGACCACATACAGGCTACGTTACATGATGGAAGAAATACATCTGATTAATCTGCTAAAAAAAATATTTCTAATGCATGACTTTGATCTTCCTGTTAGTTTGCAGGTGAATGGTATCGTGTGGGCATTGCCTATGAATCCCCCGCTTTCATTAAATACAAAGATCAAGTTATGACCTCCAAGGGCCTGTTGGTACCTAATGAAAATGGAGGTGCCAATCTGACCATGTGGAATCTGCTTGGGTACAGTTCATTTTGCCCTGAAAATCTGCTAGGTGGATGGTCTCGTATATTTATGAGTTCCATATATTTTCATACAAACAATGCTTGCTGACAATAATGCTATTATGCATGCACATTTATTGATGCAAAGTTGCCTGAACCAGTAGCCTTTTTTCCTCTTTGACTGGTCTTTATTTTCACACTCAGGTCAAAGGGCTGCTTCTCGAGTTTTTATGTTTATGAGAAGACAGATGTTCCTGGACTGTTTACTTATTTCAGTCAAAGTAAGCCATGCTCCTCTCACACCTCTGTTAACAACAGTTCTCCCAGTGTGAGTAAACACCACACCACAGAAAGACCGTTGCTGCTTTATTGAGCCAAAGGCAAGCTGTTGAAATCTGATCTCACTACTACTGAGTGAAATCAATAGTAAAGTCAGGTTATCAGCTACAGAGGGGATCTTATATGCACAACAGACTGTTCTTCATAGTTTGTCACAGCACTTCAGTGATTGCAGGAGTCTGTATCTTTCAGATACTGGCACCCCACATATGTTCATAAAAGACATGTTGAGTGTAATCATTTTCTTCACTGCAAGGGGACAAGATGGTGAAAGACATCACGGTGGTAGAAACCAACTACACTGAATATGGGGTAGTTCTAAAATACAAGAAGATGGACAAACAATACACCCAGATGGCCCTCTATGGTATGTTCCTGACACTCCTGCAGACCTCCTGTGTCTGCCCATCCCTCTGAGCCACCCATATAGGTATAAGTCAGTAATCTTAACAAGTGTGTTTTAGGGCGAACCCCAATTCTCAGGCCTGAGCTGATTGAAAAGTTCAGGTCAGTTGTCCTGTCTTTGGGGTTTTCTGAGGAGGCCATCGCTGTTCCGGTCACGATAGGTAAGTCTGAATCGGTGGAAGAAAATGCAAAACAACCAAGACATTAGACTGACATGAGCGCAGTGAAACTGATCATGGCCCTTGTGATATTTACATAGCAAATATAGTCTCTCCTGGACTTCAGATAAACAAACTGTGGTGAAGGTTGCTCTTTTAAACTGGCCTGAGACCAGTTTTGCTGTTTTTGTTATGAGGATTAATGTTACAGTTTGAACAGCAGTGGCTGAACCTCTGTCAGGTTTAAAAGGGTCATTTGAACCTTGGCCATGCCGGAGCACTTACGTTTTGAACATGTCACTCTGATGTCATACTACACCCATCAAACTCTTACTGTTTGTGGAATTGTATGTCTGAAATATTATATAAAGAAAATATTCTACTTCCCCCCCCTCCAGATCCATGCCCTTTTACAGAACCAAGGTAAGCAGAAAGCAAACCATAAATGTTACTTTAATATGTGATATTTCACAAAAGATTAATAAAACTTAATGGTTTTAAATAAAAAATGAAACCTCCTACCTTCAGCAACGCAACAGAAACGATGACCTAGAAGAGTTGTCTGATGGGCTATTGTGTCTGCCTCTAAAGCCAGCGTATAGGACTATATTTTTAATGGGATAGTCAAGCTAATGACACTTTTGGTGTCATTCAAATGTCTGTGTAACTGCATTACCTTTTGTTGCTTTTGATAATTTTATAATCCTTTTTATTTCTGTGATATGTAGCATTTTAGTACTTTAAAATAATATTGTTAATCGTGAAAAGTTCTTTTTGTGTATTTTTGTGCCAATACTGCCTATTTACTCACCTCTAATCCTTTGTGATATCTAAACTAGTTTCACAAATAGTAAAGATTGGTACAGCATTATATCATGACTTGTGTTCCTTCTTGCCAGCAGAGGTCAGTGTTGTTAAACTCTCAATGCCAATACATCCCAAAAGTTACAATCCCCAAAGCCAAGATAACTGAACTGATTTCATAATAAATTTAGCTGAGTAATCTAGGCATGTCAGGTCTATTTCATTTTTGTCTTAATTTTTTTAGACTAAAATTGAGTATTTTGTCTATTCAAGTAATTGAAACAAACATAAAACAAATTTGGTTGAGAAGTAATATTTAAAAACTAATATTCTCTAATATTCTTATTCCAGATATTTTGCACAAAATCATCTGTTGTAGTAATTGTAATAGATTCATTAAGATTCATTAAGATGTTTTGCATCATTTAATTAATCAGGCTCATTTTCAAGGGGAGACAATACTTACCACTTTACACTATCCGAGGAAATATCAGCATATATGCTGCATATGATTGTTTCACTTTGGAGAGTCTGGGATGCAAAAAAAAACTTCTCTATAGACAGAAACATTGTCTCAGCAAATGCTTAACTGACATGAAACCTTATCTTTAAAGAAATCGGCTTTACAGGTGAGTTACACAAAGAGCCATGGGAAACCTTCACCTAAACACAGCTTTGCCCGACAGACCTCAGGACACAATATTCTCTTCCTTCATCTGTTTCCCTCAAGTACAACACCATTTATCCAACAACTTTCATACCAATACTCAAAGTGATCCCTCTGCATGTACACTGGAGTGACCTAAAGAGCTCCAGAGAGTGAAGGAGAAGAGCCTCCAGAGGCCAGCAGCGAGACGCAAGTCTCCATTAGCGTCAGGAGGACTCCCCTCCGTGCAGGACCCCCCCCTCCCCGGACCGTGCGAATGCCCGGCTGGGGCGTCCCGCTCATTTTGGTTCCCACTGTGGAGGGCTGCATCGCTGCAGCTGCTGACATCACGGTGTGTTCGTGGCTTTTTCCTGGGGATATCCGCGCCAAACACAGAGACTGGGAATGGGAGGGGGACAGGAAGGCGGGTGCTCGGAGGACGGCCCACCCTCCTCGGGCAGCGCTGACATTTCCACCACGGCCCCCGCGAGCTTGATGCTCAGCGGTGACGCACGTGGTCAGCCTGTACGTGGCACACTCCTAACACGAATGTGCCTATAATTTGCCCTTTTAGAACGTAAGTAGATGTAACACTATTTGCAGTCTCTCTCTTTCACTGTCTCTTAGTCGCTATCTCTCTTTCTCTCTCTTGCATGCTCTCTCTCTTGCACTCTCTCGCTTGCTCTCTCTCTCTCTCTCTCTCTCTCTTGCACTCTCCTGCACGCTCTCTCTCTCTCTTGCTCACTCTCTATCTCACACTCTCTCTCGCTCTCTCTCTCTCTATCTCACTCACTCTTTCGTTCCTGACCTTATGTGTACTGGCAATAGGAGCTCTTGCTGTTGTGGTCCAAGGGCAGGAAGCAGCTTGGTTCCCACACAAAGGTATCAAACGCCCAGACCGGTACTCACTGCCTCTCTCTCTCACACACACACACACACACACAAAACTGACATACACACATATGCACACACACTAGCACAAATGCCAACCTTGTAAGCATAATACACTGTACAGTGGACAAACACACCAAGACAAACAGGACATTCCTAGTGTCTGACGCTGCAGGTCAATAGTACGAGTCCTCCTCCAGACATTATACCCAGGACTTTAACCCTAAACATCTGCATTAGAGCTGCTCTTCCCACAAAACCCGACATCTTCCTTTATGCTAAATCATATCCACATCTAAATCAAAAGATAAGGCCATCCCCAACCCAATGGACATGAAATGTATTACAAAGTTATTATACGCACATCCTACCAATATTGCCACTCTTCTGTCTTTAATAGCATAGGATCTGTTTGTCAGATTCTTCGCAAGAAGGCAAGAACTGCCCTGAAACAAACCCGCCGATAACATCGGTACGTCAGCTCCCCAGTCATTGTCCCAGGTAATTGAGTCTTGCTTCATGCTTGTTATCTGTTAAGCTTGACCAGTCATGAGGCATTCGAGCTTAGGGGTGTGGATTGGGGATGAGAGGTGGAGGGGGGGGTGTTCTTAGCAGCAGGGGTCAGTTCCCATGCATAATCAATAGGTCACAGTCAGGAGCAGGGAGTGTGGCCTCTTGAAACCCTTTACCTTTTACACGCCCCTACCATTCTGCAAACCTAACACCAACTTCTACATTCCTGTCTCATTTGAGTGTTAAAACCCCCATTTTACCTCAGTTGAGAAAAATTAGACCCTTGATAATGGACATTACATTTTCTACTCGGTAAGAGTTGATAACATTCCCATTAGCCGACTCGAGGTTATCAAACCTCCAAGCAGTCTCTGGTATCCTTTCTACATGCCAACTTTCCACAAGCAAGTGTTTTAGACTAGTCTACTCTCTCTCTCTCTCTCTCTCTCCCCTTCCCTCTCTCTCTCCCCTTCTCTCTCTCCTTCTCTCTCTCTCTGAAACTGTGCGTAGCCCTATGCTGGGAAGAAAGACTCGACTCTTTCCCACGGTCCTTGAGCACGTGGTTTAAAATTGGATCCCAAGTGAGCCTCCCTATTGAAACGTCACTGCAACCTGACCACTGAGATCCTGTCACACTGCCAGAGATTTTTTAGGGCATTTGAATGAAGTCTATTGAAATGGGAGGGAAGAAAGCATGGTAAATTCAAAGAAAGCACACTATCTCCAGTTCAGTCAAGTCTGACAGTTAAGACTTCTTCAAAATGGTGTTTTTCAGTCGAGTTACTATTTAGTATAGTAGTCACTATTTAGTAAGTAGTATCTTAATTCAAGACAGATTCTAATTCAAAACATGAAATGTGAAAAAAAGGTAGAATTAAAAAAATATGTTTGCTTAAACCCCAAATTCCTACAATATGTACAAGGCAAATTCCTACAATATGTACAAGGCATATATCTTACATCCATTCCTTATGTTGCACTGTCAATGAGAGGAAAATAATATTCATCTAATGAGTATTTTATGAGCACCGGAGAAGGCAAATTAAATTTCCATCCTAATGCTTTCAGTTCTTATAACTATGTTGTGGGTATTTACTTGTCAGTTGTTCGTCATGCCTCTTAGGTCCGGCAGCCGAGTTTGAGCTTTGCTTGTTGTGCCATACTGTGACTGCTGGCTAATGCAAAACGCAGTAGTGTAGTCTCCATACTTCTCCTGGATTCTGTGTCATGGTTCTCCTGGATTCTGTGTCATGGTTCTCCTGGATTCTGTGTCACGGTTCTCCTGGATTCTGTGTCATGGTTCTCCTGGATTCTGTGCCATTCTTGCAAAAGACACTGTTACTCTCCCATTTGCTACCATGCATCAGACCTATGGATTGCTGACATGCAGATGTAACTGGTGCCTCATTTATAGTTGTAGAGAATACTGTTTTTTTTTTATATGACATTTTCTTCTTATTATTTTGATACTATTATTTCCTAAAGTTGAAACCATGAATATAAAAGGAGAAGTGGGTGTGTAGGCAAACAGAACCTGCGAAATTCTCAAACGTATTTTTAACACTTCAATAGCGATGGAGCAATATCTGTGCAATATTATAACCTAACCGAATGGGTATTGAGAAACTAGTGTGACATTTATCGAAAATTGCCTCCGCATGAAGTTTTGGAATTAACCACCACCAATTCCACTAACAACAACAATAAAAATGTAAGTACGTTTTATTCTTTCTTTATTTTCTTTATTTATTTTTGAAGATTTTAAAATAATCTGTTAAATCATTATTAAATCACCGTTCGTGCAAAGTGAATAATCACCGCTGGTCTCCCTGCAGCCTAAAAAAAGATGACCATAAATCCCGCCCCTAACAGACGAAGTTTATGACTGGCCATTGTTATTCAAATGAGCCAAACCGGGGAATAGAGGGGATTAGCTATAACGGAGGATACGGACTGGATCTCATAGCGCGCGGAGAGGTACGGATGGTCAAGACCGGCTCGAGGGAACCATCAAGGTAATATACCAGTACGCTTTTAACCATTAGCCGTGCATTAGAATAACTGCAAGAATTGTAATTATAGTAAGATAATATAATCTTTGTTTAAATGATAATAAATGTTCACTGTTTCTTACATACCTACCTACTTAAACAGATTTATCCCGAACAGAGTTTGTGGCCGTTCGGACTTCACAAAGCAGAATGGACTGCTGAAGTTGCCAACTCGAACTAGACGGACGTATGAAAGTTCAGTGAATACCGTGCAACCGCTCTGGAGAGCACGTGAACTGTAGGAAAGGAATATAGCTGATGTTTTAAGTAATTTAATCTCTTTCTTGAGTCAGGGTGTACTTCAACCCCAGCCGTCGTATCCAATCGAGTGACGTTTTGCTTATTGCTCCTGACTGGTCTAGGCATATCTGAGGTGGATTATTTTTTGCTTCCAAATAACCCTTTAAATAGAACAAGGGGCAAGTACTGTAAGGAAGCAGTGGATTTCAGTCTCACCCGCTGAAATCATGAGCCAGGCGGACATGACTTGCGCTGCGCGTCAAAGAGTATTTCAGGAAGCTCTGAAGAAAGGCAACACGAAGGAGCTGCACTCGCTCCTGCAGAACATGACCAACTGTGAATTTAACGTTAACTCGTTCGGACCGGAGGGACAGACGGCGCTGCACCAGTCTGTAATCGACGGGAACCTCGAGTTAGTGAAACTGCTGGTGAAGTTCGGCGCGGACATCCGTCTGGCTAACAGAGACGGATGGAGCGCCTTGCACATTGCGGCATTTGGCGGACATCAAGACATCGTCCTTTACCTCATAACAAGGGCGAAGTATTCGTCGAGCGCTCTCTGAGGCGAAGGAAATCGGACGCTGTACCTCTAAGCCTATCACATTTTACTACTTTTTGTGCCAAAGTAAGGGACAGTTTATTTGTCGTGTAGTGTGGCATGTTCGGGAAATTGATTTAACATCACCTGGCACAGAATTCAAGTCCAAAATGCAGCTGGTGTTGGGTTGGTACAATGTCAAAGATATAGTCTGCCAACAGCAAATATGATCGATATTAAAATCATAATCATTGCGTGGTTGTAGATTCCCCTAGATTGCCGTCTGTACATATTTTACTTCCTCTAAGATTGCTGATTCCTCTAAGATTGCTGACATATATACAGTATATATGGAACTGCTATTAGCCTGATTTGACAATGCTGCACGCATAAGGTTGACGTTGCTAGGATGCTGACCCCAAGACTGCTGTGAAGGATAGCACACAAACTTCAGGATCTTCAGCTAAATATGCATTTGTTCCAGACCAGAGCTGCCTGCTGCAAATGTTTCAAATAGAAACCTCAGCTTGTAAAAACACAATTTAGCCAGTTGCCAATTTCCCCGTCAACTCTGATGTCTTTTCAAGCAAACTTAATACAATTCCTTTCTTAGCAAATTAGAATGCCTTGTATCAGACCAGTATGGAATGTGGGTCACAGTCTGTGAGGTGAAGAGTAGCTTGGCTCTGAAAGATCATGCCAATATCCATTATCATTTTAAGCTATAGTCATTTTTTGAAAGGCAGGTCGCTCACTCAGAAATACTGACTGGCTTCAGCCTGCGGAAGTTGAACAAATCTTGAGGAGTCTGAGGTATCGCACACATCTGTACAGTGCACTGTATACTGAAGTACAGTGGCCTGTTTTCCCTAGTCTGGCTACCAATGCTGGAAAGCTGTGTTCAAAAGTCGAAATCGTTGTGATCGAACACTGACAACGTATCATTCAAAGCCAGTATAAAAATATGCATCATTTATACTTGAGAATGTTTTCAAATATTGCACTGATGGCTGTTTTATGAACAGTTGGTGTCAAACCAACTTTTAAAGATACAATTTTTTCCAAATGGAAAAAATATCATATTGTATGGAAGCTCCATGGTAGGTTAGTCTTCTCTCACTGTTGCCAAGGCATTTAAATGTCTGTAAATGCTGAATTTGTAAGGCACTTTGCTTGGTGTTCATCCATGGCCATTCTGACACTCTGCTGTCAGACAAGTATAACAAATTGTTGGAACAACATGGACAGCGATCGTCTTGTTGATTCTTTTCATGGTTGAACATTCAGGTAAAGTGTTCAGAAAATCTTGGAGCACTTCCTTGTAGTAGTCCCGTCTTCCTATTTTTAGGGGGATGTTACATGGTAAAATCAGTGTAACAAGAGGTTGCACAATGCACAAGTCTTTACTTGATAATGCCATAACATTTATGACATGAGAGTAAAAATACCTTCTTCGGAGGAGATAAATGTCGGATGACTGTGATTTTATCGGACCGCCTTTTGAAATCTTATTTTCTTCAACTGGTTTCATCGTTATGCTTTTGTGAAGTTTTGATATGTTGTTGTGTTTTATATCTGTTTAGCAGTTTTTTTGTTCGTTTTGTTTTAAATGTTATGAGTGGTAATATTTTTGGAAGATATTACATACTGTATTTTGTATCATTGTACAAAAGCATTTTAAAATATTAAATTCTGCTGTTTTAAGAGAATTCAGTAAGTGTATTAGGTCTTTATTTAGCCTAGATCTGTGGGGGTATTTTGAAGGATTGTGTTAGCCAGCTAACTGGTTCCATTGAAGATAGACTTGCACAGAATCCAGTTCAGCTCAGGACAGTGTAACCATGTTGAAACTGAAACCCAAAGTTAGCTCACTTACCCATTAAATCAGGTTTGTAGCATACACCACAGATGCTAGGAGCACACAGACAATAGTGAACCATAGTGCTACAGCCTGGTTAGCCAGGCTGTAAGCTTAGCTATCCACTCAGTTGACTGTACAGGCAACTGGCTGACTTATACTCTTTATTTGTGGGAAAACATGCATTCATGTGCTGAAGCAGAATGATTAATACATATCTTTAAAAAATGCTTAAATCCTGCTTAGTATATGAACCCGAACCTGAAGCTACAGTTCCTAAACTGGCCTGGTCACACCTCTGGTGTCATAATGAAAATAAGTGCTACCATTTAATTGGTGCATACCATTAGTCAACAGCACAAGCACGATAACTAATCACATTACCACATTACCATTTCACATGGATGTTATCCTTATAAATAAATGAGATGTTATGTGCTATGGGCTATGGTTTAATTCTAAAGCAAGTCTTTCTCTGAAGACAGTGAGCGTCATGGTAGAAGCAAATGTGGAAACGCAACACACGTTACCAGAAAATAACAAATGTGTATTTTACACCTGGTGAGTATTTCAGCTCTGAAACGCACCTGATTGTCCTTTCCAGCTTTGCTGTTTTTTCTTACTTTTTATGATGGGTTACATTTGGAATGAGCTGACTCGAGATCAGTTTTTCTTATGAGATACAAAGCATCCCAAGAAACAGTTCCTGGAATACAAACATCTCTGCTGCAGCTCTGCATGGTTGTTTTATGAGGGCATCACATAGACCTGAAGAATCCTGTTAATGTCTTGAGGACTGCAGTTGCATACAGCGTTATGGGTTACCTCATGTATACACCTTCAGCGAGTGAAATATGCATTTCCTGAAGTCCAAATCCGAAACCCTGATTTATATTATATCACACAAATCACACAAGCATCATAAGAAAGTGATCGCAAGTGATTCCAGCACTGTTTTCACCACAGCTGTTTTTCAAATCATCAACAGTTTTTTTTTATGCTGAAACACCCACCCCCGATCTCCAGCACCAACATACAGTGTGCATTTACCGCATTTTTTATTTTTATTTTTTTTAAAAACGCAAATCATTCTCTCTCTCTCTCTCTCTCTCTCTCTCATAACTCTAACCTTTGGTCCCTGCATTGACAGAAGGGCCAAGAGACAGAGGGGGAGACGGGCAGGTGGCCGACCCAATCCTCACATGCCCCCTGCTCCTCTTCCCCTCCCCCTCTCTGCCTTCCCCTTCCTTTCTTTCACTATTTCACTCCATTTTGCGTGCTCTAGCTCCCGGTGACAAGACGCCCCATTCACGCGCTCGTTCTCCTCCGCTCCCTCGCCTTTGTTTGGCTAGCCTGGCTCCCTGCTCCCCTATTCAAGGTCCAGACGGCCCACCATTGACGGGAACCCTCGCCCAAGACACACTGCCCTACCCTGCACCCCCCCCCACCACCACCACCCCCAACATACACACACACGCATGCACGCCTGCACACATACTCACACATACACAGCTCTGCAGCTGCTATGGTAATGAGAGAGAGAGAGAGAGAGATGTGAAGTAGAAGATTCGGGGGGGTGGGGGGGGGTATCCTTATGCAACTCAATAACCAGTGGCCCCAGGTTTTTTTTCTTTCTTTCTTTCTTTCTTTCTTTCTTTTTTTTTAACAAATGGAAAATCTCTCTACCCCATGCTCTCCTCCTTTCTTCTCCCCTCCTGCTCCCTCCTGCACTCTCCGCCCCCGCCACCCCCACCCTCGTCTGGCCTACACACCTCCTCCCCTGACCTCCCCCCTTTTCTCATTGAAATCCATTTTACACTCAACCCTGAAAAATGCAAGTCCAAAGGTGTGTAAAGTTACTCTAATGCACTGCTTTTAAAAGATGGCGAACGTGGTGTGTTTTTCCGTCCCTGCATTTTTCTTCACATTTTGCTTTGCTTTTGGCATATGAAGCCCATTTATGTTGTACTGTATATGACCTGAATATGTTTCATAGCTCATCATGTACCCCAATGTATATATAGTGCTAAATGATCATAGTCTAAATCATGATACATAGATTTTTTTTATAAATACATTGAATGCTATCTAAAAATCACATCTAAAATGACTTCTTAGACCCTAAACTTAAATGGAGCCAAAGTATGTGTTTGCATGTGTGTGTGTGTGTGTGGGAGCTGCTGGCAGACGGTCGTGGGGCCCCATGCAGACTCCGATGCACAGCTATTCGTCTTGCGTCTGTGCACGGTGACCTACAGGATCATGTCTCATCTGCCTCCCTGTCACATTAGAAAAGAGATGCAGGACCGTCCATATGGAGAGCCTCCACTCTCCAAATACTGACACATAACTCGGCCCATGTGTGTGTGTGTGTGTGCGTGTGTGTGCATTTGATTAATAAGTGCAGACACACAGTATGGAGTTAAACATCTGTGAGGTAACAGGTGGAGGGGTTATGATCTTAGAGGCAGATTTCAGACAGAGGATGCACTGAAAACCCAGATGTTATTTCACCTCTTTCTCTTTGCTTGAACTTGCCTGACGTTTTTGTTTGTTATACACAATGTGGAGTATGTGACATGAATGTATTTGATGTTATGTACACTGGAAGTGCTGTTTTGGTCAATACGATGCATCTTTGAACATGCTGATAGGGTGGGATTTAAGCTCTTATGTACCAAATCTTTGACCTGGTCATGAAGAGGTTCTAGAGGTTTTGGAGCAGTGATAATTGGATCCACTTGATTCGCAAGAGTTCATTACGCACTATTTAAGCCACAGACCAGGAAGTGTTATCTAAATTCGGAAAGAATGTTAACGTTTAACGTTTATCGCATAAAGTTGTATACTTTTTTAAAACCTCCCCGGGACTTCAACTTGAACTTGAGCAATAATATATGTCAGACGTATATATTAGAAATAAGACTTTATAAGCGAGTGGGGTGTTTATAAATGAACGCGACCTTGGATCCACCTGCAAGGAATTCATTTGCAAATGCGAGAGCATGTGCGTACCACTGTTTGCATGCACACACGTGGGCATGTGTCCGCACCCCTGCTCACGCATGAGCATACGTATGCGTGTATATGCTAGCGCGTAATTATAGAGGATAAAGGCGCAGTTGTAGTAAGTGAAACTCCGGGCTGGAGAGTGCCCGGCTGCTTTTCTCTGGGGCTGGCCTGGCTGAATGGAGCCATTCACGAAGCTTTAACCGCATGCTTTCTTTATCTGCATTGTTATACCCCCTCCCCTTTACCCACCGCGGCATAATGGCACTCCATAATGGGTGCAGGGTTTAGTTTGTGTGTGTGTTGGTGGGGGGGGGGGGGGGGGGGGGGCAACAGAGGGAGTATTTGGGTGAAAGTGAGGAGTGGGGCAGGGGGTTTGTGGACACACACACACACACACACACACACTCACATGCACAAAAAGGGTTGGGGCAATGCAGCTAGGGGGTAGAGGACAGCCTAACAGAGCAAAGGCTCCTGATCCAACGAGGCATCCTTTTGTCACACCTTCTACGGGACTCTCTCGCGGCATCAAAGGTGTGCGTGTGCGTGCGTGAGTGGAGCGTTCGCGCGTGCGTGCGGCTGGTTGGCGCTCACGTTACATAACCAGGCATGGACAGGCACGCAAGCACAGGAAGGCAGTGGAGGCAAACGCAGAGCTGGAGTTGGTTAGGCCCCAAGGTGAACTCCGCACACCAATGGAATAATGGTTCCCCCTGGTCCCTTGTATGTAGCCTCTGAAATAAAGGCTGCCCCATCTGGCCTCAAACGGTGATGCGGAATTTTTGGGAAGCAGCTCTCTTGTATAGCAATGGCGGGGAGCGCTTGGTGAGTCTAAATGTCTGTGTGGGATCAGGAGACTCCTGGTCAGGATCTGTGTGGGATCAGGAGACTCCTGGTTGGGATCTTGGATAGGGCTCAAGCCTGGTTAATAACCCTAACCCATTCGATAGACCTCCAATATATTTACTCTAGCTGCAACCACACTCCTCTCAAAGAACACAGGATGATAATCACAAGCCGAGGAACATCACTTCAACAACAAAGATTAATTTTACAAAATAAAAACACTAAAGGTGTTGAAGACTGCTCAGATTTCTGTCACCTTTGGTCAGAAAAAGTAATTGATATTTCTGGCTAAGAGTGTCCGTCTAAAGCAGACATACACTCAAATATGTTTGATGCACTAAATTGATCATGCACCATGGCTTAAGAATTCTGGCATCAGGTCTGATCGTCTTTATTTGGATTTTATAAGGTAGCAAAATGTCAAAAGTTCATATCAGTGTTATTACTCTATCACATTTGATAAATATGATCCAATTACTGCGAGCTTTATATTTAAATACACATACATTGAAATTAATTTATTTCTTTAGGTCTGGACCAAACCTCATATGAGAAATGTAGTTGATTTGAGGGCATATTGTTGAACAATGACTCTGCATTTGAGAAATGTAATATTCATTTATCCAGCACCTTTTGAAAAACCACAACGGTTGATTAAAGATCAAGGTTTGTACGACCAACCATGCACTCACTGAAAGTCTCAATAGGCATGTTTACTTTATAGCGTGGTAGAAAAGTCAACACGAGTCCTGAGATGACCAAAGCACTGATCTGGACACCAATGGAGTGCATTATACTGTGGTTGAGGACTAGGCTTGAGGTGTTAAAATAATAAACAGTAGCGCCCTCTAGCGGCTAAACCTCAAATGCTAGAATTTGACTGCATTAAGTACTAAGGAAAAAATACAGATCAATAATTGTCAGTTAGTGTGATGGAACCACAGCAAGGTGAGAACAGAAGGAGGGCTGGAACAGAATCTCTGGTATGCCCCATAACATGACACTCCGAAACAATTACATGTATTTCCCCATGTACTGAGGTCAATATGGCAATGGTTCTGTAGGAACTATGAAATCGATTCTTGCAGAGGAAAATGACACAAAGACTTTAATAAGAGGACTATAGGACACAGAAAATAAAAACAGTTTTGTCATGCAAATGCTATTAGCCTGTGTTCCCTTTATTCTGCTGACTTCCAGTTTTAGAGTGAAAATCTGCTATCGTGAAATTCATGTCAAGAAGCTGAAGTAAACTGATTTACTTCAGTCCCTCACTGTGATCAGTCAGAATCAGTATCAGAATCACTTTATTCCGCCAAGTATGTTGCACATACGAGGAACTTTCCTTGGTGAGAGCTCACATGTATGACATACACAAGCACACAAGACTGTTACAAATAACACACTAGAAATATGAAATACAATAAATATATATTGGATATGTATAAGAGCCTGTGTGTCAAACCATGCATTACAACATGGCCTTCCGTGAAAAGCTGTTATCTTTTCAAAAGCAACCCAAATTAGTGATCATATAAACAGGGAGGTGCAGGGAGCTTTCACTCTGATAATTATCCTAGTGTTAAGATTTGTTAAGATTTTCAATTCAACCTCAGAATAGTAGCAGTGTTTGTACAACTAAGACCTACTTGTTAATACGAATATAATAATTGAACACTCATTTGGGTTCCTTCTGCAAGTGAAAGGACATTTTCTGGGTATCATTTTGTGGGTATCTTGTGGCGCTGTTGTTCCTGTTTTTGTGGTGAGGTCTCTTTGTTGCTCTGAATAGATTGCTGATTCTGACAACTCGGGTCTTCTATATAAATCCTGAATCATTTGAGGACAGTGTCTGTACTATACTATGGGGTCGGAGTCCTTACTGAAATGTTTTGAAATGTATATTAAAATCAGTTACCTGGTTAAAAAATTGTGTATATGAGTATATATGTTTGTAAGGTTAAAGATTTTAATCCTAGTAGGTCTTCAGAATTCAAAATTCATGGTGAAACCGCGTTATTTCTAATCATCCAGAAGACCGTAATTTTCCAAAAGCAAATTATTTTATTTAAACCCTAGTTTATAAAAAGGGCCAATATCCGACCTGCCACTTGATTTCATGTGCGCGGCCTGCACAGTTCACATTTCACAGGAGAATTAAAGTAGCGTGTTCATAACTCGTTGTTACTGCACGACCATGTCATTCATGTATGCATTCAACAGGCTATAGCACACATTTTGTGTAACCTACAGGTGGTAGCATAGTCTGTAGATCTAATTTTGTCAGTTTTGTGTGCCATATGCGTACGCCCACACAGAACCGATCATCCACACCGAAACCCCATCATGTGTCAGTTTTAAGAGCTTGTGTTAGTGTATTTACCTGAGTAGCAAAGCTGCGTACAGGGGAATAATTAAGAAAAAAACATTACTGCTCTCGTCTGGCTTTCTCCGACTATAGGCCGGAGCATTTTAGGTGCAATTTTGTCAGGCGCATTCAGTAAAATACTATTTAAAATCCAAATTCGTTGACTGAGCTTGGCGTTGTGTTTTTGGACAAAGTCAATGAACTAACAAATGTTGGACGGATGGCTCCTCTCGGTGGCTAAGCTAGCTAGCGCAGTATTAAATGTTATTCAGCTCGCAAGCTCGACGTGTTCGTGTTATCGATCATGCATTTTTTTGGGTTTGGATCTACTACCCTGGCTGTCATGTTTGACTAACCTAAAGTCTGGCTGATTATACCTTTTGTTGCCAGATGTGAATGCCAAGATTGACTAGTTAGCTAAACAGCTAGCTAGCTGGAAGCCAAGTGACGCTAGGTTGTCTGCACAACCAGTATTAGCAGTAGAAACTCAGATGGTACGAAAAAGCGGCACCGACGAAAATATTTGGATCACGACGGACCAGCGCCATGGATTAAAGCCGAGACCTTTCAGTCGGGATTTTTCGAGATAAAGCGAGCTGTGGCCAGCAAGAAGGTTGGCTAGCCTCGCTAGCTAGCTTAGCGACAGCGAGCAACCAAGTAAGTTTGCGGTTTGCTTTTTAAAGTTGTGCATTTCCCCATGTCTTGAGTTTCAATACTTTAACATTGTCATTAAATGTATAATGCGGCTTATAAGCAGACGCGGAATGTCAAATGTAAAACCGCATATGAGAAAGGAGACATTAATCATCTAGCCAGATAGCTTACATGGCTACTTATTAAGAAAGATTACATCCATCGGCTGTAAACATTCATGGGGAAATATAAATTGCAACGAGATGCGTGGAAAACGTGTGTTGTCACGACCTTAACATGCTGCCTAAGTAAATCTGCAAATAAAAGCAACTTTAAACCCGCTAGCTAGCTGTAAATATCTCGGAAGGTAACGTTAGTAGTGCCAACCTCACATGACACTGTGGCCTTCAGGGCTTTCGGGTCCTGTTTTCGGACACCACATTCGACCATTCAGTTTAGCTTGTGCTTAATGTTAATGTTTTGTCCTTTTCTGCCAACAACACAAGTGTTGTTTATATAACAGAAAGTGAGCATTGACGAAGAATTTTAGGTCCGTTGTTTTTGAGCCTATCTCCAACCGGAAGTGAGGCGGGTCCCTCGCGTAGAGCGGTCATCTTTGAGATGTTTCATTTGTAAATGTGATTAGTAATTTGGGATTGCTATCTTGAGTTAGATTTTTGTATCACATTGATCAAATGTCCGATAGACTTTTTGTCAGTTTGTCGTTATTCTTATAGAGATAATAAACCATATCTAGGCCTGTGTGTGTTGCTTCAGCAGATACTCCAGCCCACACGTGTGTGTGTGAACAGAATGGTGGTTTTTATTTGTTTAGCACTTTTAACACCTGACCTGCTCAATTTGCAGAAATTCAGGACTAAATCATTTTGGGCAGCTCTAGATAGTAGAATTCATAAACAAATGAATTATAACGATAAATGTTAACACAGTGCAGAAATTAAGTAAATTATGACAATCCTAGGGAGTAGCTCGCTGCACGTGATGTAGGTCTGCCAGTTTGCACACGCATATTATTCATGACAGTGATGGACCTAAAAGGCACTGAGTTTGTGTCATGTCTGGCATATACAGGAACGAGGAAACTGGCAGTTCCAGGATGGACACAGGAACATGTTTCGATACTTACATTTCCCAAATTTTAATATATTGCATTGTAAATGTAAGAATTAAAAGGGGATAATTAAAGAAAAATTATGGACCAGATTTCAATATGCATGGCATAATTCAGAAGTAAAATAGCATGGTTCCAAAGTCACTGCTTGATTTGCTTTTCAATATATATTTTTTATAATATTTACATTTTTTTGTTGTTTTAAACAATTATCATATTACAGATTTTGTGAGAGAAGTATATTTGCACTACAGTAGATAAATGTTTTAGAAAAAATACTTTTTGGCCTGTATTTAATGCTGTTTTCCACTCATTGTACAGACACAACATAGAAAAGGTAGAATAGCCAAAAGACCAATGTTTTCTAGTATTCTTAGTTCAGCATCACTATGAACAGCACAAGCCTTGTGTGAGCGATATGGGTTTGTTTGGTTTTTGCCACCGAACTGAGTTTGCTATTGCAAGAAAGAGCTCACTGACAAAGCGAGTTGTTCATTAATGCTTGCTGATCTGAGCTGGTCTGTCTGGAGGGGCTTCATTCTGCACCCTGTATAATACCTATACGTTCTAGCTGGTAGAAGTTTTCCGTTTGCGTAAATACACATGAAGTTTAAAGTGGTTTAGGTCTGTCTGCTTTGACCCAGTTACCCTGTAAAATAACTGGATTATAGTTAACAGAGATGATCTATAATGGAATACTTTATTCATCCACCACCCCCTTTGATGCTTTGATGTTTCTTATTCACATCATATTTTGTGGACTATAGTGGCACATTCTCAGAGCCATCTGTCTATTGTCTTTTTGAATGACATGTTATGTTTCAATGGGTAATTACATAATAAACATATTCTACTCTGTAGAATTATTACTATATTAAGATTGTTTCATCTTCATTTTGATTGGCCAAATGAATGTGTTTGTTGGTGTAGTAGAGCATTGATCTTCAGGCTCAGTATCAGGCGGTTGTTACTAAGACTTGGAGGTGTGCTCACTGCTCTCACTGATAAGAGAAGTGCGGTCACAACTTTAATAGTGCCAGTCCTAAGAAGAAGGACACTGTTGTGCTCAGTTTAATAAAGCTGAGAGTGGAAATTAGGCAAAGGTTGGAAACAAACAAGTCGTTTGGTGTATTTATTCCATTAACTATTTCTGCCAGGATGTGCCAGTCATGCCGTTTTGTAGTGTATTTTTCAAGGATCTTTGTTTAGTGGCCTTAAGCCTCAGAAGGTCCCCTCCAACTGCCCCCCCCCAGGTGTACTTATGTCGTGGACAACAGTGAAGATGGCGGTAAACAGTTTGTGGCTTGTGAAGAGTGTTGTTTCCCTTTTAATTCTACTAGTGAACTAAATTGATGAATGAATTTCACTACCATTCCCAAATGTCTTTGTTGTAGCTAGTTTTGGTTAGAATTCAAAGTTGCTGGCTTGAAAAGCAAGATGTCCGTGATGTCACTAATGGTGACAAGATTTGCTGTAGGCTAATTGTAGTCTAGCATGTTCTGCTTTGTCCAGCGTGTAAAAGAAATGATTTATGTTGCTCAGGAGATGTAATAACAAAGTGCAACCTCAAAGCCAACAGGCATACTAATTACAAGCCTAAAACTATGAAAGCTATGAAATATTAGTTACTATTATTTTATATTCACTATTTTGGTCATATTTAAGATCATGGTTAACATTCAGGCTTATGGTTAGCTTTAGCTGTAATTAATAATTGCAAAGTACAAAGAGGGCTAACGTTTCGGCACAAGATGATTTGGAAGCATCTGCAAACATTTCAGATGTTGTACTGTTAAGTGTAAGCAGTCTGGTAAAGGTAGGCGTGTCTGCAAAAGTACTGCTGTTTAAGATAAGTAAGGAGAGGAACTCGCCTCTATAGATTAAGTATTTAGGTAATATATGTAGAGATATTAAAAACTGTAGTGAAGTACACAAAGTTTCCAGAGAAACAGGAAGTTTCGGACAGAGGTCTTTCATCAGCTGTGAAGCACTTGGCTTGCACAAAATACAATTATTAATATCCCTCATCATTGGTTGGGGCAAACATGGTGAACCTGCAGTTTCTAGCTTGTTTCTAGCTTGCTTCAGAATAGGACTCAACTGCTTCGTGTAACATAGTTACTCATATTTGTGTGTGTGCGTGTGAGTTTGTGTGTGTGGGAGAGTATGTATGAGATAAATGTAATATTTTTATATGTAAGGTCAGCACCGCAAATGCAATACACTTAGATAGGCTTGGCAGTGAGAATCAACTATAATGAATAGAATTTCTAACATTAACAAACCCATTTAGTTTATTCCCTACATTTTGTTTACACACAAGTACAAAGCTTTGCGAGAGTATTCACTGTCACTTCAGGTGTGTCAGTGTATTCAGCTGGTGCATCAATAATAATCAATTAATGTGTGCAAATGGAGTTTAGATGGTCAAGACCAGATGTAGAATGGATGACAACAACTAATAATAGTTAATACTTGTACATGACCTAGTCTAATTTAGCTGTAGGTTTATTCACTCACATAAACGTAGGCGGTATGTGAGTAATTGATTACATTACCTGAAGCCATTGACTCAGTCGATACATGTTGAAGCAAGCAAGATGGTACCTATGTTCACTGAGTCATCCTCAACCAATGGGAATGGTGGTTAGCATCATTAACAATTTAATTAGTCAAAATGCTTAGCCTTTTCTGATTGGCTGATGACTTTTGCCCATGTTGTTGTGATGAGAATCCAAGGGCCCGTTTTGTGAGCACAGAGGACCTATGGACTCCACAAATGAAAACAACAGCAAGTTTGAGCATGAACAGGATGTATCAGAGAGGGCGCGTCCTGTCCAAATGAGAGCGGGGTACATCTGAGTGAGCACATGCATATTTACCATGAGAGAAAGGAAATCCACAACATCTTATAAAAAATAGCACATTTGTTCTTTTTGATTTCTGTTAAGCATGAAACTGCCTTGCTTTTCAGTGTAACATTACTGTGAAAGCAGTTGTAATGGGAACGTGAAAACCGATCTTACCTTACCTGCATCTTGTTTCTGAATAATGTCCTGATAAGATTTCAAGCACATGAAGAGAGACCCCGTTAACATGTGGTCATTTCATGCCTCTTGAATATCAGCATTATAGGAACTAGAAGGGAATGTGAAATAGGAATAGATAATAATATCCACATAAATGTGTAAATGCATAAAAGACATTTAAAAATGGATTCAATGGATTTGCTCAAAGCAGTTCAGGAGATGGTCTGAGATATACTTAAGACTTAAGATACTCAAGTGTAAATGCATCCATCTCTCTGAGCCACATTTGATTACAACACCCTCTTCACCTCTCATCAAAGCCACACACTGGAGCTTTTCATGAGTGACCCCAAGGTAGAAATGCAGGTCTTGGTAACATCATCCAACATGAGGATAATTAAAAACATTTTCATAGCAGCTGTCGTTATCTGTGTAAAGCATGTGAAAAGGGAAGTCTCAAGAAAAAGGAAGGAAGTGTGTTATGACAGTTTTTTGTTGTTTGTTTTTGTTTGTTTTTTTGTGCTAAGTAGCAATTGGATTACATCTTGGCTAATCATTTGACTATGTGATGTAAGTGTTTGTCAGGGTACCACCCAAGTATAAGACACATGAAATAAGCAGCTCTTACAGACTTTCATCGCTAAGGTTTTTAAACATTTATCTTTCATTTTATTCGTGGCTAAAATGTCTCTCAATCGGTTGAAATGGTTTTTGATGTTTTTACTTTTTTATTCTCATGTGGATAATCCCCGTCCAGATAAAATTCTGATACTTATGCAGCTCCAGATGACCACCTGTAAGTGGTTCAACATCTTAGCAGCTATGTCCTAGCAGCTATGAGGCTAATGTTCTTATGCATGTTTTTTCCCCAAAGTTCTTATGTCATAATGTTCACAATCTTTCAGTATTGTAGCTCATGAATGTTTTTTTCCCCCCTTTCTTCCATCAGTAACCTTTTTATGGCAAGATACCACTGTTGCTGTTTGAATGTCCTGTTCATGTCCTGTGACCTGCCAGCAAAACTGGGAAACTAAAATAACACAGCACATGTGTGCTGGAAACAAAATGCGCTATTGAGGTGTCGTGTGATTCCTTCCCGTTTCCAAGATTACTAACGTGTGCGTTGCGTGTGTGACCGAATCTCTTCTAGACCCATCGCCACCTGTGCCCCTACGCCTAGCTGAATGTTGCTCCATCTCCCGCGCCGACTTGCGTGTCTCTGATGGACATGGAGTTAGCTGCGTGCCCCACGCCCCACCAGAACGGTGACGTTCACCGGCAGGAGCGAGTCTCTGAGCTGACCACCTCCGTCCTCAAGGTGCGCCTCTACCGCAGCAACCCAGGCGAGGAGGAAGGCTCCTCCCTGTCTTACCCGCCGGGCGAGTATGTCGCAGAGCAGCTGACCATCGAAGCAGCCCGTCAGTGCGGTGAGTCATTCAGAGGTGCTAAAGCACAGAGAAGTGGGCAGGAAGGCAGTGACCACTAGACCAAACGGCTTATATTTATGCTGAGAATACTAGCCATTCGTCATTGGCCAAGGGTTCATATCGGTGTTTACGAGCTTTGTTGGGGAGACTGAATCACAGGAAAAAGTCAATTATGAAGTTGAAGTGACATAAATGAACTGAATGTAAATATGTTGGTAATCGTGGAATTTTTCTCCAGGGTAGCCTGAATTCTGGAGACTGTTCCATCATGACTGATTACAGGAGGCATTAAAATTTGGGAACCATGCTGTTCATAAATCTTGAAGCAAATTGGAACAAATGACTGTTTTCGAAATAGCCTACTACATACTACTGGTGTACTGCTTGGGCCCCAAATCAGTATTCAGTATGTGAATAAAAATAATTTTTCCAGTACGCGAAACATTCCCAGATGACATACTACTTCCGCAAAATATTCCAGTACGCGAACAGAGCTGTCTTCTTGGTGTACTGCATCCCATCATGCAACGCTAAGTTCACGTGACCCCATAGTATGCTTTGTTTTTGTTGCATACTGGAAACTGTACTACATACTACTACGAGGACCAGTATGCAGTATCCAGTATATACTGAGTGCAGTATGCCGTATGTAGTAGGCTATTTCGAACAGAGCCAATGTTTACAGATTAATTGAACCAATCACCAGGTCAACGACTCACCTAAAGAGACTACATTGCCCTACAGCTCTTTTTGTCCTTGCAACAGATTGATGGAATTCCTAACCAATTAAAAACATCAGCAGTTCCAAGCAGAAAGATAGGAGGGAAGCAACCAGTCTAACATCTGGCTGTAGACTGGATTAAAAGGCAGTGCCACTGAGACAGCTTTTGAATGAGAATGATTGGAGAGACCCATCAGTCTACCTCTATTTACTGATCTCCAACATAAACATATAACTCACCAGCTGGGAATTCATTAAGAGGGTAAGGCACTGATGATTGGTGTTTGTAAATAGCGAACCTCTCTTTAAATGAACCCAGTCATTTCTATTGATTTATTTATTCAGTTCCTTAACAGTGTCATACAGGCTGTACTACCATACGAACATATGCAAAAATATGGAACGGAATGCAAAAATATACACACACACTGTGGTGTCAGTGTGTATTTCCTGCTCATAAAAAAAGAAAATGTAACGAGACTACAGACAGCAAAAGGGAAAACTATTCATTTGTAAAAAGCTGTGGGAACATGACGAATGACCGTGTTGAGCTCCTTCAGCGTGAGCATTGTCTACTACTGAAAGTGAGGCGCTTCTGCCCTTCACTTCGTCTGTTCTGCTTTCTGCCCCTGCAGGGGTGACACCGGCCTACCTCAGCCTTTTCTGCCTTTATCGAGAAAGTGACCGAGTGTGGCTGCCCCCCAGTCACACCCTCAGTTTGGACGAGTTCGCCAAAGAGAGCCTGATCTTCAGAATTAGGTACTCTGAGCACTTTTGAAGTGAAAGTCCTACACACCATACTTACCCAAAAACATGTTTAATTTGTTTATAAAACATAACGCCCAACATGATTTTTTGCATTGTGTTATGGAAATAAATCAAGCCTTTCTTTTGGGGGGGGAATCTCCATCTTCTGTGAATATTCATCTTTTTTTTTTGTCATATTGATCGGGGAAATGACCTTTTTTCATGTTTCTTTAGTGGCCAATATTTGTGGCCAATATCTTTTATATGGTGCCAATAGTGCCCACATAAACAGAAATCTGGTTTGCTTTCACCATGTCACAACTCGCTTCATCGTACTGCACAATGCGCCTGCGGTGATGGTTATGTGTCGTGTTCACTCTCGTGTCCTGCGCACAGGTACTATTTCCCTGGGTGGTACAGCTGTGCGGCCTCTCGAGCATACAGATGTGGCGTCACTAAGGGATCGGAGAGCCCTGTCCTGGACGACCACGTCATGGCTTATCTTTTTGCCCAGGTGAGAGTCACGTGCAGTCTGTTCTGAGATTCGAACGGGCGCTGTGGACGACCGGGACGTTGGTCCGTGTGGCAGCCCCGTTCTCGAGCCTGGGACTGAGGCGCGGACTGATTAGACCCCGTCGGCAGGAGTTTGCATTTGGAGTCATGGCAGTGACTCACTGAAAAGCCAGGATTGAGGTTTGAACCTCAGGCGCGTCGGGTGCCAGGATCGTGTTGGCGGGAACCGCACAGGGCACATCAGACAGCTAGGGTAAAAGTCCTCAACACTGAGCCACGTGAGTGCTTTATCAGACCAGAGATTTGCAGTTAGACTAGCCTCTGCTCTCCTAGATCTGTGGCGCTAAACTACAAAAAGTGTAAGACCCGTTACTTTGGAACGCATCTAAATTGTTAGACAAAAGTGGGTTTTTATGTGGATTAAATAAAATAATTTTCTTTAATCCAGGTTTGTGCTTGGTTCTGGATGGCTTGGTTCCTAATAATGAAAGCACATCTCGCGCTATGCGGTGTACAAGTCGTGAAAGGCAACCCGGGAATAACGACTGTACGTTTTGTGGATTTAACACTTGTTTCAGTATTGTTTCAGATGTAAGTGTCTTCTCTAGTTCGTTGGGCGTCTTGCATGTGAATCAAAGAGAGCTTTTCTTGCGGTGTGCACTGGATTAAAATGCATTTGAGCAGAGTAAATCTACATGCACGTTGGCCTTTGTTTACAAAACAGAAGGTAAATAAAGTAAACCCGTGCTGGCTGCCTCTAGGAGGTTCTCATCTGCCTGCAGTGCCTGTTTTGTCGTCTGCCAATATTTTGGTGTGTGCTGTTTACTATAAGTCAGGTAGGCTGATATTTAACCATTACATGACCAGGTTTGTTAGGTGTATGTATTTGCGAAGAATAGCTGCAATCCATAAGGAAATGAATGCGAAATCTCACGTATCTTGATCAGAGCGCAAGATATCCATGACTCCAGACAGGATTCTGTAGGGTCCTGCTGTCCTGTAATGGGATAGTATGGAGAGTTCTGGAGTGCTGTCAAAGAGCCTATTTATATTCATATTTAAAGTTCAGCACGATGGTCTATGCTTTATTCTATTTACTTATTCTATTTTCTTTATGACAAGATCATCACGCCGACGTTTATGCACACTTTGTCACTCCGTGTTTTTCTTATAGCTTATTGTCTTGTGAAAAAACTGCTTCTGCAACATTTCTGATTCCCTTGTGATCTGCATGTTAACTGTGAGCGTAACCATTTTTTTTGTATTAATAATAATAAATATATGTTAATTAAGTTGTTACAGGCCCTCTGTGATCGCCCTTGACTGGTAAGAATGTCTAATGGGATCCTGAGGAGCTGGTAACTTTAGAAAAGGGAACCGTACAAAATGGCGGATTGTGAAACGCCTCCTTAGCCGTTTAGGAGGTCTGAAGTGGGAGAGTAGCCTCAAGACTTTGCCTGGGGAGAGGGAGGTCTGGAATTAAACTGCACTCTGCCAGGAACTGAACTCCGTTTGAACCGCCCATATCGAGCATATTCGTGTCTTGGTTCGAAGCCAGCCAGTCACTCTGCTCAAAGGAGCCAAACTCTGAGGTGTTGGCTGTTGCGATCCCGTCAGCGCGTCCTCCTCACCTGTGCGATGCAGGGAGGCAGCAGTCCGAATTGCTTAGCCGAGCCACGTTAGCTTAGTCGTCAAAATTGCTTGTTTTCATCTTTCGGCCTCTTAACAGAGCAAGTCGTGGTCGATCTGTCAGGAAAGATATGGCCAGAGGTGCATGACCTTCGTTCTGTTTTCTGCAAATCAGCCTTTAAACACCTCTGCATAGCGCACCAGTATCAGAACGCCGGCTTTGTCCGCGGATTATATATAACCAGTATTTGGGAGCTTGCCAGGCTGGAACTGAAACCCAGAACTGGTGAGCGAGGTTAGCGTGCCTGTGGGGTCATTTTACGTGCTCCTGCAAGGCTGCTGCTAACTTGCCACATTATTGCACAGCCTGCCAGGCATAGTTAACCTTGGTGGGTCATTCAGCCCACCACACAGGCACTTGCGACACCAACACCCCCCCCCTCCCTCCCTCCCTCCCAAACACTGACTTCCATGTTTACGCCAGTTTGACAGCCACTTCTTAACAAGCCTTTGTTCTTCCCTCACGCCGACTTCCTCTGCAGTGGCGGAGCGACTTTGTGAGCGGCTGGGTGAAGCTGTCTACCAGTCACGAAACCCAAGAAGAGTGCCTCGGCATGGCTGTCCTAGATATGATGAGGATCGCCAAGGAAAAACAGTGTTCACCGCTCGATATTTACAACGACATAAGGTATGAATTATTGAGGGCCCGTTCAATCATTCAGCATTTGGTGGGCGGAGTTATCTTGCAGCACTCCGATCAGCGTCCCGTTGCCGCCTTCGTGTGAGCCGCCTTCTTGCGCTACTGTACGATCCAGTTGGGTCTGACCTAATTTCAGTGCTTACATCCTGTGTGACTGTTGGCAGAGTCCTTCCTTTGCGCCCCTGCACGTCTTTTTTGCGGTTTTAGAGTTATTAACATTTTACCTCGTTGTCATCATCCCCCTCAGTGCCTATCTCACCACGCTTCCTCTCCCCCCCCCCCGCAGTTATAAGTCCTTCCTGCCCAAAGACATGCGCATGCAGATTCAGGACTATCACTTTGTGACCCGGAAGCGGATCCGCTACCGCTTCCGGAAGGTGGTGCAGCAGTTCAGCCAGTGCCGGGCCACAGCGCGCGACCTCAAGCTCAAGTACCTGATCAACCTCGAGTCCCTCGACCCAGGCTTCTACACTGAGCGCTTCCAAGTCAAGGAGGCCTCGGCCGGCCAAGTGACCATCGTCGTGTCCGCTGACCAGGGCATCCAGTGGTGCCGCGAGAGACAAAAGGAAGCTCAACCAGAGGTGAGGCCCATTTTGCAGCCCGCCGTCTGAAGCTCCACGGGCGGCCGCAACTCCTCACAACTCCTCGGAGTGGATGGAGGAAGCATGTTTCCAATTACTTTCTCCTAAGGTGGAGGTTCTCAAGTGAGACCTTGCGTAACCGTAGGCAGATCAGGTCTTCATTGGGCTCTGGCTCCTCACAATAGCACCATGGGTAATCAAGGGCATTAGAAGTCAGATAAGTTCTGTTGCACCGAGAACCCCTCACCTATAAGAAAGCGACTGGCTCGTGATCAGAACACGCTTCCCCTTCCTCATATTGTGTTCACAACATTGCTGGGTGTCCAGGTGATAAGTCGCTTGGAAAGAGGGGATAAATTTGTCGCCGACCTCGCATACTTTATTCGCAATTACCACAGCAAGAGCAATGCTGCCTCCAGCTGTCAGGGGTAAAGATGCAAACTTACAGGGGCTACAAAGCCACGCAGACTCGGATGAGAGTACCTCACAGTTTCCTTGTCTCCGAGTTGCTGAGCATAAATGGAAACATTTTCTGACCTGCAGTAATAGTATCTGTGCTTCCTTTCTTTATTCACTGTGTGACCTTTGGGTTTAACATTGCGTTACTTAGTTGCTATAGCCAAGCACCGCTCTTTGCTAAAGTTCATATAAGGATCAACTGAGCAAATGGTCAAATGAAATTAATTAATTAATTGCGTGTACCTGATGTTCATAGACAAGCTGGTCAGTATGTATTGGTGTGGCCTGCTTTGGTCCTGGAAGGGCCAGAGTCCACCAAATGTTTGGTGATTTGTCTGCTCAAACACAAATGATTTGACTTATCGGTTAAAAATACCAAGTTCAGTAAATGTAAGCGGGGGAAATCACCAAATCGGCCTGGACTCTGGCCCTCCCGGACCAGACGCTGGCACCCGTGGCCTGTATCACATGCGGTCATAATGCAGGCCAGAGCAGAGTCTCTGCTCTTCCCTGCTCATGTGTCTGTGCTCCTGTCGCAGGACCTGCAGACATATTGTGATTTCCCACACATCATTGATATCAGCATCAGGCAAGCAAGCAAAGAGGCAGCCAATAAGAGCCGGGTCGTCTCCATCAACACCCAGGATGGCAAAACTCTGGTAGGCCAATCACCCCTAAATCCCCCCCTTGTGTGAAAGCATGGGATCCTGCTTGCAGTAATCACTTGGGATCTGGCAAATGTCCAATGGGCTTCAATCAGGGTTAGAACGTAGCTTGGGGTGTTCGTTGGGAGCGAAATGTTGAACCAGCATGGGCTGGAATTTGAGCAATGGAACAATTGCTATTATAAAAGTAGAAAATTGATAGTTCGCCCTATTTGGCTACTGTTGATTCAACTGGTCATTGGGGCATAATTACAACTCCTCCTTGCCGTCATAATGCTCCTAGCTTCTTAACCTCGCCGACCTTTTTCGGTACGCGTAAATGCTTTCGCTGAAGAACATGCCCGTGTGGTGTGGTTCTGTGACAGGAGGTGGAGTTCTCCTCCCAGGCTGAGGCCCTGTCCTTCGTCTCCCTGATTGACGGTTACTACAGGCTGACCGCCGACGCCCACCACTACCTCTGCAAAGACGTGGTGCCCCCTCGGCTCCTGGAGGCCATCGAGAACTACTGCCACGGGCCGATATCGTAAGCCTTAAACCCCAGCCAGCGAACCTGAGCGCAAAGACCCAACTGTCCTTTGGACAGCACCATCCAATTCATATGAAAAGCCTCAGTTGTGGGTATTACAAATGCTAGCCAACCAAAGATTAAGCGGCGTTAAATAGATGAAATATCAGAGATGAGTTTCTTTGGTTGATGGGTTTTAAATGACAAATGCAGTGTACAAGTGACTATTCATATTTCTGTGTTTGTGTAGAATGGAGTTTGCCATCAGTAAGTTGCGCAGGGCAGGAAACCAGAGGGGTCTTTACGTCTTGCGTTGCAGCCCCAAAGACTACAACAAATACTTCCTGACGTTCGCCGTCGGGGTACGTTCCCTGGTCCATCGATGTCACGCCTGTCTATTTCACACCTCTTCGCAACTTAATGATGGCAAACTCCTTTCTTTCAGATGTATGATCAGGTGGAATACAAGCACTGTCTGATAAATAGATCAGACACTGGCGACTATGTCCTGAGTGGGACTAAGAGGACCTTCAGAAGCATGCGGGAGCTGCTTGCTTGCTACCAAAAAGAGACGGTTAGATCGGACGGCATCACTTTTCAGTTCAGCAAATGCTGCCCTCCCAAGGCCAAGGGTTAGTACTGCACCAAAAGGCCCATGCTAAGTAGTCCATGTGTCAATCAGCACGTACGATTATAGGTCATTTGATGTTGCCTTTGTTTGTTGCAGAAAAGTCGAGTCTGCTGGTTTGTCGAAGTAATAAGGGCTCTGAGGTTCCCCTTTCGCCCACCCTGCACAGGCAGAACATTAGTCAGATGGTTTTCCACAAAATCAGGAAGGAAGACCTAGAGTTTGTAAGCATTCTCTCTCACACTATCCTTATCTCGCTTTCTGTGTAATCATCTGTAAAAGTGCAAGTGCAAACCTAATTCTAGCATTCAGTTCTAGAACAAGCCTGATTCTACCATTCCGTTCTAGAACAAACCTGATTCTAGCATTCAGTTGTAGAACAAACCTGATTCTAGCAGAAAGGTTTGACAGTGTCTTACTGCACTGTGTGTTATGTGGTTAATGTCCACATCCTGTGTGATCATATCTGGGTACCTAACCTTACTGTCTCAGGGGGAGAACCAAGGCCAGGGTACATTTACCAAGATTTTTCGGGGGATTCGTAAAGAGCTGGGAGACTATGGAGAAATGCACAAGACGGATGTTATCATTAAAGTCCTAGACAAAGCACACAGGAACTATTCAGAGGTGAGTACTAGCGCAGTGTCTCCTGGTGAGGTGATGTTTTTAATGTTACTTCTAAGACACTGAATGATCAGAGTGACCTGTGGCACCTATGGTGAGTTTTCTAAGGAGCGCTGTTTATCGTTCCTTCTCTCTTTTCTTCCTTTGGCAGTCCTTCTTCGAGGCAGCCAGTATGATGAGTCAGCTGTCCCACAAGCACCTGGTGCTCACCTACGGCATCTGTGTGTGCAGCGAGGAGAGTAAGTGTGCTTCCTGTTCCTCTGTAGCCCGTCACATCGCGTTAAGCCCCTCGCCCTCCGCACGACCTCGGACCGCCAACCAGGGCCGTGCCGGTCCAGCCGCTTTACCGCACTTAACGTGTCGTTGCAGACATCATGGTGCAGGAGCACGTGAAGTTCGGCTCCTTGGACACCTACTTGAAGAAGAACAAGAACTCGGTCAACATCTTGTGGAAGCTAGAAGTGGCCAAACAACTGGCATGGGCCATGCACTTCCTTGTAAGTGTGTTCTACACTGCGGTGTGTTTACCAGTGGTTGAAAGCAGAAAACGAAGCTGATATTCACCCCCCCCCCCCCCCAGGAGGAGAAAAACCTGGCCCACGGGAACGTGTGCGCAAAAAACATCCTCCTGATCCGCGAGGAGGATCGGAAAACGGGCAACCCGCCCTTCATCAAGCTCAGTGACCCGGGCATCAGCATCACAGTGCTGCCCAGAGAGAGTGAGTGAGAGCGACCCATGTCTCCTGACCTCTCCATGTCTCCTGACCTCTCCATCCCTCCTGACCTCTCCGTCCCTCCTGACCTCTCCGTACCTCCTGACCTCCTGACCTCTCCATGTCTCCTGACCTCTCCGTACCTCCTGACCTCTCTTTCTTTTCAGTTCTGGTGGAGCGAATCCCATGGGTGCCCCCTGAGTGCATCGTGGACCCCAAGAATCTTGGCCCCGCTACGGACAAGTGGAGCTTCGGGACGACGCTCTGGGAAATCTGCAGTGGAGGGGAGAAGCCTCTTGCCAACATGGACAGCTCAAAGGTGGGGAGTGTGTGTGTGTCTGTCTCTCTCTCTCTCCCTCTTTCTCTCCCTTTCTCCCTCCCTCTTTCCTGGCCTGGCACTCCTACATGTCTGCGCTTTCCTTTTTAACGATTACCAAGCGAATGCATTAATAACATTTTCTGTTGGTTGAGTTGAAGCAGCTGGTTGGACAACAGAGGCACGAATAATAAGTAGGGCGAAGCTGACGAGTCGAACATGCTTTGCTCATGCCTCTCGTATAATGCCCGAGATCTGCTGCTTTATTGCTCTGAAGAAACCTTTTCATTCATTCAGAAACACTTGTTCTATGAGGACCGCCATCATCTGCCCATGCCCAAATGGACCGAGCTGGCCAACCTTATCAACAGCTGCATGGACTACGAGCCTGCCTTCAGGTCATCCTTCAGAGTGGTGATCCGTGACCTCAACGGTCTCTCCTGTCCAGGTGGGTAACACACACACACACACACACACACACACACAGGCTGTACCTGCTAGTAGCAGAACGCAGTTCTTAGTGGAGAGGGGCGGTGCTCAGGAAGAACTGGTTCCCTGGCCTGAAGCAACATGCAACACCACCGGTGTTTCGGTTAATAACGCCGTCATGCCGTGAATGTCAGGAATTGAAAGACTTGCTGCTTTTGATCTCCATTAGACTTGACAGTCCAAGGCAAAGCACACTTCAGATTGGTTGTGGGGAGCTGTTGTATCCTGTGTTTTAACAGCTCTCGCTCCCCGTTAGAGCCGTTAAACCCGTCATTATCTGCAATTTTGCATAGCTACTGTTACATTGTGGTTTTGGCATTGCTCCCTGTGAAAACAACCTATTTATTATATACGTTTTTTCAGTTTGGGGGTTGTGAACTTGATTCAGCCCGATTCAACAACGGTTCAGGTTCCTGAAATCTTTCCACATTTCCCCAGACTATGAGATGATGACGATGGAGAGTGACTTGGTGCCCGGTAGAACCGGAGGGCTGGCGTTTGCTTCGGGAGCCTTTGAGGACCAGGAGCCAGTGCAGTTTGAGGAGAGGCACCTGATCTTCTTACAGCAGCTAGGAAAGGTAGTGCCCCGTGACCTCTCCCAGAGGAGAAACCTCAGAGGAACCTGCTGTGATGCTCTGTTTATTGTCCGTGATACCACAGAAGGTTCCCACTGACGGTATTTCTTCTTTTTAATGGGGTTTATACAACTGTCCCACAATCATGCTGATATTCATGATAACACCACAGGTTTTTCCCACCAAAACTGTATCACCTGGCTGACTTGTTGCTAGGTAACCGCAAGCTTTATGTTTGGGGCCTCTTTGTAGATCTGTTGTATGAAAGCAGGTGTAGAACACATCAGGTTGTGTGTTTATCTCCTTCAACTCACGCCTGTGAATCACAGATTGTTATTCACGATAAAACACCCCCCCAGTGCCATCAGGGCTGGCCACGCCACTGGTAGACCACCGCTCCAGATTCTTCGTCCTCCAGCCTTACACTCAGGCCCGGGACGTTCGGTCCGGTTGTTCCCCTAATTGGTGGTGCCGTGTGCTGCAGGGGAACTTCGGCAGCGTGGAGATGTGTCGCTACGACCCTCTGCAGGACAGCACGGGCGAAGTGGTGGCCGTCAAGAAGCTGCAGCACAGCACCACGGAGCACATGCGCGACTTCGAGCGCGAGATCGAGATCCTCAAGTCACTCCAGCACGAGAACATCGTCAAGTACAAAGGCGTGTGCTACGGCGCAGGTGAGGGAGGGTCAGGGGTCGGGTTGGTGGCTAAGCAATGAACTATAATAATGCGATCTCTGCAAAAATGCAAGAGTAGTTGATTTTTGACTTTTCTTTTTTCCTTCGACCCCTCAAAAGTATACAAACCGATACCAGCAGTCATTTCTTTGCATTTCAGCCATTTTCATGACTCGCGTGATCTTCTCTCGAGGGTCTGTTGTTGCTCTGTAAACGTCACGAGAAGGTGCTCGTTTTCTCGCAGGGCGGCGAAACCTTCGGCTGGTGATGGAGTACCTGCCTTACGGCAGCCTGCGAGATTACCTCAGCAAGAACCGAGACAGGATCGACAACAAGAAGCTCGTGCATTACGCCTCTCAGATATGCAAGGCAAGATGTCCGCTTGACCACTCATTCACATATTCTTAAAAATGCCCATTTCCTCTGTTCTTAAAAAGTCAGCTCTATGATATATGCAGATTATTTGAGGGGGGTACAATCTTGTGCTAATACAGGGCATGGAGTATCTTGCAAACAGACGGTATATTCATCGGGATCTGGCCACTCGAAACATCTTGGTGGAGAGTGAGTTTCGGGTGAAAATTGGAGACTTTGGCCTGACAAAGGTCTTGCCTCAGGACAAAGAGTACTACAAGGTCAAAGAGCCCGGAGAAAGCCCGATTTTCTGGTAAGGCTCTTCAGCGATTTGATCATTTAGGGCAGTTTTCCTTTGTAACTTCTGCAAGGGTTACAGCCTGCCACAGTGATTCACCCTTACATCACGGTCACACACAGACGTCCGCAAGGTTTCGCTGTCTAATGAAACGTGCTGTGTGGATTCCAGGTATGCCCCCGAGTCCCTGACCGAGAGCAAGTTCTCCGTGGCCTCAGACGTGTGGAGTTTTGGGGTTGTTCTGTACGAACTTTTCACCCACAGCGAGAAGCTCTGCAGCCCCCCTACGGTACCTTATTTGCATATATATCACTCATCTGTTTCTTGTGTCTCTGGTTTGGTTGCTGCTGTGTTATTCCCCCCCCCCCCAATCTCGCCATTCGTATGTGAAATATATTAGTAGTATTGTATTTGAGAGTAACAGTTAAGGATGACATGCCGTGTCAATTCTGGCTCTGTTCAGGTCTTCATGAGCATGATGGGAGGAGACAAACAGGGCCAGACGATCGTCTACCATCTCATCGAGCTCCTGAAGAGAGGGAACCGCTTACCGCAGCCGGTGGGCTGCCCCTCTGAGGTAAAACACCCTCTGCCTGACCTTGTCACCCCCCAGACCAGCCATGCGTGGTCACCCACTTCTAAACCTTCTAGAACTTTCTTAAAGTTGAAACATAGTCACTCTATTTAGCGCGTGTGCGTCTGTGTGTGTGTGTGTTTTGTTTGGTTTCAGATGTATGAGGTAATGCAGGAATGCTGGGACAGCGACCCCACTTTTCGGCCAGCCTTCAAGGAGCTCGCTCTGCGCGTGGACTTGTTCCGAGACAGCAGCGACTCGGACAGATATGCCCAAGTGCCTCCGTATTAACAGACGCGCTCTGCCGCCTTCTGGAAGGCTGTCCACTCCGTGATCAGCCTGCACCGTCTGCCTCCCCTGGTGTTCGTCAGCCATCTTGGCATATATCATGTATATGAGAGGACACGCTGCCTTGAACTCATGCCAGCTTCTTAAGGTCACTTTTTTGCTAAAGATGTTTTAATTTGCCCCTCCCCCTTCCTTCTGTACTGCTGGTGTAACCCAGGCGTCCAACCCCTGTCAAGAATGGGGCGGGGAAAAAAAAAAACTGTGAACAGAAGAATGCACAAGCACTGCATTCTTTTTCTAAGTGTTTTCATGTAAATATATATAAAGATTTTATAATTTTATAAAAATGAGAATCGGAATGCACTGCTGGTTATATTTGAACTGTTCCAAAGCAGTGAGAAGCAAATGAAGAATTTAAATAGAGAGAGAGAGAGAGAGAGAATTGTTTATAGGTTTTTCTTTTCCATTGTCATGCAGGTGGTGTCTAATTAAAATCATATCATACTGGTGCTGAACGTCTCAGTCATTTTGTAAAATGCGGTGTTTGACATCCGTGGCGATGGATTGTAGGCGGGTTTTTGATGCACTGACTGTAGTAGCTCACACCTCTGGATTGGTGCTAATTACTGTGTAGTGATGAAGATGGTGCACAGGATGCTGTGTGTTTTAGATATGCTTGTTGACTGTTTTTCACCCCCGAAGTGCAGTCTGGTGTTGAAACTCTTTGGCCTGTAACTTCTGAGTCATAAGTCATATTCTCAAAATTCTTGTTTTTTTTATTAATCTGCGTATTCTTGTGAACTCCTCTAGGCCCTGCCCGTTCATTTATGCAATGATAGGGTTTTTTTTGCTGATTTGCATAAT
Source organism: Brachyhypopomus occidentalis (assembly GCA_020368025.1). Lineage (NCBI taxonomy): Eukaryota > Metazoa > Chordata > Actinopteri > Gymnotiformes > Hypopomidae > Brachyhypopomus > Brachyhypopomus occidentalis. Next base: position 6,545,978 of record JAGXOD010001382.1, read on the forward strand.
ATGCAAAACCTACTTTTGCAAACTTGTCCTAGCCTTTCCTGATTTGCTTGAAATTGGTGTCAAAATATTCACAAACGTCTGAATCTCTATATCAAAAATATTTTGACATTTTCCAGTAATATGACTCTGTCAATGAAAAGTCCAGGGGCACAACTTTATTTTCCTTATTTATTATTCCCAGCTGTAATTTCAGAACCGTTAGTTCAGTTTTTGACGTGTGCGCCACAATAGATTTTGGCTGTAGCTTATCAAATCAGGCATATCTTTGTCAATAGGGTGGGTGTTGTCGTCTTTCTGCAGCCGCTGGTATGAATAAGCTCATTTTGCAATCTGCTTCTGTGGGCAAGCAGGCTGAAGGATTCCTAATGATAGCCTCCATTAGTCAATCAGCTTTAAATGGGCATTTGTCATGCTTAATATTGACCAATCCAAACTAATAATCTATATAAGGAGGAACTTTTTGCCATCTTATGAAATGTAATTGTCTAATTGTAAATGTTATTGTCCAATCGTCAACACTATTGGGAGATTCGTTTCAATTGGATCCCAGGGAGACAAACTACTTTGTAATTAAGCTTGTTGGCACAAATCTTATCTGTTTTCTGCTGATTGTTTGCAACACGCATTTAAAACCCAAGATTTTGACCAAATTGTATTCAGATTGTATTCAGTTGAGGTTTTTAGGTGTAATTTAACTTCAAAAGGTCTGATCCTGAACAAACTTGGTATGTATTTACATCATATTCTGAACACGTCACATTTGACTGTTGAGGATCACTAAATGCATTAAACAAAATCCTAAATTGTGCAGTATTTTAATTAATTACTATTTTAATTAATTTTAAGAAACTCCATAGCATCATCCAAAAACATTTGGTCATTGCCAAAACCATGAGGGGCATAATTTTTCAATGACTCTTCATATTATAAACATTTTTAAAACAGACCACCTAGTGGTATGGATGAATTAGAGATCCTGTACTAAATCTCATTTAAACACGAGCAGCTTCATGTGGGGGACCTACTCAATGGCACATAAGCTGGTTGAGGACTACAAAGAATCTTGATTCATCTCATGAGTTGCGCTTTATAGAAAAAAAAAATTAATAATCACTTTAATTTTTTCTACTTTCTGCTCATAACAGTGACTTGTATAACAGTCATCGTACCTTTGGCCTGATATGCGAAATCCACTGAGTCTTAATATGAGTCAGTGGAGTTCAGTACACCAGTTGATGGAATTTAGTGCTGTGATATGACAGTAGTTGCAAACTTTGCGCTACTTAAACTAAAAGCAATGTGTTTTGTCCACTGCTGGAAACGAGGGCTAGGCTCTGAGCTTAATTTCACCAAAGCTACAAATATTGCAGAAAATGAAGAAGTGATTCATTTTGCGAATGGGGTTCGTTGTCGTTAGCCACATTAGCATTTATTTTTTGTGTGTTTTTGTGTACTTTATTGCATTGTTTTCGAGTATTGTGAACATGACATCATGCAGTGTGAGGTGTCCTGACCTCATTACTCCTGGAGATCATTTTGGATTTGTTCCGGCCTATGAGCTGCATTTTATCTAAAAAAAACAATTAATTTAGATTGACAATTACAAGAGTATTTACACTTAATTACTGTCAGCTGCTTCAAGGATAATGATAGGCGTGAGGTGCCCAGGCCCGCCATGGGTGTACCTCACCATTGGCATTCTAAAAGGTACTAGCAGACGTCTGTTGGAATTTTGTGGTGAGCCCTGTGTAACAGCCTATCTTCCTGGTGATGCACGCCAGATGCATGGGTGTGGACAGTCACCCGGCCTCTCTGTGTTCTTCCCAGCCGACCTGCTTGCATGCGGGCGCTGCTCGAGAGCTTCCTGTTTACGCGCGTCATGGCATAAGTTCGCCGGTGCTTGACGCTACGGTCTGGGTTATGGAACACTTCGCACGCCACCTGCTGGACGTCAGCGTGTCTGGAATTGTACTTGGTGTTGAAACGAGAAGTCCTGTGAACATCCTTTTCTCCTCACAAGTTTTTCCCTACTCTGAAAACTCTTGAAAGTCAGGACTTTACACAAGATGATTTCAAAGATTCTGTGTGAGATTTTCCATTTGTTTTGACAGTCAAACATCAGTGTTGCTATTCACATAATTGTCACTGTCAAAGATGTGTATGATTTTTAAGTGGTTTATAAGAGGAAAAGTTGAATATGTAATGAACAGTATGTTCACTGTAGTCCAGACAGTCACAGATAAACTTTTCTTTTTATTACTAACACTAGTGCTTGCATTCTGAATGTAGTAAACCATTCAGATTCAGGAAGACTGTATTGTCCAACAATTGTAGCTCTTATCTGTAAATGTGCAGGTTTCGATGTCTTGTACAGTGAAAATAATTTTTACGATAAGTATGGGATTAAAAATGGGCAATACGTTGTCAGCACCACGAGACATTTGGACCCCCTTGAAAATGAGTTGTCACTAATACCACTAAGCCCTATTAGGATGTGGGTTCTTTGCAGTGTGTCTGAGCATCATAACTAGATTAACTATGTTAACATACGAGTCTGGAATTCTTGATCATTGAGATTTAACATAAAGAATCTGATATAATTACTCATAGATTTTTACCACAGGAACTCAAACCTGATTTTGTAATGAATAACAGTTTCATGTTGAAAAAGGTTTAGGTTCAATATAATAAAACTTGGAGTGTGTTAGTACGTGGCACATACATCATGCTTGCATCATGAATGTGACATTTCCAGAGAAACAGGATGTTTTGACCACAGGTCCTTCTTCAGATGTGCAAGTAGGGTTAGCAGCTTCTGAATTAGTAGAAAGAGGAACCAGTTTATATATGAAAACGTAGATGTTAAAAAAACACATTCATTCCAGGGGGATCTAAAGCGCCTAGACTGTACATCAGTTCCTTTTCTTGGAGGTTCCTAATTTCATTGCTGCCATAGCAACAACTGGCGTTGCAAACAAATATGCCATTAATGCAATGTCCATTAAAATGCCTTTCCATTAAAATGCACTGGATACCACAAATTCTTAATCCTGATGGTCCAAAACTGTTCAACAAACACATCAGAATGAATGATTTGTTATCTCTTGTCATGTATTACTACTGTACACTGCAGAATATTTGCCTTTTTTTTGCTTGCTTAATTGTTTTTTTTTTATGTTTTGAATAAATTTGATTATTCAGAACTCTGTGACCTGTTTGCCATCCACTAGGTGGCAGCATGTAAGTGTAAATAGCAGTCTCACACTAATCAAATCAGAAAGGTATATATATGCACTATATCCAAATATATAAATCATTATAATATATATATAAATAAACTAAATCCAAATATATACACTCACCCATCCAAATTATCGGAATCAGGTGTTCCAATCACTTCCATGGCCACAGGTGTATAAAATTAAGCACCTAAGCATGCATGGGTCGCTCTCAGGAGCTCAGTGAATTCCAGCGTGGATCTTTGATAAGATGCCACCTGTGCAACAAATCCAGTCGTGAAATTTCCTCACTCCTAAATATTCCACAGTAAACTGTCAGCTGTATTATAAGAAAATTGAAATGTTTGGCAGCGACTCAGCCATGAAGTTGTAGGACACGTAAACAGCCGGACCTGGTCAGCGGATGCTGAAGCACATAGTGCGAAGAGGTCGCCAACTTTCTGCAGAGTCAATCACTACAGACATCCAAACTTCATGTGGCCTTCAGATTAGCTCAAGAACAGTGCGCAGGGAGCTTCATGGAATGGGCTTCCATGGTCGAGTAGCTGCATCCAAGCCATACATCACCAAGTGCAAAGCAAAGCGTCGGATGCAGTGGTGCAAAGCACGCTGCTACTGGACTCTAGAGCAGTGTAGGCGCATTCTCTGGAGTGACGAATCTTGCTTTTCCATCTGGCAATCTGATGGACGAGTCTGGGTTTGGCGGTTGCCAGGAGAACGGTACTTGTCTCACTGCATTGTGCCAAGTGTAAAGTTTGGTGGAGGGGGGATTATGGTGTGGGGTTGTTTTTCAGGAGCTGGGCTTGGCCCCTTAGTTCCAGTGAAAGGAACTCTGAATGCTTCAGCATACCAGACATTTTGAACAATTCCATGCTCCCAACCTTGTGGGAACAGTTTGGAGCTGGCCCCTTCCTCTTCCAACATGACTACACCAGTTTACAAAGGTCCATTAAGACATGGATGGCAGAGTCTGGTGTGGATGAACTTGACTGGCCTGCACAATGTCCTGACCACAATCTGACAGAACACCTTTGGGATGAATTAGAGCGGAGACTGAGAGCCAGGCCTTCTCGTCCAACATCAGCATGTGACCTCACAAATGCACTTCTGGAAGAAAGGTAAAAAATCCCCCAAAACACACTCCTAAACCTTGTGGACAGCCTTCCCAGAAGAGTTGAATCTGTTCTAGCTTTCTAGCTGCAAAGGGTGGACCAACGTCATATTGAACCCTATGGATTAGGAATGGGATGTCACTTAAGCTCCTATGTGAGTCAAGGAAGGTGAACGAATACTTTTGGCAATAAATATAGTGTATACATATATATATATGTAAATGATATGAAAGCAAAAACATACAATCAATAATGATATTCATCAATAATGAATATCACAAGCTCAATGTACTTATTACAGAATAAACAATATCACGACACTTGCGAGCGGAAAAAAAGCCATGTGCGTTGTAGCCAGCACTGAAGCCGCCTCAAAACTCCGAAGTTCAGTAACCACAACGACCCAAGCAATGACGAGCTGAGTGTAGGCCCAGCTTAAGCAGGTGAATAAGGCCTCCCTCCCAGGAGCGCTGGGTCTCTGGCCAAAACGTGCACGCAGCCTGTGGTCTGCCAGCACGGCTACGGCCCATCCGAGAAACCCCGTGACCTGGCCCGGGTGCAGTCCGTGCCACAGGGCCGAGAAGGCGAACGTGGCCAGCAGTCGAGTCCCTCCGACCCTCTGGAACACCAGTCTGCGCAGCCAGGCAGCTGTCGTGGCGTTCCAGCGGCGGGCGAACGCAGATATGCGGGCCGATGATTCAATCTTCCAGGCGTCTCCGTCGGAAAGGCCATCCCACAGCGCCTCCCCGCTCAGACCACGCCCCCTGAAACCCAGGCCCGCCGAGTTGTTAAGACATTCGCTCATTTTCCAGTGTGCGTAATAGTTGAGTCTGAGGACCAATGAGAAGACCCAGATCCACAGTATACCGGGAGGACCAAGGGTGCTGCTGGACCTCAAACTGCTTGACAGTAGAACGCTTGTCAGAAGATATTTGAGAGCTATCAGGGCCAGCACCCGCAATAGCTTCGAAGGCAGAATGGCAAGAGGAGGAGGTGGTGGATTGATGCTTATCTGCTCCATGAAGGTTATGTAAGTGTTGAAAGGGCAAAGCGGTCCTCCAAGAAGAGCAGGGAAATAGAGCGTGTAGCTCAAGAAAGGAATGAGGGAGGGGATATCATTTCTGGAGCCTCTGTTGAAAGACCCAGTGAAGTTTGCGTCCTGGAGATCCATCGACACAGATGTGACTCTTTGGCTGAGGAGCATTAGCGCAGACATGGCCAGAAAAAGTCTGCAAGAGAAGGAAACAGAATTTATAGACATGTAATCTGTGATTGACAGCAAAGGGGTTCAGCACCAGGGTCCCAGGGTCCGTCCTGCGGAGTATTACATTCCCCTGCTCTGGCGCACATGGTCCAACTCATGAAGTGTGTTTGAAGAACTAATGCACTTCCTGTAGGAGCAGAGGGAAAATCTCAAACCACACATGGCATCCCGAGCCAGAACTAGTGCTGAAGACCCCTGATCTACACCAGTCTGTGAATCTCATGATGATGTTACAAGGTGATACCTGGGATCTGTAGGCTCTTGGACCCAGTATTGCTGGTACTGAATGTAGAAGTGCCAGAACGTTTGCCAGCCCATCTGCAGTCCAAAGATCCAACGGTGCACGTGAACTGGTTCCACAAAGAACACCAGCGGCACAAATACGACTGACGTGGTGAAGAGCAATAAGCAGTATGGGCCCATGGTTAAAACAGCGAGCAGGAATCCTCCCAGCATCTGACAGATGTACCTTGAAAGCATTTAAAATCAGTTACTTTGCAACATTGTAGCCAGAGGAATATTTAGAAATAAAATGTTGCATCTGAATTCGTCCTTACCTGTTAATCAAGGAGAGATACCCTCGTGTAGCTAATCTGTAGAACATCAAAGCAAAAGGTACAGTGAGCAATTGATAGACCAGCTGTAGATTTTCATCCAGAATAAACCACAGAAGACCCATACTGCAAAACCAGAGGAACGTCACTACTGTGTACGTATGTGTTATCTGGTGGAGAGTCGTGCTCTCTGTGTGAAGCATGAAGTATTGAGTTTATTATTAACACCCAAAGAGCAAATACATTTTTGTTTCACCCTAAAAACACTATCAAAATTCCAGACATGCACAGGTAGACATATATTGTGGTCATCTACTGGTTCTCTAAATGGATTTCTAAAACATGGCAACATTATCATGGGTACATAGTCCTTACAATGCAAGCGGTTGTGCTGTACAATACTTTAAGGCTGACAGAAAAACATGATTGAAATGTAATAAATTGACCCAGTCAATGCATTATAAGGAACAGTTACTGAACGATTGTACTTACAAAGCTTTTTATCCAGGATCTGAACTCTGTAATAAGGATTTCATATTACAAAGAGAATTTGTGAAAAAGGAGATTTATTGCTACTTAACAGAGGTTTTCCATTTTTTTATTGGGCATTTCACTACTTAATAATATTTCATAAATTCATACATTGTAAATATGCATGTATTTGTGCTAAAATAATAATGAATTGTCATTATGGTCTACTTTTAAATTTTGGATAAGTACCAGGTGCAGTCAGTGCAGTGTCCAGGGGTTTCTGAGTGCCTGGGCAAATACTGTCATATATAAATATTGTCACACAAAAGCACATGTACATTTTAGAATATGCATTTCTTTGCTGTAATAATTGTTTATATACATATTGTACCATTTCATTGTTCTATCACCATGCCTGATATAGATTTGAAACAGATTTGAATTCAGCATAAAATAGTACCGTAAGGTCCACTTTATAGTGTGTGGTACAAAAACCTTTTGTCCTATGTTATTAGTCGGTTTGAGCACATAACAACCATCAGCATTCATCTTCAAATAAATAAAGCATTCTTTAGTCGGGACATTCAGTCTGTGAACCAAAGACAAAGTGTTACTGATACGATTCATCGAAGCTATTTCAGTGTTGACAGCGTCCTCATGTGACGAATTATGTTAAACGAGAGCGAGTGAATGAGTGGCTTAAGAGCCAGGTCCATGAGGTGGTGAGGTGGAGGAAAATCTCGCATATAGGGAAAATGTTTTCTAACGTGCAGCGAATTCTACAATGTTCGTTTACATGGCGTCTCCATTTGACTGTGGTGAACGTGGATTAGATGAACTGAAAGCATTTCAACATATGTAGACTCTGGAGTGTTTGTGGTTTAACCTGTAGATTTAGTCTGTGGCAACGAGCAATTTAGTGCTTCCGTATGGATTACCAAATAAGTCCACAATCCAGAATCAGGCCACACGGAGGTGTGTACCTTCGCGGGATCAAAGTAGCTTAACCCCTATAATTTTGTATGAGTAAAGATAATTTTGTATGTATCAAAGTTAGGAACGAAATCTTTGACCGGGGCTTGTCATTGCGTCACGGGGCTTTCTGATGTCGATTGGCTGGTCTCCGTGTAATGAGGAGGCGTGTAAACTGGACACTTTAAGGAATTTTGGAGCAGGTTTTTGCAGCATCGGTATTCAGTAGGTCACACGAAGTAAAGTGTGGCTGAACTAATCAAGTTTTTTTTTAATTTCGTGAATATTTTGTACCGGAAAAATGCAAAACTGTGCGAAATCCTGGGGGTTCATCACCAGGACGGTTAATGTTCGAGTGCATTACAAAAACCTTCATGGAAAGAGTAACATTTTTGTGAAACTGTATAACCAACCAAAAATTCTCAAATTATCCGCCAATGTTCGTGGACTTAGGACATCTGCGGTTTGGGGGACGAGAAAGATTGAGAGAATACTGCCAAGGCATGATGATTTTGCTGAGAGACATATTGGACCCGGCGACAAAGAGAAGAGAGAAATGCTTAATACGCTTGGGGTTGGGGTAAGATAAATAAGTTCTCAACAGCTCTCATAATGAAGGTTACCTAAAGATTTTTCCTTGTCGTAATATATTTTAACCATTTTGTAATCGATACATTTTGAACGCTGACAGTTGTCCTCTAAAATGCAATTCTAAGTAGAACACGCGCATATAAGGCGTACACATTATGGTGTGTGCTATCCATTTGATTTCAGTCCATTTCAGAGCTTATAGAAAACACAATTCCATCATCTATTCGCCTGCAAAGGAGTCTGAAAATGGACGACCCTGTCTGTAAGTTTTACTCCTTCCTACTATCAACTGCAGAGAGAGAGAGCACGTGTTATTTGTTGATGTGATTTCATCGCTTATTCGGATCGACTCGCCGTTAAGCATTTAGACCACTTTGAGATTACACCACAGCATATATGGTGTGGATATCCCTAGAATGCATAGGAGGAGACTTCTCGCTGTTTTCTCGCTAATACGTTTTTACCCCCCATCATTGTATTTTACGAATTAATTTTGTCAGAAACATGAACATACGATTTTCAAAACGAACCCGGCTGGAACAAAAGAGACTATTTCGGGTGGAATGTAGGTTGCACGCTTATTGTGTGCCAATAGACTTTACCGGAACGTTTTTCACCGTTAAGTCTTCCTTTGAACATATTTGGAGTTGTTTTTGCGAAACCCGGCGAGCAGCGCCAATCTCCTGGCGCCCTCCGCCGATGCCAATAGGATGACAATCCGAGTGTAAAGTTCAGCCCCGCGTTCTCGTCACTGGGCCAGTTTGATCTGGTTAGCGTCAACGTTACATCAGTCATCGACGATACAATATAACGAGCGCTCGTTTGTTGCCGCGATTCTGTCTAATGGATAAAATGCACGACGAAATCGTTGCTTTTACAAGGAAATATTTATTTCAAGTTAGGGGTGTTTCATTCATTTTGAAGATTGTATGTATTCGGTATGCTTTTTTGTTGTTTTCAGAACATTCTGCTGGTCTGCTAAATGAATAAATTTAACCAACAGTAATTGTATTTATGCAATTATTCTATGCGTGTAAGAAAAGTCCAACTTGTGATGCAACTCTGTTAAAGACCCATATGAACTGCAGAAATATATTTTAAAATAGAAAAATATTAAATTAGAGGCAATTATTCAGTTGTATACGATCACTTGAGGATGTGAGGAAGGTCCTGCACGTGACAGAAAGCATTGTGATGTCAGTTATGACTGCTCTGTCTGCTTCAGTAATGAGTTAAGCCATGCTGAAAAACTCCATGGGGAGCCATACTGGATTTTGCTGGTTCAGCTGGACAGAACTTGGTTTGCAAATCCAACAAGAGCCTCACGCTTTGACAATAGATTTTTACAAAAGCATTTGGACTCATCTAAATATTGTAGCTTCCATTGTGAACTTTTTAAATCATCTGTCATGTAAAAAGGCCGTATTAATCCTTTCTTCACCATGTCTGACTGTTTGGAGGTGTTGAATGGTAAAACGTCCTCCATATTGATACCAAGGTGTTGTGTTGCATCGCACTGCTCAGTTAAAATCAGCTGGAATTTTTTTAATGTGACCACCTTAGTGTGTCTTCCTACATTGTCCCTTCACTGTTGATTTTCTGTTACTGAGCTGTGGCACAATTGGGGAATTTTAGTGTGTCTCGGCATGCAACTGGTTCCAGTGCCTCCAAGCCACTGGAAGTACACTAGTTGGCCCATATATGTCCATCACACATTATTGACTTTTGTGATTTTATAAAGTATGTACTTGCACCTACAGGCTTTGGGTGGATTAAACATGGTCATTTTTATTGTGGTTGATGTATGAAAGTGTTTTTTTATTATTTATCCAATACCAAATATACTTACACACAAAGTATAATTATTTATTTCAATAGCAGTTTTGTTAAATGTAATATTGAAGGTGAATGCATGAATGTGAACATCATGAATTAAAAATGTAGTTTCTCAACCAGATTTGAATGATTGTGAACGTTACTTGCTAAATAAGTCGGTGAATAGCTGCTTTCAGTTTAAGTAGACTGTTTGCTCTGTGTATTGTGAATTTTTTTGTCTATGATGAAACACAATGACACATAGCCATTCCTTACGTGGGTGTGTGTGGTGGTGTCGTCATATGAAGCTTGAATGTTGCAGCCAATAAAGGCAAATTAAATATCGGTATATCTATATATCTGTCTGTCTCTTGTATGTGTGGGTGTATCACAATAGTTCTGATTACTCTTTACAGGTGAAAATGAAATTCTTGAGTCACTCCAAAAGATTGCTTCCAAGAATAAGATGTGGAGATCCTACATTGGAATGGGCTATTATAACTGTTCTGTGCCCCCTGTCATACAGAGAAATCTTCTGGAAAATTCTGGATGGTGTGTGTGTTTGTTTTTTTCCAGTCATCTTGCATGTTTTATTTCTATCTAATATGTGACAGCAGAACACAGACATTGAATATGCATGTCTTAAAATACAGACGTTTACTAGATGATTGTATATGGTGCGATTATGCAGAAGCACCTAGTTTTAAACATAAGCTTTTGAGAACATGTTGAGCAACATTTTGTCTCATCACTCATGCATGTAGCTGAGATTAATTTTTTTCTGCCATTTAAAAGCTTCTGGTGACTGTTAATAATATATTTTAATTATTTGATCAATTTGTGGTCTTATGCGTGTACTCTCCTAAAATGCAAAGGTTCAGCTGCATTTATTTAAATATGAATAAATTATCTAACTTTGTAATGCCACAAACTTTGCAGAGTTCATCTCTACCATTTTACTTTGGGTCTAAAAATACTTGTAGTGTAACAATGCAATTTGGGAAGCTCCTTCCTGCCTAAATCTCTTCTCTTTTCAGGGTGACCCAGTACACTCCCTACCAGCCTGAGGTCGCACAGGGTCGTCTAGAGAGCCTCCTGAACTATCAGACCATGGTGTGCGACATCACGGGCATGGCCGTGGCTAATGCTTCGCTGCTGGACGAAGGCACGGCGGCCGCCGAGGCGATGCAGCTCTGCCACAGGTTCGAACGCAGCGTCCGAGACCGTATGTGACGAACGCTTGGACTCGTTTTTCTGACCCTTGTTCCTGCCGTCTTGTGTTCAGGCAAAACAAGAGAAGGACCTTCTACATTGATCCCCGCTGTCATCCCCAGACCATTGCCGTGGTGCAGACCAGGGCCAAGTATGTCGCCTCTGTCCGGCCCGAGACAAGCGGGTATACTGTGCGCATGATGTACACTGCTAAGTTGAAGTTCTGACGTATGTTTAGCTACATCGGGGTGAAGACCGTGCTGAAGTTGCCTCACGAGATGGAGTTCAGTGGGAACGATGTGAGCGGGGTGCTCTTCCAGTACCCTGACACCGAAGGAAGGGTTGAGGACTTCTCTGCGCTTGTGGATCGGGCCCACAAGGGCGGAGTACGTACCGGTCCTGCAGCACTCTTAAATGTGGAGCGTTTTAGCTGTCTTTGGCTTTTGACGTCTTCTGTAGACAAGCGCTGACAGTGACTTTGAGCCCAAAGGGATTCTTCTTCTGCTTTGACAAATTGATCCCTTTTCTTCTCAGAAAGTTTGCTCCTGGCCTTATTTAACTGTCTGCCTCAGCTTGTCGCAATCATGTTGTGACCCCCCCCCCCCCCAATCCCCATTTTGGATTGAAGGCGCTGGCCTGCTGCGCTACAGATCTGCTGGCGCTGTGCATCTTGCGCCCGCCGGGTGAGTTCGGGGTGGACATCGCCCTGGGCAGCTCGCAGCGCTTCGGGGTGCCTCTCTGTTACGGTGGCCCCCATGCTGCCTTCTTCTCCGTCAGGGAAAACCTGGTCAGGATGATGCCGGGAAGGATGGTTGGGGTCACCAGGTGAGCTTCCGTAACGGACCGTTCTAACGTTGGTCTTTTGATCAGTCCCAATGCAACGTGGTGGTTTTGACATCATCTTCTGCCATCTCTCGAATCGATTGCCCCCCCCCTCCTTGCTTTGTGCAGGGATGCTGCAGGCAAGGAGGTGTACCGCCTGGCTCTGCAGACCAGGGAGCAGCACATCCGTCGCGACAAGGCCACCAGCAACATCTGCACTGCGCAGGTGCCTATGCGGAACCTCCGAGCGCTGTGTGACAAAGCTCGTGAGCCCCCGTTCCTGCTGACTCCTCCCTCTTACTATGTCTTTTCCTCAGGCGCTTCTGGCAAACATGGCTGTCATGTACGGCCTTTACCATGGCCCACAGGGCCTGCGGCACATCGCCGAAAGGATTCACAACGCAGCGCTGATTCTCGCCGAGGGTATGGAACCCCACCCCCCCACCCCTTCTCCCGGTGGTTTTGGGTTTTCTGGCCCCCCTGGTCCGAAAGTCGTGTTCCCCTTTGCTGTCGCAGGGCTAATTAGAGCTGGCCACAAGCTCCAACACGACACCTTCTTCGACACGCTGAAGATTCACTGCGGCGTGGCGGCCAAAGACGTACTGGAGAAGGCAGTTCAGCGCGAGGTCAACCTCCGTGTCTACTCTGAAGGAGTGGTGGGTCGTCTTCAGAAACAAATATTTACTGTCGTATCAGTTCTCATACAGGACTATAAATAAGACTTTTGCTAAGATCGACCTTGATAGATCTTGACTAGCCAGGCATTGAAAACCACTGTGTGAATGGTTACAGCTCGGAGTGTCCTTGGATGAGACCATTACAGAGAGAGACTTGGACGATCTCCTCTGGATCTTTGGATGTGAATCCTCTGCTGTAAGTATGACCATAATACTAAAATGCAGAATTATAATGATGATCAGGCTGTGCTAACCAGACCTGATGCCTTTTTTTTTTTTTTTTTACCTTTTCTGGTGTGGTGTTTGGTTCAGGAGCTCCTCGCTGAGAAGATGAGTGAGAGGACAAAAGGGCTGCTGGCAGGTCCTTTCAAGAGGACCAGCAAGTTCCTCACCCACCCTGTGTTCAACAGGTCTGTCACGGCGCCTTTACGAGTCACACCAGACGGTGCCCTGCGCTGTGTTCGCCCATTGAGTGTTTATCCAAGCATGCGAAACTGGGAGGTGTTGGCCTTCCGTGAGGCGAGGAAATAATTGATCAGTATCGCCTGTGTTCGTGGTATTAGCAAAATAGTGCCAGTGTTTTTTTTTTTCTAATCTAATCTTGCATGCTATTTCAGTAAGGGGTTTATAACAGGTTATATCTCAGCATGTTCAAAATCCATGTAGTCGTTCCTTTTATTGCAGAGAAGAATTTGTTCTATTTTTTGAAACATTTTATAAGTAAATAAGTTTTACATTTCACTATTACTATTATTAAATTATATATATTGACAGTCATGAGCGCTAAATAGAATGTCCTAGTAAGAGTCCCACTTCCTTGTTGGGTAATTTCCATGACTTATCATAATGTTTACAAAACATTAACTCAGACATATGGAACTCATAGAAACAAAACAGTAATTAGAAATACTTGATTTTGATGCAATTTCCATACCACTAATTGGAATGCAATTTCAGCTTTTTGTAAGTCAGTATAAGTAATAATAGACTGGACAATAGATTGGATTTGTTTGTGCAAAAGTAATAATTCACCCTTCGTGCCACAGTTATCATTCGGAGACCAACATAGTGCGGTATATGAAGAGACTGGAAAACAAGGACATCTCCCTCGTGCACAGCATGATTCCCTTGGTAAGGAATGCACAGACTGATTCTCTGTTCTCTGAATGTATGTTACGGCTTCATTATGAGCAATGCACTAAAAACTGTGTTTGACTGTAGGGGTCCTGCACGATGAAGCTGAACAGCTCCTCAGAACTCATGGTGAGACATTTTGCTTATTCCCATCCCACTCGGGTGTAATTGTGGAAGGAGACGGCGCTGTTGTCAGGGTTATCGATGGGTCAAATGTAAGAATGTGTGCTGTCACCAAGACCTTAACTCCCGATGCGCTTTGGAATGTAGAGCCCTACCCACGCTCTGTCTCCAAATGGCCAATCCATTCACGTTTTCACTGCTCATGCCTGTTTCGCTCAACCAATCCATTCATGGGAATGCTTTTCCCCCCCCTCTCCGACAGCCAATCACCTGGCGCGAGTTTGCTAACATCCACCCCTTTGTGCCGCTGGACCAGGCTGAGGGTTATCAGCAGCTCTTCCGACAGCTGGAGAAGGATCTTTGCGAAGTCACAGGATATGATAAGATCTCCTTTCAACCAAATAGGCGAGTCCTGCATCGACTGAAAAAATTGACTGTATACTATGACAGAAAATGCAAATTGATAATCGGCATAGAATTTTTTATTAGACAGAGATCAGATCAGGCTATTCTACTGACAGTTAAATTGTTGAAAAATTTAAACTGATTCTGAAGAGAATAAAGTTTCTACAAAGTTACAAGTTAAGCAATACCTTAATACTGTCCAAATGAATATCAACAGGAAGGGTCATTCTTCCGGTATACATGTAAGCCCCAAAAGGCTGTTAATGTTTTGTAAAACTGCTTAGATAACCCAAACTGTCTGCTTCAATTAATATCCTGTAGAAGTTTGGTTATGTAACAGTACAGTGTCACTGCTGTCCACTCGATCCTCCTGAGAGAAGCTGTTGCCCTCCTGAAGTCCCTTGTAATCTTTGAACTGCAATTTGCTGAGGCAAACGTTGGGGCTGGTGCCAGCGACAATGACGGTTCGTCTTTGCCTTTCAGTGGCGCTCAGGGGGAATACGCAGGCCTGGCTGCCATCAAAGCCTATCTGAATTCCAAAGGAGAGTCCCACAGAACAGTGAGTCCCCAATCTCACAGGAAACAACACAAACATTAAAATCAGGGGGGGGGGGGGCAACTCCTATTAATCAGTCGGCAGAAAAGCTAAGACGTGACTAGATGGAAGAGGCCAGGTCAAGATGAACTCTTCACAGAAGATTGCATGTCTTGCTTATATCAATTATCAGAAGGCCTGTTTAAGCACATAGGAGAAAGAGATAAGGACAGCTGAACTACTCAGCAGCCAATGGAAAGGAATAAATGAATGGTTTCGGCTATCAGACCTGCCGGTTGATTAGCAGCTCAGAAAGATTAGAATAGTGACGAGCGAGTTCTCCGGATAGCCAGGCTCTTTTGGATTTCTGGAACCGAACTGGAACTTTTTGCTTTGGGAGTGAGATCCATGCTCCTTGGGAAGAGTGGGATTCAGGGGGTAGGAGGATGGAGACTTTAAAATACAGCTGCAAAAGTGGCAGACCGGAGCAGGAGTTAGGACAGGGGTGGGCACCTCAAGATAGCCAAGGTAATCCTTTTCTCTCCTGTAAGCACATCTTAGATAGGCAACCGAGCTCCTGACACAGTCAAGGTCCAAACTGCCATGATTGAGATAATAAGGTATAGGACACAACTACAGTTTTCCCATGTGGGTGGTGCTTTTCACTTCACTGCACCTTCTCCATATTTGGAAAACCATTTATTGATTCACAAACATGAACCGGTTTATGAAATAGGAACCTGTTTCTCTGGCCCAGGAACTGTACAGAATGTTCCTAGTGTATGATTGAAGGGTATTTTTTCTGTACAAACATGCAAAAATATGAGCAAGCCAAAAAAGCCCTGTATTACATCATAAAAATACTTTACACTGAAATTGTAATATGGTTGTAATAACATTTTGTATGCATTGTATTACCTTATTTCAAACTGTAAATATCTTTGGAAAAGAAATTTCTAGATTTGGAAATGTACACACTGTTACCAGCTATTATCGCTGAAACTGCCTATGCTGTCCCAGGTGTGTCTGATTCCTAAGTCGGCTCATGGAACTAACCCAGCCAGTGCTCAGATGGCTGGAATGAAAATCCAGGTGGTGGAAGTGGACAAAGATGGCAGCATTGATATGGCTCACCTGAAAGCAATGGTATGGATTATTATGACATCTTGTGTTCTGATACTAATTGTCATGGTCAAAGTGCATTTACAGGACACACAAAAAAAAACTGATTACCCTCTTATGGGACATTATTATATTTAGGTTTCAGAATAAATGCCAGCATTCAATTATTTGAGCAAAAACTTGAGAGATCTTTAAGTGGGTCGCAAGGAATTTATCTTTGAGTGTCTCTCTTCAATTTTATTCTTCACAGGTTGACAAACACAAGGCAAACCTGGCAGCCATTATGATCACGTACCCTTCAACCAATGGCGTATTTGAAGAGAACGTGAGCGAAGTGTGCGACCTGATTCACCAAAATGGTGGACAGGTCTATCTGGACGGGGCCAACATGAACGCCCAGGTGACTTAAGCAGCGCGAGTCAGCTCAATCTCCATCCCATCTGCTTCAGCATATCCAACAACTGCATGTTATGTTGTTGCGATTTAACACAACAGGTGGGCCTGTGTCGGCCAGGCGATTACGGCTCAGATGTTTCTCACTTGAATCTTCACAAAACCTTCTGTATACCCCATGGGGGTGGAGGTCCAGGGATGGGGCCCATTGGCGTGTAAGTGTGTAGCTTTCCTGAAGGGTTTCCTCATGTTGTATTCAATCTGATTTTGACGCAGTGTTTGACGTTTCTCTTACAGGAAACAGCACCTTGCTCCATTCTTACCGAGCCATCCAGTGGTGAACATGCAGTCCAGCAATACAGTAAGCTCTCTGGGCACAATCAGTGCTGCCCCCTGGGGGTCTAGCGCCATCTTGCCCATCTCTTGGGCCTACATAAAGGTAATGACATTTTTAGACTTTGCCATTGCCAGAAAATAACCTGCCAACAGAACACAATGCTGAATCAGTGATGTAGAGTTAACTGATTAACATATAATGCCCTCTTTATTTAGATGATGGGTTCAAAGGGGCTAAGACATGCAACAGAAATAGCAATCCTTAATGCAAACTACATGGCCAAGAGACTGGAGAATCATTACAAGATCCTCTTCAGAGGTTCTAAAGGTAAATAGCAATGATGTGTTACATTGATGTAAATGATTTATAATGTTGGGAGGGTTTTTTGTTCTGAAAATTGCATTTTACAGGGTTCGTTGCACATGAATTTATTTTGGATGTTCGACCATTTAAAAAAACCGCCAACATCGAGGCAGTGGACGTTGCCAAAAGACTACAGGATTACGGTAAAAACGCTTTCTGTCAGACCCTGCCTGTGCACCCCTGCCTCTGCCTACCTACCCCTAATAACAGCTGTGCAGAACTCATCTCTGAAACCTTCACCAGGCTTCCATGCACCCACCATGTCATGGCCCGTGGCTGGAACACTGATGATCGAGCCTACAGAGTCTGAGGACAAGGGTGAGCTGGACCGCTTCTGTGACTCCCTGATGGCCATTCGACAGGAAATCGCGGACGTCGAAGAAGGCCGGATGGACTCCAGGGTGAACCCGCTAAAGGTAGCCAATCGGATAACTGGCCGACGAGAAACGGGTTGATCGCCGAACTCTCTCTTAAGAAAGTTTATCATAATAAGAAGGCTGCCTGATGGACAGCACAATTCAGCACCTTGATCCAAGTGTTCTTGTACAGATGGCTCCTCATTCGCTGGCATGCATTGCTTCCTCCACATGGGACAGACCCTACTCCAGGGAGTTTGCTGCTTTCCCCATGGTATGTGCTTTATGCCTTTAGACATGCCTCGTAATGTCAGCACACGAGTTGGAGATCTCCAATCTACAAGCATTTTTGCCCCTACTGCAACAGTTACGATGGTAAATGTTATAATGCTTGCTCACCAATTTATTTTAATCCTAATCCAGCCCTTTGTGAGACCCGAGACCAAATTCTGGCCCACAATTTCAAGGATCGATGACATCTATGGTGACCAGCACCTCGTATGCACATGTCCCCCGATGGAGGTCTATGAATCTCCATATGAGGAGCGAGCATCCTCATGACCACCTCCTCGCAACATCTCACCATCCCAATCTTCCAAATGATCCATCTCCGGTCGGTATCGGTTCTCCTTTGGATTAATCCTCTATGGTTGTGGTCTTGGTGCCTCGTTTCACATACACAGTACAAATAGCTGCCTTGACCTCTCTGCCTTCACTTTAGTGCTGTTCCACTACTAATAAAAATTAAATCAGTTTTTCATTCTGATTTAGTGATCTACTTGTATAGGTTTTTGTTTTTATATTTGTTTATTACATGTATGAATGTTTTAAATGTACGAATTTTCTTTTGACTGTATGTAGAAAAAAAACTTACTGGCACTGTTCTCAATTTAATTTTTACAGATGTAACCTTTTCTAATTATTTAAGGAATTATTACATAGATTGTGTTTGTAGAAATTTAATAAATGTTTTAAAGGAACCTCTCTGCTTTTTACATTTATTACCATAGAAAGAAAATTGTAGCATAAATAGTAATATATATATATGAACCTTTAAACTTTAATGTTCATTTGTAATGGAGTTTAACTGGGTGTCGTACTGACTGTCATTTCGTTTCTTCCAAAAATTGCCAGCAACTATTCCGAGGAACAACAGTAGTCCTAGATTGCGATTGGAGACAAATTTCTTCCAGCAATCCTCAGGCTTGTCGATGTCCAAAGAATATATCTGAATTGCAATAAGAAAGCCATTTGCTGTTAATATGGGTTTTCAAGCTTGATTCATAGTATGTACTTTTATTTCAATATACCGATCACATAAAGCTAGCAGGCCATAAAATCTTGACTATACTGACCTGGTGTGTTAGCAGAGCGGCCACTGTGGACACGGCAGCGTAGTAAGGAAGAGTCTGGTTAGCGTTAGCGCCTGCTAGGACCAGGCCAGACACCATTGCCACAGTGAAGCCACTGAGCCATGACTTGGTCTGCTCCTGGAACTTGAGCGCTGTGGACTTCACGCCCAGCTTCATATCGTCCTCTTTGTCCTGCTCACCAGGGCGCATGAGGAAAAACCAGCAATGACTCGAACTCAGAAATCCCAAACTGCTGCCGCACATCCCAAAACGGTGCTACGATGCTATTAGCACCCCTGGGTTCTAATGTTAAACTAGAAGGTAGAGTACCTGATGGGCGTAGATGGTGTCGTATATCAATGTCCACATGATGCCAGAGAAGTAGAGGGGCAGGCACACGGTCCAGTCACATGATCCCGTCACAGCGGACCAGCCCAGCAACGCCCCCCAGTTAAACGCGAGACCTAACGGGGCATGAAGGTAACCTTCTAGCCTTCTCACTATGACTTTTAATTGCGTAAAGTAAACCTCCAAACGTTTTTTATGTTTATACACTTAATCATTTGTATTTTTATAGACGTACGCATTTATGAGTTTTGCGGGACCCACCTAATACAAGCTGAGGCCAGTATGTTATTCTCTTCATTAGAGGGTAGGTGACAACCAGCAATAAAGAAGCAGCTCCTAGGACAATGCTGACAGGAGACGTTTAAAAAAAGAAACAGCATTGTCATTTATGTGAAATTGAACGCTTCATGAATAAACGCGATATGATCAAATAGTTAAATGTGACTTACAAAGATCAAGAATCAAAAACATTAACATTGAAAGCTTATACAATGAGATATTCCCTGAAAGCAGTTGGAAAAGTGAGCTACCTGTAATAGTTGAGAGAGAGCAGGACTCCCAGTGCTAAGCTGAGCTGGCCACCCAGGAATACCAGAGCCTGAAACTGAGAGATCTGTCCTGCAGCCAAGGGTCGCGTGGCTGTCCGCACCACCTGCACGGACACAGACCCAACGTACACATTTTAAACTCACACAGGACTGAAAGCTGTGTCGGTAGGGTTTCGTTGCGCCAAACTGTATCATGACAAGCATGCTGTATGGGTTTGTGTTAAATTTGAGCTATTCGAAAGAAACAATGGGCGAACCACCTTTGACCTTTGAGGCCCTATTCAGTTGGCATTGCCGAACGAGTCTTCAGTATGACCATGCATATGGTGAAGCTGCCAGGGAAATTTGAGCCCAAACAATTTGTTTCAGTTCCAGAATACTCACATTAAAAGAATCTCCTGTGCAACACAAATTGGTTTTCTGAGTACACTGAAGGAGTTGTGGAGTTAGTAGAGTCACTGCAGCCCATAATAATGCTGTGTTTTAAATCCAAGCTGGATGCTTTTATGTGAACGTGTTACTAGGACAAAGGTCAAATAATAGAATTTGACTACAACAGTACATTATTGTTTGGGGAAAAATACCTTCTCCCAAAAGATAAGTGCAGGTCAATCTGGAGTACAATTCAAGAACGTTCACAATGTACTATCACTATGTAACTCGAAATACAATGGTACAAGGTCACAGTTTAGTACGGCTACATCTGAACATGTAGCTCTTCTAATCTGTAACCTAGCAGCTGTATTCCTCCTCACGGGTTGCCATGTTGGACCCAGGGAGCCCGGCTTGGACATGGCGGCTACCTTCTTGTCGAAGTCTTTGTCCCACATGTCGTTGATGGTGCAGCCAGCCCCTCTCATCAGCAGGGCCCCCGTGCCAAACAGGGCGAGCATGCGCAGGTCAGGGAGGCAGCCGGGGTCCGCGGCCAGGCCGATGCTCCACGTGCAGGGCAGGTAGAGCAGCCATGTCCCTGCCGGCACGAACGGCTGATGGTGAGGGAGCTGGAGCTCGTTTCAGTAAGGCACAGTCTCACTTAGATTGTGAAGCAGGCATGGTGAATTACAACAAGCACATGACAGGTGGTTGGTTTTGTTTTTTATTTTATACGTGAACTCACCGATAGGTTTGTCCAACCTCATTAGTCGGAGGTATGGTTGCACAGACGCAGGGGCTGCGTTAACTATACCCGCGGGTGTGAGACTGAACGACCTCTTGTTCGACAATCCATACCCACAGCCAGCCAGTGACCGTACTCTTTGTTTCTGAAAGTCCCTTTTAATAAGACAGAAGCCTGGTGGAACAGCACTCTTATCTTTCCTGTTCCTCTGGATGCTTGAGAGATAGGAGTAACAAGTCTGTGGTGGAATTTTCCTTATTGGATGTGAGGCGAGGAGTGTCAATATTTTAGTAGGCATCGTCTTCTTGTCTGCTGTAACAGCGGTAACAGCCTCCCTGTTACGGACGTTCGAAAAAGAAACATGCATAAATGCAACATTTATGACTTTTCTTTTATTCATATGCTAACGGATACCCCAATGCACGCTCTCAACTAACCTAACTAAGAGAAACCTTGACTTCAGCGAATGCTATTATACACTGCCGATGACACCCCGTGTGGTAGGTCTCTCTCCTGTCAAACATGTTTGCTAAAACACGTCAGACCTTTATATAGTCAAATGTTTTAAAATATACCTATTTAAATCAACTTTAGGCTTAAGTAGGTAACTAACCTAACTTAAGGTGAATTATAGAGAAGCTGCATTAACTAACTGAGGTTAGCTAATTTAGTTCAATGGCTGGCCAATACAGCTAGCTACAATCTATCAATGTTTGCAGTTTTGGAGAATTAAAGGAACTTACAACCTCGAACATAAAGATGGTTGATGGGGTACTTCAAAAACTGTCCAATACAACGGGATTTTCAGCGTACATTAGCTAACGTTATGATGGTTACTATCTTATAAATCCCATAGACAAGTATGGATGTGTTTCTGTGCTGTAGTTCTATTGTCCCCGCAGAAACATCGAACTGTTTTTGGATTCCGCTAGACTGGAGATAGTTACAACCATAGCTCGGATCACTGTATGCGGCTAGAAAATATTTCTATGTCCTTATGTTTTTGTCTTCAAAAACTGATTTATGCGCGCGTTATATAAAGTAAAATCAAATCTATATTATTAATTTTAAAAAATCCTGGTTGATTCTAAGAATAATGTTTTAAGTCACAGTCCTGAACAGCTCAACCTTAAGCAGATCACTTGCAATACTGCAGTATATGGTTTGCCACCTTGAGCCCTATATTACACAAAAATTATCGGAGTCCTAAAATGATCTAAAATAGATTTAAAAGTGGGTTACGATGAAGTAAGCATGCGCGAGCTGTGATTAGAGTAATTATACAAAAGCCTGTGTCTACCTCTCCCAGCTCACTGCACTGATGGCCAACCTGGTTTACTTGTTTTCCTCTCTCTGTCTAATAATCCCATGGGTGTAACAAAAAAAACTGTCACACCTGTATATTTACTGCCGCTGTCATGTGATTTGTTTGCTGTGATACTTGCTGTGATACGACTACGTTAAAAAAAAAACATTTTACTGTAACACTGGTACAGTGTAACAACTGTTGTGTTAACAACTGTTACACTGTATCATGTACATAACATAAGAGGCTCAACCTCTCCACACGTCTAATTAATGCAAAACGTACCTAAAAGACAAACTGAGCAATTTATGAACAAATAAATTCCCATTTTGTGACAGCTGATACAACGTGGGTATGTGATATGGGGCGTGTGATCTATAACTAAGGGAATGGGGACCTCTGGTGGCCATAATTCTGAATCGCAGGTGCCAACAATAATAATCAGCTACACCTGGTAGATTATTATTTTTGTTGTTGTTGATGTTGTTTTTGTTATGATTATTATTATTGTTGTTGTTGTTGTTGTGTTGGTGTCATTATTGCAGGCTTATTTTAAGCCTTCCTCCTTTATGCGTCACACTTTTGTCACACCTTATTGAAACTTGACGCCGCTTCCTGGTCGAAAAGGGGAATTGTGTCGGTTTGGGTGAGAAACGCATCCTCTCAGATGAGCACAGATTGAAGAACAACGGCAGAAGGTAACCTTTCATTCATAAAGCCGTCTGGTATTTAAATAGGTCCGGATTATCTTGTTTCTCTAGGGTCTCTATTTTACTGTGGTTAATAACTACCGTCTTAAAATTATCGGGTCTAACATGTCACAGTGTTTAATGAAACGTAACTGTTTGGAATCGTGACACTAGCATAGGCTTAGTTTATCTGCGAATATTATCGTTAACGATTAGTTGAATTAAAGCTCATTTAGATTTTTTGTGACGTTTCTCAAACAATTTATTATACTGAGAACGTTACCGGGATAATTGGAAGTCGTATGCAACAGTGAACAAGTTTTGAAAAACACTCTAGGCTACTTATAGGCTACGAAATATTTTAATTCACAGTAGTAGAATGCAGGTCAGTTGTGGATTAGTATAATTACACCAAAAAGGTCATATTAGAAGTTTTTGCTTCTACTTTACCACCTCGTGCACATTTTAAAATAGAAATGGGCACACGTTTGATCATTTTATCCTGATTCTTTAAGACGTCTTGCTTACATCGTGTATGGTGGAATGTGTCGTGGTGGATGTGCATTACGGACTAACGTCCTTAAAGTAGCTTATCAAGTATTGGTATATGAAATCATTAGACTACCACCACCGAACAAAAAAGTAACAAAGTTTGTTTCAGGTTGTTGGGTCTTTAATCATGCTCAGCTGGAACAACAGCTTACACTGTACCACATCTGAGGGAGCTCGGTTTGTCTCGATGACCACAGGAGATGCTCTGAGGGTCCTACACGTTTGAAGAAGAGCTCGTAAAGCGTGGAGTTATGGCTGGGGAGAAGCATTCTCTGGAGGACAGCCACTCCGCCAGAGTCATCAGGGTGGTGTTCCTCACCCTTCTGTTGGACCTGCTGGGGTTCACCTTAATACTTCCCTTACTCCCCTCCATCTTAGACCACTACAGTCAAAAAGGGGTGAGTCTCTTTTGGTCAGTTTAGCTGACTGGTGCTCTTAAGGAGTTCCAGGATCTTTGCTAGGAATGTTCACTCACTAATGTAAAGTGTCGTGCAGTATCGTTCAACTTATATCATGTTCACTGAATCACAAAGTTCACTTGAAACCGTTTAGAAGAGCCTCTCGTTAGCAGATGTGTGGAAGGACTACAGTGATATCTGTCCTGGCACAGCACGTTGTTGCGCAAAAGGTTGCCCAGAACTGCATTCCACCAAGTGTTGAGGAAAGAGGAAGGTGTTTGGTCAGAGAGGCATTGTTCTTCCTTAAAAGACAGCGATCGTTGTGTTACTTTGTTCTTCACTTCAGTGGACTTGTGTCGGTTTGTTCTCATTAATATGCGGCTTGTTGAAATTGTTGGTCAGCATGCACCCGCAGGGCACTGTTGTAGAAACTCCCACCTGCTGAACATTGTATTTTAGAAGTGTATAATTACACACTGTAGCCGGTTGCAATGCAGAATTTGCCAGCTACTCTTTAACACTGGTCACTTTCTGAATATGGGGCAAGTGATTGGAATCTATTGTGGGGCACTGTGCAGCCTTGATGGTAGTGGTCTACCAATGACGCAGACAACAACAGTCCAATATAAACTGACCAGTGATGAAACCCCTGAGAGCAAGTAGCACTGATTTGTCCATGGCAACAGATGTAGACTCAAAATCTACACCTACAAGATACACCTGCAAGGTTACTAGGTGGTACTAGGAGTTTATGTGATTAAAAATGATAGAAAATATGTATTTTTTATATTGATATTTTCAGTCAGATTGTGTTTGCTTTTCTGTTTGTTTTGGTTTGGGTTTTTTGGTGCCTCATCTATTGAAACAGGATGCTGTGTACCAGTCACTGCAAAGCATTGTTGACTGGTTCCGAGGGGCTGTAGGAGTTCCTATGGAAACAAAATACAACAATGTACTTTTTGGAGGTAATGAATTTTCTAAGCTTTGGACTTTATCGCCTTAGCAACTTGTCAGACAGGGAGTGATCTTTTTCTCTGTATTCTACTTCTTAGGTCTGATCGGCTCGCTCTACTCTCTGCTGCAGTTTCTCTCCTCTCCTGTGATTGGGGCTGCATCAGATCAGCATGGAAGAAGACCACTGCTGCTTCTAACTACTGTGAGTATGGAAGACTTTAATCTGAATCCATTTTATGTGAAACCATAATCCATGGCTTTTGTGTACAAACTAATCCTCAGAGGTGCTTGTTAATATACTTTATCTGGAAAGCTTTGCATAAATTGGGATGTTACGGTGTTCACAGTGCTGATGATTTTAAACCAGTGTGTCTGTGCTTCTAGGTGGGGGTCACAACCTCCTACGTCTTGTGGGCTGTTTCCAGCAGCTTCGGCGTCTTCCTCCTGTCTCGTGTCGTCGGAGGGGTGTGCAAGGGCAGCGTCAGCCTGTGCACCGCCATCGTGGCCGACCTGCCCTGCCCCAAAGCCAGAAGCAAAGGAATGGTGAGCCGTCAGTCCGATCGCACCAGGCTTTCCCAGGGACCTCAGAAGCGGTCATATCTCATCAGTGTGTACTTGGTTGCTGTGGTGGCCATTTTGTTCTTGTCGCATTGGTCTCCCACTAGGCGATGATTGGTGTTGCCTTCTCCTTGGGCTTCACCCTGGGCCCGTTAATGGGGGCCTACTTCGCGCTGAGATCGGTGGATGCCGAGTTGTTCTACCAAGTGCCGGCTCTGCTAGCAGTCTTCTTCTCCATCGCAGACCTTCTTTTCATCCTCCTAATGCTACCAGAGACTTTGCACCAGGACGGCAAGGCAGGATAACACAATGTCGTAAAATTATAAGAAAATCATATATATTAGCTTGGTATACTATGTGCTATACTATGTTTGATAGATGATTATCTTCAACAAAGGACTTCTCAGATGCTTCAGGCGTTCAGGAGGTTGGGGATCTCCTCAACCCTGTGGCCCTTTTCAACTTCTCTGCCGTCACAAGAACCAAGGAGCCACCATCAAAACAGCGTAGGTTCAGAGAAACATTGATCTGTAATTCGCACACATTTTCTATCCGAGAATGTGACTGCTGTAATGCATGTTTCATAACACATATCGTATTTCCGTATGCATAAAAAGGATTTTGTAAAATAAAACCCCATTGAGTATTTTCTTGCGACCTGTCCTGGTCTATTCCCTGCATTGTTTCTCTAATTCTGTGTCTTAAGACGTTTTCTGCATTCTTGTTTTGATGTTGGTACGTTAGAAATGCACAATCTTAAAGTGCTGGGCTTGGTCTACTTTGCCTACCTGTTCTTTTTTTCTGGGCTGGAGTTCACTCTGAGCTTTTTGACACACCAACGCTTCCAGTTCTCCAGGTAAGCTTCACCATAGCATGTCTATAACATGCATTGGACTTACTCCACATTGTTTGTGGTGAAACTGTGAAGATCAAAATGGTACATGGTGTATGCCTTCTCATGGCAATCAAGTTACAAACAGGTTCCAGGTTGAAGGTTCCAGGGACTGGCTCCCAGTCACGTTGGCCTTAACATTGGCCCAATCCCCGTACACTTTTCTTTCATCCTCAGTGATCTTAAGGCTGTATTTCAAAGTCTTATTTGTAAATCTTGATAACATTGTGCCAGTGGTAAACTGTTTGAATTGACCTTTGTGGAGATGATGAGGTAATACTAAAGTAATATTTTCCTCCCAGTATGGAACAAGGGAAGATGTACTTCTTCATTGGCATCACCATGGCTGCGTTTCAAGGTGGATATGCCCGTAGGATCCAACCAAGTCGGCAGATACAGACAGTCCGCATGGTAAATCCCTCGTTCCCAATGGCAGGAGAAGAATATTCAGAGATAAATAATATAACATGATTTAAAGAAATAACAAATTTGCTGCAACATCTAACGCACCAAAATGACCTCGCTATGGTATTGCTGTTATTAAAGTTAAAGAAATTATGTGTAATTGATGTAAATGTTTACTGTGTGATTTTTATGTTGTCAGGCGATATTAGCGATTATCCCAGCCTTCCTGATTATTGCAGTAGCGTGGAACTTGGTGTTGCTCTATAGTGGCCTGTTTCTCTACTCCTTTGGTAAGCACAGCCAGGTTACGTAGAGGCCGTATTTTGAGAACAGCCACTGTAAAATAGCTTTGTTTTTGGCTAAGAGAAGAGTGTCCTTCCTTCACCTCTTGCATTCATTTCTCGTTCTCCACAGCGGCTGCTGTTGTTGTGCCGTGTCTTTCAGCACAGGTGTCTGGGCACGGTGAGGCTGTCCTCTGTGATTTATCCCCCACACACTCGAGTGTTAAGTTTTTCTTCCTGTGAAGTCAGTGGGATTTGAAGAATACTTAAGCTTGTGGTACTTGTGGCCTACACACATCCCCCAGCTCTGACCACGGTCCTGTGCTCGCTCCTCTAGGTACTGTCAGGCAGAAGGGGACGGTGATGGGTATCCTCCGCAGCCTAGGGGCGCTGGCTCGAGCACTGGGTCCTATTGTGGCCTCCTCAGGTAACCAACCCCTCACCGTCCGTCTGGTTGTTTAGGAGGAAATGTCTCTTATTGCCGTCTCCTATGCTTTACAGTTAACACTCCAGGAAGTAATAAACTCTTTTTTTTTTTTTTTTTTTAAGCATGGCTAATATTTGACCTTTCGAGACAAATTCTTCCTGGTTGAGATCATTTAAAATGAAGCGTGCTTGAGTGTTCGTAGCTGCGTACTCACAAACGCACCTATTGTATCATTTCCCTTGTAGTGTACTGGCTGTCTGGGGCTGAGACCTGTTTCGTGGTCAGTTCTGCCTTCTTCATTGTTCCTTTGTTCTTACTGGGCTGCTTGGAGAGGCACAAAGAGGACTGAGAGCTTCCATACTACCACCAGCTGAATCACTGTTTCCTTCTGTCCTATGGTACCTTTTGGGAATGATGTAGTTATTCTTTATATTATGGTGTTATTATAGAATACACACACATTTTGTTTACATTTGTAAAAATATGTTTACACAACATTAAAATTTACTATATGAAAGTATAATCTCAGAAGACTGTCATAGCAGTCACATGATTTTGTCTACAGACATCAACAAAACTTGGCTACAATGCCAAAATCTTTGCGTTAACTCTGTATTACAATGGCAATTAAGACAGAAACACTTAAACCTCTGGTTAAAGTAGGATTTACGCATACAATATGGATATGCTATGGAACACTTTTGCATATTAATATTTGAAAACTGAAATCACTTTTCATATTTGTCTTTTGTAAACAAGATTTTTTTAAAATAAAGAATGGATCACATAAAGTCAGTTTATTGTTTACAGATTTGATTTGTGCCTATGCTTCTGGCTTCATAAGCACTATCTACACTTATTACTAGTTCATGCTGGCAACGAGTGTATGGTATGTTTAACCTTCAGCTTGTCTAGTAACAGTGAGGTAGTAGACCGATCCATAGTATCACTGCATAATTACAGTCCAAAGACACTAAATATTTTCCTACTGAACCACATTGTGAGATTCTTCTATGTCAGCTTAGTCAGGGAAGTGATGGAAAATCTTTATATGAACATATTAAAACAATAAACATTTTGCACTATGTTTTTTGAATATTCATTGTATGTACATGTAAATTTTGTAGTAGGCTAAACTTTATGAAATGTTAATTGCTGGTAACTTGACATTACACAACCAGTTCCCAGTAAATAATTTTTTATTTATACATATCTATTTTATCTATCAAGAAAATGTGAAAACATTTGTGAAAACAAGTGTTTCTTCTTGAGATGCACACAATAAATACCAATGGATAGAATTGTACACTTCGAAATCAATGCATTCACAACGTCCAGAAGACTGTGCACGAGCACAACGAGCATGGCGCCGTGTGACGCTGGGGTAACGCTGCTCTTTACTTGTTGTGTATTGGCTGGTGGTTGCTAAGGAAGTAGAAAAAAGTTTGCTGTGACGCAAGTTCCTTAAGGTAATGGGACGTTGTATCATAGTCTTTCAATTTTTGGATTATTTCTAAACGCATGGTTTCATCGTTAAAGTCTACTGTTACACATAGCGAGCCATATTTGATACATTAGCTAGCTAGAGAGCTACCTTAGCTAACTGCTAAACTAATGTTGGTTAGCTAGCTGGCATTATGTGACTCATCGATTTAGGCAACCAGGTTTTTTTTTATCCCGTCTGTTATTTAGTGGTTAGTTAACAGAAGTCGCTCGCTAACGATATAACTTGAATAGAAAACTGGGAAACATTGATCTGTCAGCTCGCTATGTAGCTAGGTTAGGTTAACGAACTTCTAAGATAACCGTTTCGTTAGCTCTTCTAACATGTTGGCTAACTAACTTAAAGTAGCTATTCTTTCAGCTTTAGTGTGTGTCCATTTGTTTGCGAGAGTATTCTTGCTACCGTATACATAGATAATACAAATGGCAGCCTAGCTAATTAAGTAATAAGTGAGGCAGTCTACTTGAATTGCTGAAAGTTAATCGTTTTCATGCAAGGCAATAGCTTTTTTTTCTCCCTTTCCAGTATGTAAGCATTTGAGGACAATGGCACTTGTTTGCATCTGAAAACAAGTGTGAGACTATAATGAATGAGAATGGAGACACCATCATACCATTCCAACCTGCTGAACCTACCTCCAGGAAGGATACAGACAGCATCCACATAGAAGGGGGAAAAGATGCAATCAGCAGCGAACTGAGAGTCACCAAGAAGTCTAGTGAAGCACTCCTAAATCCTGAGGATGAGCGAAACCAGGCCACGAACATCAGTCCTTACCAGCCGCATCCACCCTTCCTACCCAGACCTCCCAGTATAGGGAAAGGAAGCAGAACCCCCCTGTTGGAGGAGAAGATAAGAGGGAGGAGACTGAAGAGCAGCCAGGAGAGTCTCACCGACCCGACTGACACCGGCTCCTCCACAGACTCCCTTAAGGAAGCACCACCTACCCTAGGCAGCATTGCCGGTTTGAAGAATGGCCAGACTGCAGAGAACCGGGTTGATTTGGCGAGAGGGGAGTCTCCACCTTTCCGGGACCGATGTCGCAGTCTCCCTGGGGAAGACGAACGTCCTCGCGGCCAAGGCAGCCTGGCTGGGCAGAAGCCAAAACCCTCCAAAATCATTTTGTCCCCCCTGCATCCCATGGGAGCGTTCCCTCCACTTGAGCACAGCATAGCGTCCCTGTCCTTAAGGTCCACTAATCGGATTGACAGGGATTGCGTGGATTATGGGAGAGGGGGCCCTGCACAGAGGCTGCACAGAAACTTCAGTGACAGCCGGCTCTTGGACACCATGGTGTCGGACAGCACCTCTGTCAACTCCATGAAGTCCACCTTGAGCGCGCTGAACCCGATCCGACCCAAAGACGTGAGGAACAGGTAGAGCTCTTTCGTTACTTTTTGGGGTTGTTTGCATGTTTGTTTTAGACATTTTTTTTGCTGCATTTGGGCAGCATTTACCCTTTGATTTATGGATTTGTCATTCAGCATTGTACTGAATGGTATTTGAATGATTCATGTCTGATGCAGTTTGCCAGCCGTTACTATGGCTAGGTGGTCTTCCCTGTTTTTACATGCGCTAACACCCATTATTGTTGAGCACTTTGTGTTTTGTTAAGCCTTGTTAAATCCTGTTATCTTAAGCTGCGCAAGGAATGATGTAATTTGATCGCAGTCTAGGATTTAATTGCAGTCTAGTCAATCAAAGTCATACTTATTAACCCCCAAAAAACATACTTTGTGCATTTCAAGAACATTTCAATGTAGACAGAAAACTCTTTCAAAGTACATTATAGGACTGGCCTTTTAGGCTGTGTACGCAGGAATGAGAAACAAAGAGGACAAAGCCATGTGAACGCAAGGGCTTCAGGGCTTGATCCGCAAGTCTCAGTAGAAATCGGCACGTAGTGCTCCATCAAAAGGAATCTCCTTCAATATGAAGAGCTTTTGCACTGAACAAATACGACAGGCCTGGGCCACAGTGGGATCACTGTTATATTTGTGCATATATTAATTCTGCACATTTCCACTCAGAGACCCGTATTTTTCGCTGGTGCTGCTTTCAGGAGCTTTCTGGAGGGCAGCGTGCTGGGGACTGGTGCCTTGCTCGGCGCTGAGGAGCTGGATCGCTACTTTCCCGACAGGCATGTGGGGATCTACGTCGCCACTTGGAACATGCAGGGAGAGAAGGTGGGTGAGGCCTCGAATTGCCCCCCCCCGCCCCTCTGGCCAAACGGGGTCACTCAACCCTGTGGCGCCGTCCATAATTTGTAACGGCGGACACCTGTGTGCTGCGTGCAGGCGCTTCCCAGCAACCTCGATGACCTGCTGCTCCCAACGGACATGGAATTTGCACAAGATCTCTACATCATCGGAGTCCAGGAGGGAAGCCCTGACAGGTAATGCTGCACTTCCTGTTCATGTGCTTTTCGTCCGTGTCTTTTCTTTGCTCTCCACGTCCGAACGATGACCTCCGCGTGTCCACAGGAGGGAATGGGAGGTGCGGCTGCAGGAGACTCTGGGGCCATTCTACGTCATGCTCTACGCCGCTGCACACGGAGTGCTGTATCTCACCATCTTCATACGGAGGGACCTCATATGGTTCTGCTCTGGTAAGCTGTTTGTGGTTGGTGGCTATGCAGGTTCGTGTTTATGTTTGACGAGTGTGTTTGCCGGCAGACTGATCTCAGGTCAGCGCGGACTCATTGGTTGCTCGCCCGGCGGCCGTTCTGGGTTTGTCGTTTGTAGAGGTGGAACACGCCACCGTCACCACCCGTATCATCTCGCAGATTAAGACCAAAGGGGCGGTAGGAGTCAGCTTCACTTTCTTTGGGACGTCCTTCCTCTTCATCACGTCTCATTTCACTTGTAAGTAAGACATTAAGGGTGCTTAAGTGGCTGCCGGTGCAATAGTCATGGGAAGCCTGATGGAAACATAAGAGGTATTTAGTTCATCTTACAGTACTGACTAGTAATAATCAGGGCATTTCAGGAAAGCCTTTTGGTTGTAGGTCACCTGCAGGCTGTGAGTCACACACCTCGGCATGAAGAATGAAACCAATACCCATATTGTAGTGTATTTCCATGTGAAATGGGACGTTTCTGATTCTAGCGGGAGATTCCAAAGTGTATGAGAGAATCTTGGACTACAACAAGATAATAGAAGTGCTAGCTCTTCCCAGATGCCTTCCCGACACCAACCCTTACCGCTCTGTTTCCTGTGAGTGTGCCTTCAAATCCCCTTTGACGTTTTGCATTAGAGCGCTCGGCGGTTTTAACGTCGCTGTGCCGTCTTTGTCCCCCAGCGGATGTGACCACCCGTTTCGACGAGGTCTTCTGGTTCGGAGACTTTAACTTCCGCCTAAGTAAAGACCGGCAAGGGGTAGAGGCCATTTTGAACGAGCACATCGGGGAGAACGTGGGATTCCTCCTCCAGCACGATCAGCTGCACAAAGAAATGAAAGACGGTCAGTCTGGACTGATTCCATTGAATATGCCATTTAATACACTGAGTGATCACTCTACTCTATAGCCATCAGTCCTTATTCAGTGAGTAATGGTAAAGGTAACTTGTCTTGTCTTCTTTTGCCCAATAGTGCCATTTTACAGTCCATGTGTTTGTAAAAGATCGCATAAACAGTATTTACAGAAGTATAAATTATCATATAAATGATGTATATATGTATATATGTATATTAAAAGCACCTAGCTAACAACTGCCCTTTGGTGAATACCAGGTCACACATGAGAGCTGACTACTCACAGAGGGTGAAGTTAGCTCACTTCAGAGTACATTAGTGGGGACAGCAATGGTTGATAATTTACAGCTACCTCTAAAATGTATGGAAGCCTATTAGATAAGTATACCTAATCCAGTCATCACTCAGGATATGTTAGGCATACACTGTATGAGTGCAATAAGGTAGAACATTGAAGAATGCATTTAATTAGAATCAGCAATTCCTGTTCACAGGCTCCATCTTTAAAGGATTTCAGGAAGCCCCTATCCACTTCCCTCCCACCTACAAGTTTGACATTGGCTGTGATGTTTATGATACCACGTCCAAGCAAAGGACGCCCTCGTACACAGTGAGGAAACGCTACCTGTGGCTCTTTCTTTGCGTGTTTTATTTTTTAAATTTTGTAACACCCCCCCCCTTAAACCTTTAATTATTGTTAACTACAGGATCGAATCCTGTTCAGGAACCGACAAGCTGACGATATCAAAGTGGTCAAGTACGTCTCCTGCTCTTCTATCAAGACGTCGGATCACCGGCCCGTCGTTGGCATGTTCCAGGTCAAACTGCGGCCAGGTAGAGACAAGTAAGCACTCCATCGGTTCTTCGTCTCGAGAGCATTGTTCACGTTTGAATGTTTGTGAGCATCGTGTGGATAAGGGTGGGTGGCTTTTAGCCATGGGCTACTTACATGTGCATTTGGAGAAAGTAACCAAAGGCTTAAGAAACATCTGAGGTAATGAATCATGTAAGCTGCGTTTGTTAGTAAAAGGGCCTCTGTCACTGATTGTTGACGTCTCTGGTGTGCGTGTGCTCCAGCATTCCCTTGGGAGCAGGCCAGTTTGACAGAGCTGTGTACTTGGAAGGTATCAGACGGAGGATGACCAGGGAGCTGAAGAGGAGGGAGGCCGTGATGAAGAACCAGAGCGCCGTCTGCTCCATCTCTTGATCCCGGATCAGGAACCCAAGAGCTCCATAGCCCGAGACTGGGCACTACCCCTGGGCTGAGCTACCGATTCAGGAAGCTGGACTTTCAGGACCACAAGGAAACTCGGAACTATGGGAAATGTAGTGCGCCCACCGTCCAACCTGTTGAGCATCGTTTACCGCACTTTCACAGGGACTTCAAAAATGGCTGAGTCTGGATGCTGAAGTGTGCAGTTGGAGTTGCACGTCTACACGAGGACGACACATACTCTGCAGTAGACTGTGTACCTATTTATACACAGGTACACAGAACCGACCAATGTTTAGTTACAAAGAGGACTTTCACTAGGAACATTTTATAACCCACTTACCTTGTGAACGGTTTTAACTGAACAGCTGTATCTGCGTGACTTTTGTTTTGGTATTATTTTTGTACACTTATATTTAAGAACAGATGACAAGCTTGTTTTATCTCACACATTTGTCAAACTAAAGCAGTGTTGAATGACCGTGTACAGTTCATTGAACAGCTTCACTTCTCCAAACGTCCGAACACAGATTTATTACTACCAATTGAAGGACGGTTGCTGTTATTTGTATTTGTTTTATGGAACCCAATTACTTGCTTGAAATTATAGAGCGATATTTTAATAACCATTTCAAACATCCTCTGGGTCCCTTCTCAGGGACCATCTTTAACAAAGAAATGTAATCATTTTATGCACTACTAAATTTGATGTTTTATTCCTGGATTGTCCTTTTAAAATCCTAACTAGTATCTAATAGAGGTGCAGCACTTGGAAAAGGCCTAGTGGATACTGTACTCATTAAGATGGAACAGAGAGGTTTCAATTGGACGTTGGTCCGTTGCCTGGTAATGGAGATAATCGGTTGTACTCGTGGCCATGGGTGTACGGTAGCAGGGCAGTTTCTGACAAGGCATAAGCAAGTAACTACTCCTCATCCATGCAGTTGTGTAATGGTGAATCATGCATTCTCATCACATTCCTCACTGCTTTTAGAAAGTGCCTGAGATCGAGTTTTATAACTGCCTCTGGACTTTTCTGATGTTCCCTTCTTTCAACCCAAAAATGGCATGTTCTAAATGTTTACAAAGTTATTTAAGTAATAAAAAAACTATTTCTGACTCAGTTACCGTTTTATGAATGACCGTTCTTAAGATCTGGAAAGATACATACTGAAACATACTGAAAAAAGAAATGTAAACCACATTTATACAGATAGATTTCCATAGAAAGAACATGATGGAAATTCCCATAAGATCCGGATTATTAAGATGTTAAAATGTTTTTTTTTAAACAATATACAACTATTTTGAAATGAAAGATTAGACTCTTTCCCAGTGTTCAAGGGATATATATTTGCTACATGAGGAGATCCATCACAGCACTGATAGGAACATCAAACTGGGAAAATGCCACAGCATGGACAGTAACCGAAATGTATGCCTACAGGACGTGTAGCTCCAACATGGCCTCTTGATAGGAATATCACCCACATCAGATCTGAGTTATGCACTTTATAAAGTACTTAAATGTGCAAAGGTTTATAACAGACGTGTTTAGGTTCGGGGAGATATTTGAAACCTGTAGTTCCAATTGCTATTTTGCTAATGTCGGCTCTAAAGTGTAAACTTTAAAGAAAATACGTTTATAAATGGATATCTGGACATAATCCTGGATACAGTTTAAGAGTGTCGAGTCCATCCTAGTCTTTGACGAAACAAGCTGAAATTAGTTAAATAAAGCTTGTTTGAAAACAGGGAAAAAACAACCATGGCAATGACTAACGTTCTGATCAGAAGTTTTTCGTATTTGTTAGACTATTTAAATTGTTCTGGTTTTGTATGTTCATCATCCTGAATTTGTAAGCAACCTCCCAATACATAAGCTGGTTACTTTTCTAGTATTCGATTACCATTTTTGTCAGGATCTTGGTGGAACATCTTTTCGACCTGCACTGAATTTTACATAGATAATTTTTAACTCTAGTTTTCCTTATTGTAAAAACTATATGGTTTCAAGGCTGGAATAGTTATCCAAAATTTTCTTCACCATGACTAAGATCTTAGAGAGTTTGCACCAGTGTTCCATACTTACAAGACATGTGCACGACATGTGCACGACCAAATCGACCGACAATCAAGCAGTCGCACCAATGCCTCAATCAGTGAACACGCGAAGTCTCTCCGATAGTGAACAAGCAAACCAATTAATTAATATATCAGAATCTCAAATAACGTCTTTCCGCCACACATTACCGTGTGACTCTTGACCCTGGACAGACCTATTGTATCAGTGTCCTGGTCTTGCAACATTCCATTGTCATTTCTCTTTTTTTGGGGGGGAGGGGTGACATGATGTGAAGAAAAAGTCAGCACAAGTCATTTTGGGGCAAAACGTGCCTTTGTCTAGTCGACTTCACCCCCCCCCAAACCCCAGCAGCGGGTGAAGATCCGTAACTTTGAGGTCGCCGTACGAAAAGCTCCGCGACGGAGGCACGGCCGCAACTCCCGCGAAGCTTTCCCCGTGAGTCGTGCCGCGGGTGGGTCCTCGGCGCCCGGGGGCGACGCCCTCCTACCGGAAGAGGCGGTACATGCGCGGCAGGCGGCCATCCTTGCTGGAGAGGGCCGCCTGGATGTGCTCGTACGACGGCAGCTCAGTCAGGTCGCCCAGCGCCGCCACAGACGGCTTGCTCCGCAGCATCTTGGCGGTCACTCTCTTGATGTCACCGGCCGTGACGTTGCCTAGCGGCAGAGACGAGGCACGCGGTCAACGCTGAACGCTCACGTGTTTTTTTCCGATTCCAGCAAAACAATAAAACAAAACTAACGTACAAAATGTGAATGTATAGAGGGAGCTGATCTATGCTCTCCCGACTATATGTACATATGTTTATTGTCTGCATAAACAATTGTGTGTGTGTGTGTGTGTGTGTGGACTCTGTATGGGCCTTACTGATGAGCTGACAAAGCTCGTGGGGAAGCTTCCTTTTGCCTGTCGCCAGAACCTGCCGGCCGACATCCTCAAAGATGACGGGCCTGGACTCCAAGTTCATCATCAGCATGGACTTCAGCTGGGTCTTTGCTCTTTCCAGTTCCACCTACGCACAAGCCAGAAATGTCATGGCATAAAACCGCATTCAAGTTGGGGTTGTGCAGTAGGAATTCATAGATGCAGAAATCCAAAAACCCACCTCTCCTGCAGTGCCAGCCATCTGAATAAACTCCCTCGTGATTATCTCCACCATTTCCCTCACCTGAGAGAGAGAGAGAGAGAGAGAGAGGAGAGAGGGAGGGAGACTTTCTACTAAATGTATCCTGCCCAACAGGAGAAACCCACTCTGTCCTTCATATCTGTCCAAGTGTACCTGTCTAGGGTCAGCGCTGGCATGGATACAGAGCAGGCCACTGTCCTCATAGCTGTGATGGTAAGAGGTAGCATTGTACATCCAGTGATGTCTGGAAGACCATATGAGAGTTCATTTAGTAGAGAGGTGCTGGCCAATGTTTAAGATCAGACTTTAGATTTTATTTAAGCAATGCTTCATTCACATATACCACAATTAATAAATGCAGGATGCAGTGATCTAATTTTCAGAAAGCTAAATAACTTACTCTAGTTTTAGTCCATACCTAAAGTACAAAAATCTGAAGAATTTGGAACTGCGAAATTTATTTAGCACTCAAGCTGCACTGATAACATTAACAGATGGGAAATATGTTTCAATAAAAGTCTACAAAAGGTATAGCACTAGCAATAGCATTGATGAAGCACAGGCAATTGTACCAACAGACCCAATAAGATCAGGCATTTGTTGTTGCAAATGTCTGTCGCAGACGTGAACAAAATACTGTGCTAGGAGGACATTTGTTACAATTTGAAAGTGTTTTTTTTAAAAAAAACAAAGCAAATGGTTTGTCATACTCAGGCTATTCAGATACGCTGCACGTGAATTTGAGTATATACGAGGTGTACCTGTTGAGCACGTTCAAATAGAGCCGTGTGAACATGCCCTTCCCAGGGCCGCCTGCAGAGAAAGAACCTCCTCCTCCCATCATCATGTTGAGGACGGCGAAAGGAATGAAGTCGTCCTCCTGCCAGGGGTGGGGAAGAAATTACCCAGGGGTTACACGGCGGCGGTGGGCGGGACGGCTGTGCGGTTAAAGGCGTTTCCCGTCTGAGCGGCGCGAGGAACCCACCAGGAAGGAGCAGGTCTCCAGGCCGATCATGATGTGCGTGAGCTCTGGGATCGGCGTGGGTCCCAGGCTCACATCAGACATGTCCTTCTCCATCTGTCGACACACAGCACAAACCATCAGCACCCCCTTCGCTGCACACACACACACACACACACACATGGAGTAGAGCAGATCCTGCTGATTTCATCCCACATCCAGGGTAACATGCCGTCTCTGGTATCTCTCGGCTTACCTTAACAAAGCCTCCCGTGTACTGGGCCACCGAGCAGTCCACGTGGCCCGGTCCACCCGCTCCCCACACAGGCTTCACACCCAGCAGGTGCTTCCTGGCACACTCCAGCAGCCTCTCATGCTCCACCCCTACCCCGGCCAGCACCATCCGCTCTGGGCAGTAGTAGCTGCGCAGGTAGGAATGCAGCAGCTTCCTGTCAATCTTCTCCACGTTCTCCACGGGGCAGAACCGAGGCAGGCCCACCGTGTTGCCCCTGTATGCTGCCTGAAAGCACGGGCACAACGAGAAGAGCTCACCGTGTGGTTCCAAATTGTGTCATGATTTCTGGGTGGAGATTAACATTTTGTCCTAGAATTGAAATAGAATATTCACTAAAATGCCCAGAGATGTCCAAATGTGGTTGTTCTGAACAATATTGCAGTTTAAGTAGCAATAACGTCAAATAAACTCCAAATGTGTATGTATGGTTGCAATAGTATCTAAAATTTTACCAAGCACGATAAACTTATCTTGCGCTGATGTGGAAATCAGATGAAACACTGCAGTTGCTGCTATTTAAGCAGCACTAAATCGACAAAAACAGCTAAAAAAATTAAAAACTCAATTAACGAACGTTGTCCAATTTTGGCATAAC
This sequence comes from Brachyhypopomus occidentalis, assembly GCA_020368025.1. Classification (NCBI taxonomy): domain Eukaryota; kingdom Metazoa; phylum Chordata; class Actinopteri; order Gymnotiformes; family Hypopomidae; genus Brachyhypopomus; species Brachyhypopomus occidentalis. The sequence goes on from JAGXOD010001382.1 coordinate 6,584,554, forward strand.
CGTTTGAGTACATTCAGGACCCAAATACTGAGAGACTTTCAAACATGGCGACTGCCACTCACGGCGTGGATCATTTCCGTCAGTAGCGGCTCAGGATCGGGTCTCATGTTCAGATCTTCCAACTCGAACCTCACGGTCATTCGAGTCATCTCGAGCTCCTCGTCTATTAGAAACACCAGAGCCACAAGCTTAGTAGCTGCCCGAGGAATCAGAGCAGCACCCCATCTGGAAAGCACGAGCACTCACCCAACAACCGAGGCTGCAGAACAGCATCTGCCAAGAGGTTAACCACAGTGTCCAGCCCTTTGGCTTCAGCTGAAACTGCATACATTGTTGTATCCCTGAAAATGAAGGTAAGATCTCCATGAAGAACAGCGGTAGCACATTCTTATACACAGCCTGGCAGTATTTCAGTGTGTAACACAAACAAATGTAGTATAATTGAATGTAAGTTTTGTAAAATGATAAGAAAACAGCTTATAAAGCTTATACAGCTTTGGTAAAGAGAAAATATATATAAGAAAAAATAACTTAAGAGTAAAACCTGGATGTTTGACAGTCACAGATTCCTCCGTGCTTCTCCAGTGACAGAAGTATTTCATCTTTACTTCCGTACTGGGATGTAGACTAAAAGTAAGAATGCAAATCATTAGGAAAATATTCTGGGGACTACATCTTAAAACAATAACATGGAAACATTCTAGCTAGAAACAAATGTTTACTTACAGAAAAAGCAAGCTTTTCCAAAAAGTGTGCAATTCCACTAGGATATTTGGTTTCATGACGAGATCCCGAATTCACCAAAACTGGAAATATAACAGAAAGTCATCGGGTGATCCAACCCGAGTCACACAGTTAGAACTGTAACATGCACAATGCACAACCAGCAGAAATGAACATCCTACGCAAGACTTACTTCCAACGGTGCAGAACTGGCCAAATTTGTTTTGTGATGCAACCCTAAGGCCGTTCTCTAACGTGGTTATTTTAGTCTCGTATTTTTCATGACCATCAACTGATGCATATATAGGCTTAGGAATTCCGGGTAACGGCGTGGACAGAGAGACATTAGGGTATCCGCCGCCGCTGCTGTATTGCCTACACGCAGCGATACCGAACCTGAAGCAGGAATGCACGTGTTATCCCATCATCACAACACGAATTACTTTGTCAAGGGGAAATGGATCAGCAGTTAAAATGTGGCTCCTTGACATGAAAAAAGGTGCATTAGTGAACATGAACTCAACTCACTAGAGCAGCAATAGATAAATGTGACAGCTACGTTTGCTAGTTGGCTAGCTAATTTAGCAGCCTATCTTACCACGGCGTCGTTAATTAGCTAACAGGATACTTAGAGACATTTAAAGAGATTGTTTCACTCTATTCATGTGAAATACTGACTATCGTCGTTGCTGCTGTCATTTACATAAGACCCTGTCTCTAAACTTTAAATAATGAAAGGCAACCTTTGTATAGGGCACCAACACCTTAATCTTGACATGTGAGCCGCCATATTAGATTTTCTGAAGAGTCCCGGAAATGATTCAAGAGCACGTCCTCGGGTCACTGTTGCCTAGAAACGGCACTCTCGCACCCTCCCGCGGTCCTGATAGCGCTCTGGGTCATTTGTTCACCGGGTGGAGAAAAGTTAAAGTACTTGCTGTTAAAGTATACAAGTTACAAGATAAGCTTGTAGACTCAATCCATTTTAATCTAACACACAGCTAAAGGTGTAAATATTTGTAGTGATGGCAAAAGTGGGGCTTTTGGGAGATCGAATCAAATGAACCAATTGATTCGGAATATGATTCGATCTTGTGAGACGTTCGAATCATCACACGCCACAGTGACATCTAGTGGGCAACCAGGGCCTAAATCCACAACTTTTTCTTAACAGAAACAGAAGTAATGTGTTTTTTTTATGAAAAATGACATGAAATATTCCCCCATAGCATATTGTGTCCCTAAATAAATTTTAGTCATGAAAGCATATCATTTTGCAGAGAACGGGTTGTTTTAATGATGTCATTAAGATGTATTTTTCATTATGATACACTGTTAGTCAGTGGATTGATATAGCTGACATTATTCATTTTACATTGCAAGGTAGGGAATGCTTGTGTAATACTTTATTTATTAAACATTACAAGTAATCAGTTGTTTTTATTAAAAACATGATCTGTTCCACAGTGCTTGGATTAAGAAGGTTTCTTCTCTTGCTCAGAATTTCTCCATGTGAAAGCAAGCACTGTGGAAAGCAAGCATAGTTCTGAGATCAGAGAGCAGAATAATTTAGAAGCATTTGGGAGACCAAAAATTCTGATCTCAGACCAGCAGCTTGAACTTAAGTGCGGACTAAAACGCGCGAAAAGATTCGAAACATTTCGAAACTGCGTGACGTAACGAAACCCGCTTTTGGAACAGTCACGTGGCTTTCCCCTTTTGATACGGACTTCGAAACAGTGTTTCGGAACACCGTGATTCAAATGAATCGATTCAGTTCGATTCTGCGTTTCGAGTTTGACATCACTAAATATTTGCAAACATGGAGAACCAAAGTGCATAAACCGAGAGGGCTTAAAGGAGAAGCCCAAAGTGGCTACCCCACTGCCATAGATGTAACTTATAATCATAATAACAGTCCGGGTTCAGACACGTGATGATGAATATGCAGGGTCTTTTTGATTAGGTTCAGCCTTGATGGAAATGTGTCCCCACCTTGAGTAAAAAAAGAAATGCAATTAATTTAATAAAATGTCCAAAGTAAGAGAATTTAGTTTCATTAAGTCTGGCGTTTTTTTCTCTTTGCCTTTTGCATTTGTGATATAACATGAGTAAGTGGACAGGTTCCACACAAACAGGAGTAGCCAGTCCACCTACCGTTTATCATTGCGAATTAGTGACATTGCATATTCTTCCGGCATGCCTCAATACTAATGAATACAAATGAAAGGAAATGACCTTTGCCCGGTGAAACGGGAACTTTAACAACTGCGACACGCAGCGAAATCACGCAGTGTTGTGGGCTACGTCGTGATCCCAGAACGCAGTAATGGCAGGAACCATCAACCACTTCTCAGTAAATTACGACCCGGTTAATGAAAACAATACGTTTACAAATGGCAACATCGTTGAGGGGCGAGTTGTTTTGGAAGTAACCAAAGACCTAAAGGTTGGTCGACTTTATGTAAAGTGTAAAGGGGACGCGGACGTGCACTGGACGGAATCCAACAGCACCAACGACACGGACGACTCCTACAGTGCCCATGAAAGATACTTCAAACTCAAGCAAATCTTCATTAAGGACACATCTAAGAAAGGTAAGATGTAGGTCCCAAGGTTGAAACGTGAGTGAACGGACTCAAGAAAAATCTGCTTGAGTATCGTAAGTTAGTTACTGCTGTAAGTATAATAGGACCGTTTGGGCAACCCTTTCTGGACGTAGACTATAGTCATCGGGGTTCATAAACGCCAATGCAAATTTGTTCCGCCCTCGGTGTTCCGCATCTGTGGCGCAAAACAGATGTATGATTGGTATCGTTCTTATCGGAAAAGGAGGAATAGATAAGCAGGGAACGAACAGGAAAAGAGACGTTCTAGCTGAGTGACAGACACAGTTAATAGAATGATCTCAGTGTTCAAATTAAGAGGCACAAATCTACTACCACTCAACATGACACGCCTGGATATCTTGTACAAATTGAAGCTTTTGTAGCAACATTGTAAATTGATTTCTTCTATTAGCAAAGGTTCTTATTAAAGTGAATTTAGTTATCAGGTTTTCTGGATTCTTTACCTTCTATGTTTTTTTGGGCATGTCATCTGAGTCTGAGTCATGGAAGCTCTGGTCACCTGGAATCCAGTTTTCAACACACATGGGTCTTGCAAGAGTATCTTTACAACAGTATACCTCCACAAGGATCTTAACAAACAGCCTTAGTCTCTGTCAAAAAGTAATAAGACGTGACGTCAGTGGAGTTTGTCAACTTTCTTTGTGGTGTCTTTACAGAAAAAAACAGTGGAGCCACAATAGTCCTTGGGGAGACTTGTGAGTACACATTGTATCATGTATCACATTGCTGCTGTTGGATTTTCCTGGACACAGTAAATGAGAACTTTAAAATGGAGTAAAGAATAGATCCTTTAGTCTTCTACATACAATAATGGCTGTCATTTTTCAAATGGCCTATTATAAGCTAAATAATATGATAAAATCATATTCAAGAAACTTGTTTATATTACTACTGTGTTGTATTACACCATAAACAAACTTTAATTCACTATGTGGTAACCTTCCAGACAACAATTTGGTCTTACCAGGGAGTCATGTCTTTCCATTTAGATTTCAGCTTCCTCAAAGGTAAGTAATTCTGGACGAACTGACATTTCACTGGAATCATTTTACAGAATATCTAGTGTAATTTCTGTGTGCGCATGTGTGTGTATGTACGTACACAACATATGCTACACATTTTGTTATTTCTTTTTATTTTATTTTATACTATTTTATTCTGTTTATTGTGTGGTGTGCCAACTGTGCTGGTCAGTGTTTTGGTGACATACACATATCCCTCAGGATGAAGAGAATTTCTTATTCTTGCTTGAAATGAAATTGAAATATACGTATTTTCAATTTTAGACCTAATCCAAATTTATTTCATACATATAGAAACTCTAAAAATCTAAATGTAAAAGGCACTTGTAATTAATTAAATCATAAGAACCAGCGGAGTGTCATCACTCTTATTGGTTCTATATTTATCCAATCTGGGTTTCAATATCAGTGTTCAGGGCCTGCCCAAGCCTTAATGGGGCCCTAAGCAGAATTTCATTTGGGGCCCCCCAAACCACCATGTCAGTACCAAATTCTTATGTAATTAATAGGCTCATCATGATATCTTGGAGCTCTAAGCAGCCACGTAATTCGAGTATGCCTTGGGCCAGCTCTGTCAGTGTTGTTCATAGGCAAGTTAATGGATGTCCACACTATTTCAGGAATAGTTTAATTCACCAATATGGCAAGTGTTCTGTTCAAATGCAAAACAGTCGTGTGATACTGCAATCTGGGAGAAATGATTAACATGTGAAAGTTTGTTTGTATTAAACTGTGTTGTAGGAATATGCCATCATCTTTTAAAGGAATCCATGGTTCAATTAAATATGTTCTTGAGGCCAGACTGTGTAGAGCGTGGAAGAGGGCTCGCACTGCAACAAAGGAATTCACGTTTGTGTCAGAGGTTTATGAAGATACTCCCTATTTAATGGTATGTGCTTAAAACATTTATATAGGTATGAAGTCAAAAAGAGGTCTTTAATATGGATGAGCAAAAACCAGTACCACAAAGATGAAGCCACACTCAGTTACAAATACATTTTACCTGCAAATAAAACTGAAGAAAAAACTGAATAAAGCTTTTTTTTATTCTACCTTGCTGCAATTCTTTTGCGGTGCAGTTCTGTTAGGGTTTCTCATTGTTACAACTTTCCCCATTTTGTGTTCCTCTTCATGTGCACTGCTGTTTTGACCTCCTTTTGACGTGGGGCCAGGGTAAGAGAGGGTGAGGCAGGGCTGGTGAAGACGTTGTGTTGCGTTTATGAGACCTTATTAGCTCATGAGCACTGCTGTGATGAGCTTAGCCATTTCTCTAATGGTGGCCATCACTGATTCATCTGCATCATGTGTTTATATAGTTATGACTGGCATATAAGTTACTCTGACCCTAAGCTACTAGAGAAGGCGGTTTCCAGTATAGTTTATGTAGATGATTGCCGTTAAATATTATTTACCCTAAACGTCTGTATACACAGAAACCACTTTCTAGTGTCACTGAGAAAAAGATGAAATTCTTCACTTCTGGAAGTGCCTCAGTTAAAGCAACGACTGACAAAACGGGCTACATGCAAGGTAATGTTCCATCATTCCCCAAGCCCAATCGGATCCTTGACTACTGACATAATTCAAGCTGTTAAACGTTGTGTGCAGTTTTAGTCCACCATTTCTCAATTCTGTCATTGTGCAGGTGAGATCATCACAGTTGAAGCCGATATTGAAAACTCTTCGTCTCGTGATCTCGAGCTAAAGTACAAACTTGAACAAAAACAGACCTTCACTGCTCAGTCTCGTCACAACTACTCAACAGCAGTAATCTTCAAAGTGGTTGCAGATCCCACCCCATCTAGATCAAAGAGATCTGTGGCCAGCAAGCTGACGATCCCCCCGGATGCGAGCCTGTCCATTGCAAACTGTGACATCATTAAAGTGGAGTACATACTTAAGGTGCTGGTGTCTGATTTACTTTACTTGATCTTGCCATCATCCACATTTTTCCTCCAACATCACGTTACAATGTTCATTATTTATATCTTTTGTTTAAAGGTGTATCTGGATATCCCTTATGCCAGGGACCCAGAGATCTTGTTTCCGATCACCATTCTGCCAGCAGACCAGTACTTTATTCCACAGCGAAATGAAGCAGGTTTCTGTGGCAATACGGAGAAACCAGTGTGGAGTAGTTACCCATCCCAGCCTGAACTGGCACCCTGCCCTCCTACTGCCTCCACCTTTGGTCCGGCTCCAGAACTATACCCCAGTCTGTATACCCCACAGTCAGCCAATCCAGAAGGGCCTCCACCTTCTTATTCAGACATCTTTCCTGCTTCGAGTGCAGCGACATCAGGTCTACGTCCATCTCCATTAACCTCAGTCCTCTGTGCTCCATCCTGTCCTCCTCAGGAACCTACAACTTCTGCTGCTTCATACCACCACACAGTGCTAGAATGTCCCAGTGCCCCTGGATACTGCCAGGGTCCACTTTATTCTGAATTGTACCCAACTACAACACCTCAATAGCCTATATAACCAAAACTGCTTTTGAGCTCTTCATTTTCTGTTAAGAACTCAAAAGATTCCACTTTTAAGAGTGTAGTTACTCCATCCATTGATAAATATTATATTTTAGTATGTAGGGATGCTGATCTGTTGCAATTGCTCCATGACTCCAAGCACTGTTCAGTTTCTCGGTACGTTGCAGCACGCCACTGAGCATTTTGCCATTATTAAAAGCCATATTGAGGCCACAGAGAGCTGTGGGAGTGGCTTGAAATTTACACTGAGAAAGGCAGCCATTTAGGCAAACAAATACTAGTGCTAAATTACCCAGTTAGAATTATTACTCTATCCCTTTGCAACTTATATCTTTCTGTTTTTAAAACAACCAGTCTGTGAAGAGGTAGTAAACCGATGCCAAGCATAAGTGATTCTGAACGCTTTCTGAACAATTCCGAACAAATTATTCCATTTAATTTATACAAGTAAAATTTAATTTATACACTTGATCTTACCAGCGTCCACATTGATCGTCTAACATCACGTTACAATGTTCATTATTTATATCTTTTGTTTAAAGGTGATATCCCTTATGCCAGGGACCCAGAGATATTGTTTCCGATCATCATTCAGCCAGCAGACCAGTACTTTATTCCACATTAAGTTAGAATAATGCATTCAAATAAGTTTTGTTAATAGAATCCATCCATCTCAATCTCAAAAACTAAGTGTGCATACTTTTTTGACATTTTATATGAGTTTATAAACTTAAAAAGATTGATTTTTATTATTATTTATTATTATTCTGATTATATTTTATTTGTATTATTTTATTTCTTTTTTATACAAATGATTGCCTTAATGTTTTTGAGTTCTGCTAACTTGTTCGGGTTGAAATCACATGGTGAACTGGTATGTAACAATCATAAGCAGTCAACTGGCATGTTGAAATTGTCAAAATTCCATTTTTGATGTAAGAACTGATATCAAGTCCAACGTGGCAGGTGCAGTGTCAGAAAAGTGTAAAGTTGCCACAATCTTAACAAACTGAAATAAACTGAATCAGAAAAATTGTGTTCAGATGCATACTGTGCAATCCCAAGAATTATTTTTTTAAAATCTTTTTATAATATAAGGTATGTATGTGGTATTAAAAGGAAATATACCGTTTATATAACTGACTTTGTTCAGAAGAGTTTTATGCTGTTTAAATCCATCCATCCATCCATTTTCTTCCGCTTATCCGGGTCCGGGTCGCGGGGGCAGTAGCCTAAGCAAAGAGGCCCAGGTTTCCCTCTCCCCAGCCACCTCTTCCAGCTCTTCTGGGGTGATACAAAGGCGTTCCCAGGACAGCCGAGAGATATAATCTCTCCAGCGTGTCCTGGGTCTTCCTGAGGTCTCCTCCCAGTTGGACATGCCCAGAGCGCCTCCTAGGCAGGCGCCCAGGTGGCATCCGAACCAGATGCCCGAACCACCTCAGCTGGCTCCTCTCTACGTGGAGGAGCAGTGACTCTCTCGAGCCCCTCCCGGATGACTGTGCTCCGTACCTTATCTCTAAGGGAGAGCCCAGACACCCTGCGAAGAAAACTCATTTCGGCCACTTGTATTCGCGATCTCATTCTTTCGGTCACTACCCAAAGCTCGTGACCATAGGTAAGAGTCGGAATTAGATTGACCAGTAAATTGAGAGCTTTGCCTTTCGGCTCAGCTCTCTCTTCATTAACGGTCCGGTACAGCGACCGCAATACTGCAGCCGCAGCACCAATCCGCCTGTCAATCTCTCGTTCCATCCTTCCCTCACTCGTGAACAAGAACCCGAGATACTTAAACTCCTCCACTTGAGGCAAGGACTCACTCCCGACCCAGAGAGGGCACTCCACCCTTGTCCGACTGAGTACCATGGTCTCAGTTTTAGAGGTGCTGATTCTCATCCCAGCCGTCTCGCACTCGGCTGCAAACTGATCCAGCGAGAGCTGTAGGTCTCGGCCCGATGATGCCAACAGGACCACATCATCTGCAAAGAGAAGGCGTGGAATCCTGAGGCCACCAAACCGAACCCCCTCCACCACTTGGCTACGCCGAGAAATTCTGTCCATAAAAGTTATGAACAGAATCGGTGACAAAGGGCAGCCTTGGCGGAGTCCAACTCCCACCGGAAACCAGTCTGACTTACTGCCGGCCATGCGAACCAAACTCCTGCTCCGTTTGTACAGGGACTGGATAGCCCGTAGCAACGGGCCCCCGTACCCTATACTCCCGGGCACCCCCAGAGGAATCCCCGAGGGACACGGTCGAATGCCTTTTCCAAATCCACAAAGCACATGTGGACTGGTTGGGCAAACTCCCATGCACCCTCTAGGACCCTCGCAAGGGTGAAAAGTTGGTCCAGTGTTCCACGACCAGGGACGGAACCCACATTGTTCCTCTTGTAACTGAGATTCGACTATCGAGCGGACTCTCTTCTCCAGAACCCCTGCATAGACCTTACCGGGAGGCTGAGAAGTGTGATCCCCGATAGTTGGAGCACACTCTCCGGTCTCCTTTCTTAAAAAGGGGAACCACCACCCGGTTTGCCAATCCAGAGGCACTGCCCCCGATGTACACGCGATGTTGCAAAGGCGTGTCAACCAAGACAGTCCCACAACATCCAGAGCCTTAAGGAACTCAGGACGGATCTCATCCACCCCGGAGCCTTGGCACCAAGGAGTTTCACAACTACCCTGGTCACCTCAGCCCTAGTGATGGGCAAACCCCCGTCCGAGTCCTCTGGTTCTGCTTCCTCTATGGAAGACGTGGTGGTGGGATTGAGAAGATCATCGAAGTATTCCTTCCACCGCCTAATGACATCCCAGTCGAGGTCAGCAGATCCCCAGCCTCACTGTATACAGTGTTGGTCGGGAACCGCTTTCCCCTCCTGAGTTGCCTGACGGTTTGCCAGAACCTCCTCGGAGCCGATCGAAAGTCACTTTCCATGGTCTCACCAAACTCTTCCCACACCCGAGTTTTTGCCTCTGCGACAGTCAAAGCCGCGATCCGCTTGGCCCCCCTGTACCTGTCTGCTGCCTCCAAAGTCCCACGGGCCAACCAGGCCCGATAGGACTCTTTCTTTCAGCATGACGGCCTCCCTTACCCGAGGTGTCCACCACCGGGTTCTGGGATTGCCGCCACGACAGGCACCGACAACCTTGTGGCCACAGCTCCGATCTGCCGCATTGACAATAGAAACGGAACCAAGCCCACTCAGACTCAATGTTTCCGGCCTCCCTCGGGATGCGGTCAAAGCTTTGTCGGATATGGGAGTTAAAGACCTTTCTGACAGGTTCGTGTGCCAGCCGTTCCCAGCAAACCCTCACAGTACGTTTGGGTCTGCCAGGTCTGTCCGGCATCCTCGCCCGCCATCTGATCCAACTCACCACTAGGTGGTGATCGGTTGACAGCTCAGCTCCTCTCTTTACCCGAGTGTCCAAGACACACGGTCGCAAGTTCGACGATACGATTACAAAATCGATCATCGAACTGCGACCTAAGGTGTCCTGGTGCCATGTGCACTTATGGACACCTCTGTGTTCAAACATGGTGTTTGTTATGGACAAACCGTGACGAGCACAGAAGTCCAATAACAGAACACCTCCTCCGTGGATCACCACCTTATCGTGGTGGAGGGGTTTGCGTGCCCATGTGATCCTAGGAGCTAGGTTGTCGGGGGCAATGCCCCTGGTAGGGTCTCCCATGGCAAATTGGTCCTAGGTGATGGGCCAGACAAAGAGTGGTCCAAATAAAAACCCCAATGGAATTTAAAAACAGGACCCAGATACCCTTGCCGGATCAGGGTTACGGGGCCTCACCCTGGAGCCAGGCCTGGGGAGGGGCTCCTAGCGCCTGGTGGCGGGTCTCTACCCATGGGGCCCGGCCGGGCACAGCCCGAAGGGATTACATGGGTTCACTCTCCCATGGGCCCACCACCTGTGGGAGAGGTAGTACTAGGGGTTCGGTGCATTGTGGTTTGGGCGGTGGCCGAAGGCGGGGGCCTTGGCGTACCGACCCTCGGTTACTGAAGCTGGCTCTTGGGACCTGGAACGTAACCTCTCTGGGTGGGAAGGAGCCTGAGCTGGTGTGTGAGGCTGAGAGATACCAACTAGATATAGTTGGGCTCACCTCCACACACAGTTTGGGGTTTTGGAACCAATCCTCTCGAGAGAGGCTGGACTTTATTCTTTTCTGGAGTTGCCCAGGGTGAAAGGCGGAGGGCTGGAGTGGGCTTACTCATAGCTCCCCGGCTCGCTGCCTGTGTGTTGGGGTTTTCCCAGTAGATAAGAGGGTTGCTTCCCTGCGCCTTAGGGTCGGGGAAAGGGCTCTGACTGTTGTTTGTGCTTATGCACCGAATGGCAGTTCGGAGTACCCGGCCTTCTTGGAGTCCTTGGAGGGGGTGCTGGAAGGTGCCCCTTCTGGGGATTCCATTGTTCTGCTGGGGGACTTCAATGCTCACGTGGGCAATGACAGTAGGACCTGGAAGGGCGTGATTGGGAGGAACGGCCTCTCCGATCTGAACCCGAGTGGTGTTCTGCTGTTTAAATAATTTATTTAATTTACTTTATAATTTTTGTAATAATAATAATATTACAAAATCAGTATTTTAGATTTTCAATTTCTCAGAGCAAAATTTTTCCCGCACTTCTCTCAAGACGCACACTTTTGAAGCGCTTGAACCAGCGCAGTACGTGCGGGTTAATACTGCACATGCGCGATGCTACAAGGCATAAAACAAGTAGTAACGCCCTTCCCAGTTCTGTGGGGAGTTTTGTTCAGGTATTCTGAGGTGTTGACTTTTATCTACCACAGCGTAGAATCGAGCGTACAGCGTTATATGTCCTTATCCCGATGTAGGTGTAGCGTTAAAAAAACATAACAACAACAAAAAAATGTCAGGAACAATCAAAGAGCTCTCTTTGAACTACAATCCCGTTAATGAGAACAACACGTTTACATGCGGCGACATTATTAATGGTCAAGTTATATTAGAAGTATCTAAAGAAGTAAAAGTTGATAGTCTTTATATAACGTTTAAAGGGGAAGCAAACGTTTGTTGGTCGGAGAGATCACTAGACAACGAAATGCACGTCTACAAAGCTCATGAAAGATACTTCAAACTTAAGCAGTTTTTCATTCAGGACCCATCCAAAAAAGGTAAGCAATATCAAATTATTTCATGTGCGTTCCTTTGCTATATGTAGGCTAGCTACGTTTGGGCGTGATCTTCTGTGTTCTAAATAGCCTACTACATACTACTGGCGTACTGCTTGGGCCCCAAATCAGTATGCCGTATGCAGTATGCGAATAAAAATAATTTATCCAGTACGCGAAACATCCCCGGATGGCATACTACTTCCGCAAAATATTCCAGTACGCGAACAGAGCTATCTTCGTGTACTGCATCGCATCATGCATCGCTACGTTCACGTGACCCCGTAGTATGATTTGCTTTTGTTGTATACTCAGTTGTATATATCTTCCAATCCGGATGATATCACCACTACTCTCAAGATTGAGAGCTGCGTCCAGGACATTAAAAACTGGATGGCGTCTAATTTTCTTCAACTAAATTCTGATAAGACTGAGGTGCTGATTCTTGGGCCTAAAGCTGCTAGAAGCAGCTGGGCTGATATTCCCCTTACCCTAGATTGGTTTTCAGTAACACCCAAGTCTACCGCGACAAGCTTAGGTGTCACTATTGATTCGGATCTTTCATTTGACACACATATATGCAATGTCACTAAGGCTGCCTTTTTCCATTTACGTAATATCGCCAAGCTGAGACACTTACTTTCATTAGCTGATGCAGAGAAGCTGGTCCATGCTTTTGTCTCATCAAGATTGGACTACTGTAATGGTCTTCTAATTGGATGCTCTAAACAGTCCATAAAGAAGCTACAACTTGTACAAAATGCTGCAGCTAGAGTCCTAACTAAGGCTAGAAAATTCGATCATACTAGTCCCACTCTCGCGGCATTACATTGGCTTCCGATTAAACATCGAATTGAATTTAAAATTCTTCTCTTAACCTATAAGGCGTTAAATGGTCTTGCCCCACAATATCTGAGTGAACTCATTGCTTACTACAACCCATCTCGCCCCTTTACGCTCCCAAAATGCTGGATTTCTCTTAGTTCCAAAAATTTGTAAGACTACAGCCGGAGGCAGAGCTTTCTCCTTTAAAGCCCCTCAATTATGGAATAGCCTTCCAGCTCCAATCCGAGATTCTGACACAGTTCCAATCTTTAAATCTAGACTTAAGACTCACCTATATAATCAAGCCTTCAGTTAAATATTCCCCTAGTAAGGTGCGGGGCTCAGGGGCCCCCAGACGTTGAGATTTCTGGTAATCTGAGATGTTGATGCTGTCATCCAGCTGTGTCATGGCATCACTCTAGTTGTGACTGACTTGACTGGAAAGCAATGTCTCAGTGAGCCCTCATGACTGTGGTCACCTCTGGACCCCTCCCTTTAGTTAAGCTGCTATAGATTAGCCTGCCGGAGCTACATGCTAATCACTGGCACATGAGCTATGTACATTTAAATCAATGGTGGTTAAACTGACATCCTCACACTCAGTCTGTATTGTCCATCTTTTTGCATGCTTCTACCCAAGACGACTGCATGCAAGCACCTACAAGCACCTGGGAGATGGTCTGGCTCGCCGGTGGATGTGCTGATGCCGGGGTTGGATGTGCCATTGTCGTAAGGGGACGTGCTGATGCTGGCTCCTGCCTGGGGTGCACCATCTGCACCGAAGGGACTGTGACTACTTGGCCGGGGAACAAGAACTTTAAGCTATAACTGTAGAACCACCTCTTGTTCACAAATACGGACTGGTGCTAGCGGGCCGCCCAATGGAGGATGGGTTCCCTTTTGAGTCTTGGTCCTCCCAAGGTTTCTTCCTATTCCCCGCCATCTTAGGGAGTTTTTCCTTGCCACTGTCGCCTTTGGCTTGCTCATTAGGGATCTGGACCCATACAATTTGTAAAGCTGCTTTGAGACAACATGTGTTGTAAAAAGCGCTATATAAATAAAATTGACTTGACTTGACTTGACTTTTGTCGCATACTGGAAACTGTACTGCATACTACTACCAGGACCAGTATGCAGTATCCAGTATATACTGAGAGCAGTATGCAGTATGCCGTATGTAGCTATTTCGAACAGACATCAAGGATTTAAATATGCAACGCAACAACAACTTACCTGAGTTCCTTGTGATATTTATTTTACAGGAAAAAGTGATCCAGGCGCTATTATAATAACTGGGGAGACTTGTAAGTGTAGTCCGTTTATTGTTTACACTATTTATTTACAGTTACTCTAGGAAAATGAAAACAGGTTGCATGTTGTTGGCATCAAATTTAATTTGTATCAACTGTCACATGCTGCAAGTTGTGTTTTGTTTCTACTCATTTCCTGTTTTCCTGTTTTTTTCTCTTTCTATTTTTTTTAAACTTCTAGATAATAGTGTTATTAGACCAGGGAGCCATGTCTTTCCATTTAGCTTTCAAGTGCCCCAAGGGTGAGTAATGAGTCTAATATCTTTAATACCAGCAGTGTATTGCCTTTTGGAGGTTTGCTTCGGTGTAGTAATTCTCTTCACTGTAAACATTGTTCTGAAGTAATAGTCGATTTGTCCTTTGAATTTTGAGATTGTTATTCCCCTATCAACTAAAGTGGCTCATAAGATATTGTGACACTAATAAGAAAACCTATAGTATTACAGTGAAGCTGTAGGAGAGGGTTATAATGCTTTGCTGAAGCAGTGGCAACAGGTGAACTCTTGGCTAGGCTGTGGGTAACAGCTGATTATGGAAGGCTTTGAATTAAAATTAAAATAAGAACACCTAAAGGTTAAATTATGCTCGCTGTCCATTGTGGTGATCACAAGAGATCACTACAATGACTACTGTCTCTTTCATAAACCAATCTAGGAAATCTTTATTTAGGGTGCTGCAATGATTGACTTTGGCACAGGAGTTGGGTGCCGCTTGTGTTGTTAGGACACTTGATGGGAGATAAACAACAATAGTGGATAAAAACTGTAGAAACTGGCTTGTTCTGGTATATGCACATTACCTAGCTGGGACTGAATTAACCCTCTGAGGTGTCCAACTGCTGTTATACTGAGTGTGATACTAACATTGCAAATATATCCAACTAGATGACAGTGTCTCTAACCATTCATATCTTTCAACCCCTGGGCCTGAAAACTTTATTGAGTTAACATTTTTTATTTTTTTTTACTTGCAAGAGACTACTGAGAACATATAAACGTCAGATCATGGAACATCACGTGTCTGTGTGTTAATATAATATAGATTATATCTATTATTATTATTATTATAATGAAGCATTTCTCAAGAATCCACATCCAAATAATGAATTTACAAGTTTACATTTAAATCATCATAGTTATGCTTACACATATTTGAAAAATGTGCCATCTTCTTTGCAGGAATTTGCCTGCATCGTTTATAGGACACCATGGGTCGGTTAAGTACATTCTTGAAGTCACACTGGACCGTTCATGGAGGACTGATCGTACTGCTACCAAAGAAATCATCTTTGTCCCAGGGATTAATATTGTTAGTCCCGATTTAATGGTAAGTGGCCAAGTGAAAAATGTATATGTGCCCTTCTCACTTGTTTCCCTGATCAGTAGTGGTGGGAGTTGTAGCAGCCACATCTCAATTCTGCCACCTAGATTAGATAACTCAATATGCCTATTGCTATCGTGGTACTGCAGTGGACATTAATGCGATGGAAATAACGTTACCTCAGGAATCCTATGAATCCTGAATCCTATGCAATTCAGCTCTGCATGCTGAGACAGGAAAGCCATGTTTTGTGGGAGTAAAATGTGGGATTACATTCAATATTTGAATGTAATCTAGATTAGATAACTCGCATGTTATGAGATGTTTTTAAATTAGATTTCATTTATTTTTTCTGAAATATTTAGATAAAGCTACAATCATTTTGTCATTTTTAATGCTCTAAATTTCTACAGTTCTACACCATTTCTATTTGTGTTTCATTTGAGCAGTCCTCTCTGTTATGTTCTTTTGCATGAAGATCCCACAGAGTGGTGCTACTGACAAAAAAATGAAACTGTTCACCTCAGGAAGTGCCTCAATTAGAGCATCAATGGACAAAATGGGTTATATGCAAGGTCAGTGCACATCATTTCACAAGTGGTGTGCAACTCACATGTAACACCAAACCACCATTCAGTCTGTTTCAACCCATTGGATTGCGTTTCTGACAATTTCTTGATCTTTTCATTCCGGAAGGGGAGATCATCAAGGTTTCCACTGATGTTGATAACTCTTCATCTCGTAACCTCAAGCTGAATTACAGTCTCGAGCAAAAGCAGACCTTCCATGCAGAGTGCCATTGCAATCATCACACCTGCAAAATATTCAAAGAAGATGGGGATCCTGTTCCTTCTAGATCAAAGCAAACAGTCACCACCAGCTCACTGTCACACCTAATGTGCAAGTCTCCATTCTAAATTGTTGCATTATCAAAGTGGAATATGTATTAAAGGTACCAATAGCCAGTTCTTTCTCTATCTGTTACACCTGAAGTTTAATTGGGGCGGAGGGGTATTTACTTGGTTACCCATGTTGTACTTCTTGTAAGCTTTACAGATATTTCAACTGCCAAGGACAAATATTTGAAATAGTAGTGTATATTTTAAAACATACATGCTTTTATTTTCTACCCAGTTGTTTTGTAGTATGTTATAATGTACATTCATTAATACTGATGAAGAAATTCAATTCGTGGCCTATTATATAAAATGCAGCATTCAATAATCTTAGAAATTAAGATTTTCCTTAAAACAAGCATATTCCGTTTGTTGTACTAATTTGCTGTAATAACCAGCTGATTTTTCTCAGGTATATCTGGATGTTCCCTATGCAAGTGACCCAGAGATCCAGTTTCCAGTGGTCATTTTGCCTGCAGGCCTGTTTCTTCCTCCGTTGCCTAGCCAACCAGGCTCTCAGGCCTTTGGCAACCCCAGTGCAGCAGGATGGAGCAACGTTCCACCCCAGCCTGCATTTGGGCCCAGTCCCCCCTGGTGCTGCTTATGGACCAGCCCCAGGGCAGTACCCCAATATGCATCCTTCACCTATGCCTCCACAGCCAGCCAATCCAGAAGCCCCACCTCCTCCCTACAAAGACATCTATCCGAATCTCAACCCTCCAGTCCCAGGATACAATCCAGCTCCTTCAGCTCCAACGTTCAGTCCGCCTCAGTACCCCATTATGGGTTACCCAAATCCTACACTGCTCCATCCAGCACCAAATGCCCCAGAGTTCTGTCCAAATCCACCTCCCCCAGCCTATGGGCCTTCTGGGGGTGAACCAGGTTGGCCAAATTCAACCAATCTGACCAAGCAACCAGAGCCTTATCCAACCAAAATGCCTGAGAAGCATGAGTAATTAATCTTGCCTTTGACTGTTTCATCTGATGGGGTTTCTCATTATGCAAATAACCATGCTCATACAGCATGAACGTTGACAGCAGGATGACATCAGGATGCAGGCATGTTTATGCACGGTTATGGTTTTGTAGTAAGTCGTTAAGACATGGCAATGGGGTTACAAGAGATTTAGCTGTTCTTTCATATGTAGCTGTGTTCAAACAGTGATTTCAAGCATTGAAAACAACTAAATTCAATGCAAACTAAAGAGCTCATGTACAATGAGTTTCTGCAACCCAGATCCAACTCAGAGTCTCATCCTGGATCCTAGCTTCTAGCTTGTGTTTGAGTAAATGACTTGGTTCTTGACTCTAATGGTCACAGACACACCCAACCAAAGCATCCTTGTTTACATTATTTCTTTCTCTGTGTACAAAGAAACCTGCCTTTGCTTTAACTTACACTCTGAACACTACCACTGGAGGGGCTGCAAGCACTACATATCATTCAAGACTTATTTAATCAATCTCTCATAACTTGAATGTGAAATGTGCCAACTTATTTGTGTTTATATGCAATATATGTATATATATATATATAGTATATATTTAATTACTGAACCATGTATACAGTAATGGCATTGTAAGTGTTCTGTCACAAGATTGCAATTTCAAAAACACAACTGTGAAATTTAATTAAAAGTCACCTTTTGGAGGAAATTGCACATTATAGTAAATAAAGTCTAATGATCGCTGAACACATTTAAAGTGGAAATCTTTTCAAATATCAATATCAATATTTAGTGATGATAAATATTTTGTTTTACAGAGGTAATTCCACAGCATGACAGGAGCTACTTTTATTTTTTTACACAATGCCCTAAAAGCTAATTTGCCAACAATCTACACTATTAACAGTAATGTTTTCTCAATGTAGAAGTGATTTCACAATACCCTGCAAAATGAGAGATTTACCATGTGACAATAATGTATCTAAGCTAAAGTACTAACATTGTTACGGATCACCATTAAATGTCAGGGTTAGCATAACACTGTTTCCTCCTCCGTTGTTATATTTACTATTCTTATGTTGATTGACCAATGACAGCTAAACGCTTGACTGAATGAAGATCTTCTGAGTCTGGGACCAATAGAAAATGAGCTTTGAGCCAGTTTGCCAGCTTCA
This sequence comes from Brachyhypopomus occidentalis, assembly GCA_020368025.1. NCBI lineage: Eukaryota > Metazoa > Chordata > Actinopteri > Gymnotiformes > Hypopomidae > Brachyhypopomus > Brachyhypopomus occidentalis. The sequence goes on from JAGXOD010001382.1 coordinate 6,603,037, forward strand.
GCTCCAGGCACCACTGCTGATCCTGGGCCAGTGCATACTGCTCTGGGCCTGGGATGGTGCCACTACCGCCGCTCCAAAACCAGTCTGTGCTGCTCGACTGCCGGCGCCCGGCATCCTGAGCTCCAAGAGGCCGGTGCTCACCGCCCCGGAAGGAGACAGCGTGCGCCACCCCGGACCTGCAGGTGATCCCAGGGAAGCATTGCTTGCTCATGGTGGGTCAGCGCACACCCCCAACCCCCCGCCTTAAGTGGCGGCCAGGCTCTCGCCTTATTATCCTGCCTGTCTCCGTTCCTCGTCTGGGTACCTGTTACATATCGTATCTGTTCCACTGTTGCCTTTTGTGTTCTTGCTGCTTCCCTTTACCGTGCCTGTTGTGGGATCTTTGCAGATTAATCACATCTGAGATTATCTTACAAGTCACACCTTTTTCTTTTCTTTTTCTTTTAACCACAATGCCCTCAAGGCGTGTTCGCCCACAAACCACAACACAACAGTTGTGTTTTCTCAATGTAGAAGTGATTTCACAATATCCTGTAAGATGAGACATTTACCATGTGACTATAACATACAGTGCCTCCAAGTAGTATTCAACCCCCTGCAGATTCTGCAAATTTAACAAGTTGCAAATAAGTTAGAGCCTTCAAACTTTGGACAAGAGCAGCATTCATTAACAGATACCTAAATATTACAAACCAAAAATAAAAGTTGCTCAGTTATTGGACAATATATTCCGGAGGAGAATACAAAAAAAACACTAATGTAGGGCGAGATTGAAATCAACATCAGGCAGAGAAGGCTGAGCTGTCCAAAAGGAGCAAGGAGACCAGAGAGAGAGAAAAAATAGTCAAAAACACTTGAAGACAAAAGAGAACAACAGCTCGGTACACACACTAGGAATTAGTGGCAGTACTTCGCACGGATTCAGGTGTGGTGACTGAATTTAAACTACTCTCCTTCCCTGCATATGGATCCTTGTCTGTTCTCTGACTCCGCATCGTTACACACAAGGAATTCGATTATTTTAACATTATGATTTGTTTGACAAACTTGTAATGTACATTTAGTCCATGATGGTTCTATGACAAATGTGCCTATGGCACTCTCTATTTAAATGCTTTATAATTTTCTAGGTTAAGAGCGTCAATGTAAGCTACGACTGTCTCAATGACCACAATGTTCATGTTTCCTCAAGTTGGGACTTTGTCTTAGGCAGGGTCATCATCGAGGTCACTGGAGGAATTCATGTTGTCTCTCAAAATTCACACAAAATGATTTGAAATACTGCTAATAATAATACTGCTAATAAATACTACCAATGTAGTGTTGGCCATTTTGTAGTGTTCTAATTCTCATTTATACATTTATAGATTTATACATCTGTAACATGCACTCTAAAAGTCCCACAATGCACTGCATATTGTAGTGAACATTCCAGCTACACTACAAGTGGACATCTACTAGTGCCTATTTGGGAAGAGCTAAATTTGTAAGTAAGGCTCCTGGCTTCCATGTTGGTAGTGAGAACAGTGACTTGTGGTGTGACTTGTACATCCATTCCAGAGTCTTGCTAGAAATCTCTCACTACATTTATACTAGTCCAGTTATAGGTCAACGAAAAGTAGTGCAGTGTGGCAGACAGATGGGTTTTCTTTCTTCAATTTAAAATTTTTTAGATGTAAAAAATATATTAAAAAAACAGTTGATGGAATATGCACTGCCCATACATGGACCAAATGCATTGATTACTGAGTGATACATAGAATGGAATTGTTTTTGCCATAAAATACATTTAGGCAGCCTGCAATTGAATAAATTATATTTGAGTCCTTGTCAAATAGCTTTGGAGGAAATCGAATTTTATTATTGTAGTCTGACGTTTTATTATTTTATTTCCAATAATCCTTACAAATCTGACAATAGTGTTTGAACGCTCTTAAATTGAACGCACTTTTACCCGGAAGTACATGTGTCCTCGCCTTTCTGGGTACCGGAAAGTGTAGCTTTATACGTTTTACTTGTAGTACTCGGTGTAACGGTGCGATTTAAGTGATGTTTTATCATGTGAGTTACTTATTCTTTGGCCGAAATTTAGACAGGTTTTTACACAACTAGCTAAATCGTTTAGGGGCTAAATAGATAACCCTGGCGTACCAATGAGTTTGTGTGATTGCAGTGCTGTATTGCTAACAAACTAGCCGGGGATCTGGCAGTTTTCGCTTTAACTTTACATAGAGTCGTTTTATAAATGACCTGAGCTCGCTGGAGCTTTGCATACTTTAGAACTATAATCGGGATACTGAACATTATAGTGGTTAACGCTTCTCTTTCAGTAGTTGTCTAAGGACACTGCACTAAGATGACTGGCTAGTTGGCTTGTATATAGCTCTCTTCAGGCGGCTTTGAACAATCGCATCTGGCTAGTTAACTAGTTTAATAATTAAGGTTAAGTAGTTTCATAATTAAGGTTAACTAGGTTAGTAATTAGGTGTGCTGTAGATTATGCTTGATTTGCTAACCAGGATTTGTCTAACTTGGATTTGATAGATCTCCCTCGAACATGAGATTCTCCTTCACCCTCGGTACTTTGGCCCAAACCTTTTGAACACGGTTAAACAGAAGCTCTTCACAGAAGTGGAAGGCACATGTACCGGAAAGTAAGTGCCGTTGGAAGGTAATCTTCATTAACAAACAAACGTAACTGTCATGACACTTTGTGATTTATCTGTGATCCGTCTATTTTCTAGATATGGCTTTGTCATCGCAGTGACCACAATTGATAATATTGGGGCTGGTGTTATACAGCCTGGCAGAGGGTTTGTATTGTACCCTGTCAAATACAAGGCCATTGTATTCAGACCTTTCAAAGGGGAGGTTGTGGATGCAGTTGTCACTCAGGTTAACAAGGTACAGAAATGATTCCTCTGTTCGTTCCCTTTTTCATTGATTCGTAGACTTTTTTAAGACGCATTTTTTACCTCTCAGTTTGTCTGTAAACACTTTACGCTTTATTTTTGTATGCTTTTTGCTCCTTGTAATTGTTTATTTTTGTCTTTTACAGGTTGGCTTGTTTACAGAAATTGGCCCAATGTCTTGTTTTATCTCGCGTCATGTAAGTAATCTGATTGGTGAGAGAGTGTAGTTTCACAGTTGTCATTTACTTCACAGATTGGTCTGGTATTGGTATTGGTATACATATTAATTATGCAGCTTGCTTAGAGGAAGTTGTGTGAATTTATTCATTTGTTCTATGTAAATAGCATAACAAAAAAGTAAATGAATCATTAAAATGCATTGTTGGGGATATTTTATTCAAGTGTAAGGTTAAATCTCTTTAAGATTGCACGTAGTTATTAAGACGCTGTATTTATTTATTTTAAAACCACTGTGTATTCCATTAATAATATATGTGTTTCACTGGGAACCAGATATTCTGTCATGCTACACGTGATTTGTCTTTGCTAATGGTTTTGATCGTTCTCATTCCTTTCTCTTATTTGGCTAGTCTATACCCTCAGAGATGGAATTTGACCCAAACTCCAACCCCCCCTGCTACAAGACGGTGGATGAGGTGAGGTGCAGGCAATCTTATTCAGGACTGTGTCTTCCATTGTGATGAATGAGTGTATTACTTTTGTTGTTTTTGTTACTTTGAATATTCTAAAATGCTGCATAATTCATGACTTCTATAGGATATTGTTATCCAGCAAGATGATGAAATTCGGTTGAAGATTGTGGGTACTCGAGTAGACAAGAATGATATTGTAAGTCTGTGGTTGTTTTTGTTTATTTGTTTTTTGGTAACATGTCAGTTCCCAAAGAAAATCGTTAAATGATTCAAAATGCTTCCTTTTGCATAATCATCACTTATAATTCTGAAATATTTCTTACTAGTTTGCTATTGGATCTCTCATGGACGACTACCTGGGTGAGTATTGTTGGCAATATTTCTGATTTTCTAAGTGCTTATTGGAAGGGGACAAAATGCTTTCAACCAGTGTCTGTCTGTAAAAAGTGATCTTGCACTGTGAATCTTCCTTTGTATTTGCTAAACCTACGCAGATATGCCTTTAGAGGGGAAAATCTATTTTATTCAACATTTTTTGTAAACATTTATTAGAAAATGGCTCTTATTTGTCTTTCCAGGTCTTGTTAGTTGATCACTCTGCCAAAGATGCTGCTACACTCACCTTAGGCAGTGTTTGTACATAGAATTTTGCCATTACTAAGATAGAATATTTGTTTTATTGCATTTTCTTTAGAATGTTATATTTTATGGAAGTTTTTCAGACCTTATAGACACAGTAGTGTTTGTGTGTGTGTGTTTTTTTACTGTATTTACTGTGGTTCTTTCTGACTGGTCAACATGAAGATTTTCTAAATTATTTACTCAAGAAGAGATGCTGCAAAGTCTTTTATTTGATTATTAAAACACACCTTAATTATTTTAGTTTAAATCATGTTTTGGTTTAAAAGTCCAGCGAAATTGCTGTGGTATTCATATGGCACAGTCTTTGCAGCACTAAAAATGGGCTTAATTATTCTTCATAATGCAGTTATTTGTGGCTTTGTATTTGCATATCAATTTTTTCCCATTTTTCTGTAAACAGTAGTACACTCAAAATTGCTGACTTTTTTGTGTATATATTTTTATTAATAAATCTTGTAAAAGGAAGTGGTGGTGTTGTTGTTTATATTCAGTTTTATGCATTGCTTGCATATAAACATTTTGCAAAACAGTGAACCATGTTGATTACCGTTTGCTACTAAATGTGGTGGAAATAAATCCAACAATGAGCAGTAGATTGCAGGTCAGCATTGCTGATACCTACCTGGCAATGTGTGATGATTCCAAAAGCATACTCTTTTATTAGGAAATAAATTATTGGATTTTTTTACCATGTTGCATAGGTATTTAAAAAATAGCTATACTGCCAGTCATTTGCTCGGTCCCAACAGCATGCAGACCAACAACATACAAACCTAAATCCTTAATAACTAATGCATTAGAAGACAAATACATTTAAATCACTTTTGGAATATTCAGAGAGCCCATTAGCTTCTGTTTTAACTTGCACTCCAAACACTACCACTGGAAGGGCTGTGTGCACTACAAGCCCAACTCATTTAAATCACCATCTCATAACCTGAATATTTATTGTGCCATGTTTGCTCTATGCAGAAGTGAATATTCATAATGACCTGCAAGAGGGGGCATCCATCTTGCAGCCATAATAAATCTTAGATAAAGTACAAAATATAGGCTAGCACACTTTCCAAATTACTGCCCTGAGCTGTTTGATCTGTGGGAAGCTCATTTATCTAAGGGGGTGACAGATGTGTTCTTGGTCAGCTGAAAGATCAATGAAAATTAGCTGAACTATTAAGACACAAAATAATCATGTTATCACCCGAACCTTAAACCCCGTGGTACATTATTTCATTAAACTGTTTATAATGCGACAGGAGAGATGTAGAAAGGTGGAAAACCATGTAGAGGAAAATATTAGTTTAGTGTACAGCATCAGTATGTAAATGACAAAGAACATTTGTCAACGGTTATATATTAATAAGTAAAACATCTGTAAAAGGGGACATTCATGTAATTGTTTTGTCTAATAGCAACTAAAAGTTTTAATTGTCTGAAATTGTATTGTATGTACCATGTTCACCGAAATAAACACTGCAAAATTTGTAAAACTACAATTAGTTCAATTGAAACAACAGGGGACTATTATTTGTTGAGGTGCATACTGTGCAATCCAAAAACGGTGCTAATCTCAGCTTTATATATATATATATATATATATATATATATATATATATATATATATATATATAAAGTTGAGATTAGCACCGTTCAGTAATTTTTGAAATACTGTATAATTTATTTATTTACATTTCCCCCCCAAAGAACAGCACAACAGTAATGCTATTATCACATAATTAGTATTTTATGCCTTTCATTTCTCATAGCAAAAGCAAACTTTTGAATCGGCTGACCCCTTAACACTGCACATGCGCAATGCAGATGGGCATAAACATGTAACGCCCTTTACACGCTGTTTTTTTCAGGAAGCGTGAGTTGTTTACATTTATATATCGCAACGTAGATTCTACCGTGCAGCCTTATACGATCTCGGTGTAGCTTTAAATAAAAAAAATGCCAGGGACGATCAAAGAGCTCTCTTTGAACTACGATCCAGTTAGGGAGAACAACACGTTTACATGCGGCGATTTTATTAACGGTCGAGTTACATTAGAAGTGACTAAAGAAGTTAAAATTGATTGTCTTTACGTAAAGTTTAAAGGGGATGCAAATGTTCGTTGGAGCGAGAGGCGCAACGATCAAACGTATGTTTACAGCGCTCATGAAAGATACTTCAAACTTAAGCAGTTTTTCATTCAGGACCCATCTAAAAAGGGTAAGATGAAGTCTTGTTCCCGTCAGACCTAAACAAAAATCTCACAAAATCAAAATTTTACTTTGCCACGTGTAGGCTACGTTTGGGCGTGATAGGAGACAACGTAAAGTTGTAAATTTGCAACGATTTTTTGTTTCTTTACAGGAAAAAGTGATCCAGGTGCTATTATAATAACTGGGGAGACTTGTAAGTGTAGTCCGTTTATTGTTTACACTATTTATTTACAGTCACTGTAGGAAAATGAAAACAGTTTGCTTGGTGTAGGAGGAAAATGTAGCTTTTATCAACCGTCACGTTGGCATTTGTGTGTTTTCTTTCTGCTCATTCCCTCTTTTGTCTTGATCTTTTCTCTTTTTTATAAATTGTATTATTTATTTATTTATTTATTTATGTTTCTACTTTCTAGATGGTAATATGGTTAGACCCGGAAGCCACGTTTTTCCATTTAGCTTTCAAGTGTCCCAAGGGTGAGTAATTAGTCTTAATACATTTTTAATAAATACTGTAGAAACTGGTACGTTCTGGTATATGGTATATGGTATTGCATGTTGCCCAGCCGGGAATGAACAAATCGTCTGAGATGTTCACCTACTGAGTGTCCTAAAATCGCAGATATACTACATGACAGTATCTTCAACCATTCATATATTTCAACTGGGCCTGGAAACTTTATAGAGAAAAGTTTTTTTTTTTAAATGAGAACATATAAATGTCCGATAACAAAAATGTTTAGGTTTAAAAGAGATCATAGGTGTAACAGATGCATCATGGGAAATGTATGTATATATTTCCTTAAAACTGTCTGAACCATGGGACCATGGGACCCAGTTCTTGAATACAGGACATCCTGGTATGAGGATAATTTTTCTGGATGTTTCAGTGAATTTTACACATCCTTGTTTAAATATCACCATCCATTATAAACCTACAGACTCTCATTCCTCTCTATACAAAGTGCATTTGTGGTGATAATAAAGATGTCTTGGCAATGTGTGAACGTTTTTAGTACTGTGGTTTTCCTGAGGAAGTCATAGATAATGCATTTGCTCATTTTTTTACCTATTCACAGAGTGGACGCACTGATCTATAAACAATCTGCTGTTAAGACATTAAAGACATGCTTGTTAAGCATGATATAAATAACCATTCAGATATTAACTGTGGTACTGTAACCTGCAGATCTGGATGTGCTATGTGCAAATTTATTAACATGGCCACTAAAATAACTGGTCTAGCACGTGAGCGAGGGATGAATCTGGATGCCGAGTCGAAAGCAGAACACGGCGAATGTTTATTGTAGACAGTACAGTAAACAGGAACAAACAGGACCAAAAAATCAGATGACGAATGACGAACACAAATGCAAGGCGCACACGTATCTGATCCCCACTCTTGGAACTTTAGATCCCCATGGAATGAATGTTCTGATTTAAACATCTACTTTCTCATATATGAACTGGTTCCTCCTCCTATTAATTCAGAAACACTTTGCTTGCACAGCTCTGTCCACAGCGTCCTCTTTCTCAGGAAACCAGATTTTTTTATCTCTCTCTCTCTCTCTCTCTGGATGTGTCATTACTGAAATCTGCTGAGAATTTCATTTCAATAGCACCTTTAGAAATTTTCTTTAAACATTGGTGACATGTTCAATACTTATTTTACCCACTGTATATATAATCATTTCTCAAATTATTAATGAATGAAGTTTAAAATCATCATAGGTATGCATATGCAAATTTGAAAAATGGTGCTTTCTGCTCGGCAGGAATATGCCAGCATCTTTTACAGCACATCATGGCTCAATTAAGTATGTTCTCGAAGTCACACTGGACCGTTCATGGAAGATTGATCGTACTGCTACCCAAGAAATCATCTTTGTCCCATCGATTAATAGTTTTGGTCCCAATTTAATGGTATGTGGCCATGTGAAAAATGTATATGTGCCCTTCTCACTTCCTCTCCTAATCAGCAGTGGTGGGAGTTGTAGCAGCCACATCTCAGTACTGCCACCTACATTAGATAACTCAGTACTGTTTTTCACATTTTATATGAGATGTTTTTTTCAGAAATTTCTGGGGTTTTTTGTTCCTGGAGTGTTTAGGTAAAGCTTCAATCTTAAAAAATGTGTATGTTTTTAATGTGTTTCATTTGAGCAGTTCTCTCTGTTATTTTAATTTCAGTTCTGTTCTTTTGCATGCAGCTCCCACAGAGTGGTGCTACCGACAAAAAGATGAAACTGTTCACCTCAGGAAGTGCCTCAATCAGAGCATCAATGGACAAAATGGGTTATATGCAAGGTCAGTGCACATAATTTTGCAAGTGGTGTGCAACTCGGGTGTAACACCAAACCACCATTTCAGCCCATTGGATTGAGATTCTGACTATTTCTTGATCCTTTCTTTCTGGAAGGGGAGATCATCAACGTTTCCACTGACGTTGATAACTCTTCATCTCGCGACCTCAAGCTGAAGTACAGTCTCGAGAAAAAGCAGACTGTGTCTGCTCAGGGTCGTCATAAACATTCTACCGACATTATATTCAAAGTAGTCGGGGATCCTGTTCCTTCTGGGTCAAAGCAAACAGTCTCCACCCAGCTCACCGTCCCACCTAATGTGGAACTCGCCATTATGAATTGCGGCATTATCAAAGTGGAATACATATTAAAGGTACCAATGGCCAATTGATTCGCTATCAGTTGCACCTGGAGTTAATGGGGGGAAAAACATTGACCTGGTTATGCAAGCTTACACTACTAAACTTCCTAGATCATTTACAGTTATGTGTCATTATTTATACTCTTTATATCTCGATAATGTATGAAGTTTTTTTTCCACTTGTGGTCTATTGCAAACGTTTAAGATTTTCCTTAAAACAAGCATGTCCTGTTTGTTGTACTAATTTGTTGTAATAACCAGCTGATTTTTCTCAGGTATATCTGGATGTTCCCTATGCAAGTGACCCAGAGATCCAGTTTCCAGTGGTCATTTTGCCTGCAGGCCTGTTTCTTCCTCCGTTGCCTAGCCAACCAGGCTCTCAGGCCTTTGGCAACCCCAGTGCAGCAGGATGGAGCAACGTTCCACCCCAGCCTGCATTTGGGCCCAGTCCCCCTGGTGCTGCTTATGGACCAGCCCCAGGGCAGTACCCCAATATGCATCCTTCACCTATGCCTCCACAGCCAGCCAATCCAGAAGCCCCACCTCCTCCCTACAAAGACATCTATCCGAATCTCAACCCTCCAGTCCCAGGATACAATCCAGCTCCTTCAGCTCCAACGTTCAGTCCGCCTCAGTACCCCATTATGGGTTACCCAAATCCTACACTGCTCCATCCAGCACCAAATGCCCCAGAGTTCTGTCCAAATCCACCTCCCCCAGCCTATGGGCCTTCTGGGAGTGAACCAGGTTATTGGCCAAATTCAACCAATCTGACCAAGCAACCAGAGCCTTATCCAACCAAAATGCCTGAGAAGCATGAGTAATTAGACCTGCCTTTGGCTGTTTTGCCAAACACAACCAGTGTAAGGACTGCATGCACTACAAATCTAACTTATTTCATCACCATCTCATTACCTGAATATTAATTATGCCAACAAATGTGAATTTAAGGAATGCAATGTAACAAGTTTATAAAATATTTATGCATTTACTGAATCTCATGTATAAGAATTGCATTTTAACTGTGCTATTACATGTATTTTACAGACCTCTAAACAGTATTGCCATTTACATTGATGTGTGAAAATTCAATTCTAATCACCTTCCCTGGGAATAAAATTTTACATCGTGTTACATAATTATATGGGTAAAGTCTAATGAACACATTTAAAAGCTATATATAACCAGGTGTTCTTTTATAAGACATGCATTTGGTTACTTAATCTCCTTTATGCTTTACATAGGTAATTGTACGGTGTGGTAAAAAATACTTCTTATTTTTACACAATAAACTCAAGGCCAGTATCTCAACAAACCACCACAGAGATCATGTTTGCTCAATGTAGAAGGGAATTTTCAAAATGACCATAACATATCAAAGCTAAAGTACTAACAACAGCACACTTTCCAAATTACCACCCTAAACAATAAACAATCCCAAAACCCCTCAATCAAATTTACAGTAATGTATGAATGAAAAGGATTATAGGTATATACGTGTAAACTGTTTATCCGTTTTCGTTGTACCTCGCTTACATGACTAATCATTCTGCTAAAGTGCATGAATGTGAAGTACACTGTTAAAACAGATTGGGTTCAGCTATTTAACCCATTGATTTGGATTTGGGATATTTTGGATGATTCGGTTGTTCTTTGATCCATTCGCTAGATGGCGCTAGAAGATCATATTCTGTCATAATCAAAGCCTCGCACGCTGTACACTTTGAAATTAAATTGCTCTATAAAAGGGCACAATTTCTATTACCAGTGCACTTGCAGAAATATCCTGAACAACATTTTCGTTTTATGCGCGCAATTAGGTCTACAGCAAATTACGTTTGTATCTTATGTTTAATGTTTTTGGTTTTGATTGACTAATGACAGCTAATAGGCACGTTTGATTCAGTGTAACTCTACACTACGTGAGTTGGCTTTGTCTAGCTCACGAGTCTATATCCAATAGAGAATGGGTTGTGAACCAATTCTAACGCAACAGGTAACGCAACAGCCAATAGCTCGTGCCCCAACCAAAAATGTCCTGTTGCCACGGGGTGGCGTATTACCTTCCCTTCCTGCACCATGCAGCAAGACTATAGTACTTAATAACAAACAAGGGACAACAACAATCTTGGTATTGTACTTTATCATCATCATCATCATCTTCACCCCCTCCCCAAGTGAAACTTTTTTGTGATGTCATATGTCATACCAAAATGTTCAAAACATATTCACATATTTTACAACACAAACACATAGCCCTACAACTGTTATGAATTCTAAATCGTAGGTCTACTACTTTATTGTTTTTAAGAGAAGTTGTCTACGGATTACGAAAGCTGCAGAGTAATGAGCTCACTAACATAAGGCAATCAGTAACTTTCAAGCAAAGATTCTGTGTTACTGTATAACCACACGGGTGAAACAGAAATGTGTGGCACAAAGTGTGAATAATTTCAAACTCCCGATTCTCCGTAGGCTACTCTCTCACATCTCACATTGCTCAGCTGTTCATTGTAATTTGTCACTGTGGAACTGGGTACAGAACTCCCCTCCCCTTCCAGGAGGTGGATAGAAAGTTCTGCGTATGCGCAGTAGGTTGTTTTTCACAAACCCTCCGCTTAAAGTGAGCCGGGCGACGAAACTTCGCCGTCTTTCTTAGCAGACCACCAATAGGGTCCTCCTGACGAGCCGCGATAACAGCATCATTTGCTGTTATTCAGCTCGCGCACATCAATGACACTGAACAGTGTTCACACTTGCTTTTTTCATAAGAGATTATTTTCATAGAGCTTTTTTTCTACAAAATTTTGTACATTATTATTTTCTTGCCACCATGGTGCTAGGCAAGGTTAAGAGCTTCATTGTAAGCTACGACTGTCTCAATGACAGCAATGTTCCCGTTTTCTCAAGTGGGGACTGTGTCTCAGGAAGGGTCATCATCGAAGTCACCGGAGAAATTCGTGTCAAGTCTCTCAAAATCCACGCAAAGGGATTTGCGAAAGTTCGTTGGACAGAATCACGAAATGCTGGATCCAACACTGCCTATACACAAAATTATACAGAAGAAGTGGAGTATTTGAATCATAGAGACATCCTTATTGGACACGAAAGAGGTAAGATCACGACCAAAAGGTTTTTAGATGTCATCTTTTGAAGGACAGTATTCTGTTGCTCAGATTCTGTTTTCCGTGGTTACAATGGATGCGCGGAGTTGGTTTACCTGTGGATGCAGATAATACAGATGTCTGATCATGCATACTATAACCCCCAACGGTTTAGATCGTTTTTTAAAGGACTGAAACATTAATATCCATTATAATTAGTGAAACTGTGTATTTAGTGTCTCGATTAGGCTACTGCAATGACTCAACTGTCAGAAGTAGGGTAGCTGGAATGAATGGTAGCGAACAACAACCAAGGCTCTTTGCCGGTTACAGTTTGATGGTATTTACGAAAAAACAAGACAATGACAAAGAACACAAAACGAATTTGGAAATTTCACCCCCAGTAACTTCACATCTGAGGCACTGACGGGTGTTTTAATCCAATTTGTCGCCAGTTTCCAGCCATTGTTAAAAGCGGTTCAATCCTGTTCTGATGCAGTGTCTGTTCGCTCTCTTCCCTGATTGGTCAACGCTAAAACGTGTCTTCGATGACTTCACGCTTTTTGCCGAAAGAGTTAGAAATAGCTGCAACTTCTGCACCGTTGATATCTTTGCAGTATTTTGTCGGCATTTTCTCAATGCATTGAGAGTGTGCAATGAAGATCTGTCATGCAATGAAGGCGAAAACGCAAAAAAACAAGGTTTTGCAGCGGGTTTCATCAGCGCTCGCGCAGTGTCTGTTCTGCTGCAGCCCTGCAACACAAGCTCTCGGACAAGGCATTTTGTAGCTAACCAACTCACAGTGTGGAAGCAGTCACAAGGACTGCCGCCTGTAAAAACATTTTGCAAACAATCTTTGTACTGATGTACTTTAACCTCATGGGGCTCTTAATTGTGAAATGGAATTACTACAGAGAATGAATGTTATACTAACTTGCATGTTAAATTATGTATGGAATAATTTGCATTTCCTAAATGATTATATAATTTCATGCATTTCCCATTTGTATTGGTTTGTTATGTCATTTCTTTTTCTTCTGTAATGTACCTTGCAATAATTTATCCAGCTTTGTATAGCCTGTAACGTATGAAATACTAACAATAAAGATGAAATTTAGAATCTAGTCGGTTTTCAGTCTTGTTATTGCTGGTGTCTGAATCGTCATATTTATTCTCACGTTAAATTCGAAATACCCTTAATGTCCACGCCGCAGTACACACATAAAGCCTATAGGGGCTTGTCCGTTGTAAGTAAGACTGTTGCCCGACTGAATGCTGCACAATGAATGCGTAATGAGCATCCGGCATAGGGAGGCAGCCCGCTCCGGTTTAGGCCGGTCTTCTCTTGCTTGAGTCTGCCTTTGATTGACAGCTCAGCGCTTGTTTACCACAGCACTGGCTCCGCTAAGCAGATGGAGAATGCTGAGTTAGCGAAACGGAAGCTTACTATAGTTCTTTACCGTAAGAGTATATTTTTAACATTTACATTTTATTGCCGAAAATGTTATTTTTGTCCTTCTGTGACACAAAGCGCATAGCTAATTCTTTTTTTGTTCTGGATATATACCTGCTTTTGCGGACGCTTTCTCCCATTGTGAATGAAACAAACCACATAAAAGCATACATCAACCACAAACTGTTGAAATATGAAACACACACCCACGCCCCCCACACACATTTTAAAGGTATGAATGTACAATGTTGTAACTAAGAAACCCAAAAATGAGCCAGGGGTTCTCACTGTTATTATCTTAAATACACAGTAACCCATTATACCATGTTCTTTACTCTTTAAACTGTGTTCCGCGTAATTTGACATTTCAAATTTGATCATGTTTATTTCTGCTGTTACTTTCACTATTTCAGGTAAGGTATACATGTATTTGGAATATGGTTCTCTTTTTCAGATGATGATAACTCAGAGGAAGGTCTCAGTACGATTCATTCAGGAAGACATGAGTATGCATTTAGCTTCGAGCTTCCACAAACGTGAGTTGTTCTTTTATCATTTATCATCCTAAAATGAAAGTGTGACTGTTAACTCCTTACGCGTACGCTCTCTTTAATAACGTCCACCCAGAGAGCCTGGTTGCGATGTCTCGGCTTGTTACGGCTTTTGGTCCGATCGTGTCCTTGTCTCCATGCGCAGACCTCTGGCTACCTCCTTTGAAGGGAAGCATGGCAGCGTACGCTACTGGGTGAAGGCAGAGCTGCACAGGCCCTGGCTGCTGCCCATGAAGACGAAGAAAGAGTTCACCGTCTTCGAACACATCGACATCAACACTCCCCTCCTGCTGGTGAGCGTCTCCTCACATCTGTATTCTCGCATTGTGCTCATCTCTCGTCTCCTCACATCTGTATTCTCACATTGTGCTCATCTCTCGTCTCTCATTGGAAAACATTTCTGTGCCCATGGAGGATATATTTTGTATAATTTTGGGGTTCTCTTGCAACAGTAGTTCTCAGACGCTAAGCTTATCCCCACCTCTGTTTGCTATAGTCTCCTCAGGCGGGTACGAAAGACAAGACGCTCTGCTGCTGGTTCTGCACCTCAGGTCCTATCTCCCTAAGTGCCAAAATAGAAAGGAAGGGTTACACCCCAGGTACTGTTTCTCACCATGACTACATCTTGACATCCCTAGCGCCAGTAAGACTGGCTCCATCGTTGTTACATCTTCTTGGAGTCGCCACGTCAGCTTAACCCCGTGTGCCTGCTTCCTGCAGGAGAATCCATCCAGATCTTCGCCGAGATCGAGAACTGCTCCTCACGCATGGTGGTGCCAAAGGCGGCCATATACCAAACGCAGACCTTCTATGCCAAAGGGAAGATGAAGGAGATCAAGCAACTGGTGGCGAACCTCCGAGGGGAGTCGCTGTCTTCCGGCAAAACGGAGACGTGGAATGGGAAGATGCTGAAGATTCCCCCAGTGTCCCCATCCATCTTGGACTGCAGTATCATTCGGGTGGAGTACTCCCTCATGGTGAGTTATGGACGCTTCACTTGTTTCCTCCTCACTGTTGTTCTTTTTTTTCGTTGGAGCATTTTTATTGACCATGTGCTGGATCTCAGAGGCCGTCATGCCTTACCAAACGTGAATGGTCTGATCTTTCACTCTCAGGGTCCACGTTTGGATTTAGCCAACCATTGCATTAAAGCAATATAAGCATATAGGATCAAATGCTCTGAAAGGAAGACAACCTTGAAAACATTTCTCCTGACTAATCCAAGCTTGATCTAAACAGCGGGATTATCCCAGATGCTGCCATTTCCCTCTTATAAGGAGATTGATCTGTATTGCTTGTTTGAAATTCAAGATAGTGTGTAATAATAATCCCTTAACCCCACGAATCAGTCTGATCATGCTGGACAACTTTGAGTGATGTGGTGGTCAGTAGAGGCAGTTGCATCTACAGGTGTGGGTGGGTTGACCCGTGTGCACTGCTTGCTCTCTCCAGGTATACGTGGACATTCCAGGAGCTATGAACCTGACACTTAACCTGCCTCTGGTGATCGGCACCATCCCCCTCCACCCCTTTGGCAGCCGCACGTCCTCCGTCAGCAGCCAGTGCAGCATGACTATGAGCTGGCTGGGCATGGCCCTTCCAGAGAGGCCCGAGGGTGAGTGTTTCTGTCCCGGGTGGGGTGTGGGTGTGGGTGGGGGTGGGGTCGTGCTGGGCAGTCGTGCTGTAGCAGATGTCTCAATGTGACATTTGCTGTCCTGAGATGTTCTGATTTCAAGCCCTAGCGCCAGGTTACTTAACGCTGTAATAGAATATTTGTTTTGCTCGTCATATAGAGCGAGGATATCCAAAATCCCAGCTTTTTAAGGCCCAAAGACACACACACACACACACAGACGCACACATACACACACACACACACACACACACACACCGTTTAACTAAGAGTGGGCTAACCAAGCGCAATGGCCAAATGAGGTAGTAGGAAGTCACTGCGGCTATGTTCCTGCTGTGGTTGGCATGGCAACAGTTGTAACGCGGTACCCCGTTCGGCTGTTCACAGCTCCCCCGGAGTATGCAGAGGTGGTCACGGAGGAACAGCGCCAGAGCTGTCTGGATGAGTCCTCGGGCCGTGACAACTTCGACGGCCCACTGTTTGCCTACATCCAAGAGTTCCGCTTTCAGCCCCCTCCTCCATACTCTGAGGTAAATATTAATAATACATCTTAAGTGAATGTTTTCAGAAATGGAAGAGAAGCCAACAAGCCAAACAAATGTCTAATTTTATTAGTTCTGTTGTTCATGATTGTAAAGCCAGTGGGTTCATATGACACAGTGTTTTTCAACTAGCTAATAGATGGATTGTTGCTGATGTGGTTCTATATTCACCCACCCTTTGAAATGTCATGGGAGGAATTTGAACTCTATGTCCCTTCCTTGATAGATTGACCCAAACCCGGATCAAGTGGGACAGCTGGAGCAGAGGAGGCCGGACATGTGCCCCTCGCGCTGAGCAGTTCTCGCCGCCAGCACTTGGGCCTTCCGGACTTCCCCCTTCGTCTTTTTTTTCTCCCGGCGACGACGAGTCCGCTTATGCCGTTGTCGACGTTGAGAGAAAAGGGAACACGTACAGGAGAAAGGACAGGCGGCCAGCACGACGTCGCCTCCGCCGCATCACGTCCCGCCCGTCCGCGGGAATGTGCGACCGCTCCGCTCGTCCCCGACCACACCCCCCCCGTGGACAGACTTGCCTGGTCGGACCGAGACGCCAGGACTGCATCAGTTTTTGTTGTCCTTATGCTTCTTTCTTTCTTCCGTGGCACATAAACACATCTCTGTAGCGCAGGGCTGTCTGGAGACTTGATCAGCAACAGCGTAAAAACACTACGTCCGACGTCTGCAGTCTAACAGAGAGGAGCCTGACATCGTCCTGCCTCAGTTATGGATTTTTGCACATCTTTTCTCTTTTCAGTTACGCGGCTCAGTTTTAACACGGCCGACCGTTTCGTTTTTCCCACATCTCGCTATAATATGACTGAGCGCTTGCAGGCTTTGACCTCGATCCGCACAACGACGGCACAGATCCAGATCCAGAGACAGAAACAGGGATGGACTGAAAAGCAGGCGACTGCTGCTGTGATCCAGCTCTCGCCGTCTTCGTCTGCTGCCGTCGCGCGTCCTCGCGCGCAGCACCGCCCAGCGCCGCGGCCCCTCCGACGGCGCGCAGCCGTCCGCGCGTCATTGACCGAACGACTTGTTTGTTAGTTTTTTGTTTGTTTGTTATTTTTATTCTTCTTCCCTCCTGTTTATGTGTACACCGTGTATCATTTCTAAACATAGAATGCCTTTAAGCCAATCCTCGTTCGCGCGGCGTTCATGTTGGTAGCGCATATTCTTGGGGGGAGACAGACGGCAGATGAGCCCCTGCCACCTGCATGCGTAGGCTGGGCGGAGGGATGGAAAAGGGCGGGGCCACGCAGGTGCCGCGATAGGTGGTCTGTGCCGTGTGAAGCACTGCACAAACTTCCACACAGCACTGCCTGAATTCAAATTAAAAGCACTCAGTCTCAGGAGAACTTCTCACTTGCCAAATGGTTGGAAACAAAATATATAAAATATATATATATATATATATATATATATATATATATATATATATATATATATATGTATGAAAACGACTGTTTAAATTGCACCGTTCGAAAGTGTGAAAGCGAATAGTTGAGACAAAAAAAAAGTAGGTTAGACAAAACAGTAAGAGAGGAGACGCAAGGCAGATGTCTAAGATGATTGACATTCCCCTTTTTTGTTAGACTTCATTTGTCCCAAAGTTCCTCCAAGGCCAGTGTTGGGAGATATGTGTGAACAAAACCAAGAGAACCGGAAATGTCAAACAGCCCCGAAGCAGTGGGGGAGATGTCCGAAGCCCCGTTGGACAGGAAGAGGAAAGGGACGCCCCGCGGCTGAACTGCTGCTCAGATCGTGGCCTGGTGGCCATCGAAGGACGTCCCTAGTTGAAATGAGTCATACATTTGTTTTTAAAACTCATTCAACAACTAAGCTGGTTTTAGCTATGGCTTCCATGCAGCCTTAATCACGAAGCACTTTTTTTTTTCTTTTTTGAACGCAAAGCCCGATCATATCTCGTTGAGGTCTAGAGGAAGTTTACGATGCGTGTCCCCGGCGAAAATGGATTGAGCTGTGTTTGGTATGTCACTCAAATTCAAGCTTTGAAGGTGGTGTGGAACGATCATGGTCACGTTGCTGACGTGTGCGTGTACGTGTTGTTTATGGCTCGAGAGAAGGACTGTCAAATTCAGTAGATCTTTTAATTACTGCTTTGAACAGGGACAGACAAATAAAAAAAATGGGTCGCTCTGGCCCTGACGAGCTAACATGAATAATGCTTCATCACTTATATTCATTACAACCGAGAACCTTCTGACTGACTGTGTATTGTCTGAACTGTGTTTTTGTTTAAAAGGACAAAAAGGGAAGTTGTCCTTCAAAGCTAGCACTGATCCCTAGACACGCCACTCTGATTTGCTATGGCTTAGATCTCATTTTGCATTGACTAGTTTTGATAATTCTTGATATGGGCATTCAAGGTTTGTTTCCTGGTCAGACAACCTGGTACACTTCTGTTTCTCCCACATCTCTTTAGTTTGGGAACTTTATAGAACTGGGTCATCAACGAACCAGACGGGATTCTCCTGTGACAAAGCAGACCACTTATTTGTCTGTTGCACAAGTGTTTGGGTTATTGTTTTAGTTTTTGCTGCGTATTATCCACACCTGGCAAAATCACAGCCTGCACATGATTTGAGCCTTAGGTAAAACGATAAGCATGTTATTTTTTTGTCTTTTTGTTTTCGTGGTCAATTCCGGCATCCAGTGGTTTGTCCTTCAAAGCAGTCGAGTGTTAAAGCTAAACTCACACCGCCCTGCACGAAAAGAAAGAAGGAGACATTTGGGTGGAGATTTGGTTTTGAAATTAAGTGCAATACGACCTGTTTGAATTCATCCCCCCCCCTCCCAATGTTCATTAGAACACTACACAATGTTAATCTGCAAATTAGAATGGTTTTGACATTTCATGTAAGTTCTTCCTTGAAGCTCAATAAACCTTTTTCATGCATTAAAACATTGTTATGATGTGTTTATACTGTATATTAAAATGTATGCAAAACTGAGACAGAGAGCTCTTTCTTCAACAGGAAGATCTATTTTACAAGCACTTCCTCCAGATGTCAATGACCCTAATCCTCTTTTTGGGGTTCAGGAATGGAGGTGTATTGGCTACAAATTAACAAAGAGCTATTGATCAAGACCTTATTATAATAAAGGCAAAACCACATAAACACCCCATGCAAAATCTTTTTACACCCTGTAAATGACCCTGAAGCCCTGCCTGGGGTTATAGGTATGCAACTACAGCTGAGATGCAGCTGTTAAGATGCTAATGATAACACACGAGCCCATACTCAGCAGATATTTGACGTCTCCCAGCATTTGGAACTAAAAAACATGTTTTCAGAAAACATGTTGTTCAGAGACAGCACATGAAGCTTTTGGTCAGTTTATAAGTAAATACAGACATGTTTACTAAACAGGTTTTATGCTGTGTACTTCCAGTTGCTCTAGAGTGAAAGCAATAAAACGCAAAGACATTTTACAGTAGATAATGACCCTTAAAGCAGCACACAGAGGTGTGTTCATTTGAAGGACGTTTCCCTAAAATGCAGTTCTCTTGATTACTTGTTATTTTGCAGAAAATGTGAGAATACTGAAGCAAGAGATGACACATCTCCAAGCAGTGTTCACAAATTCTCGGCGTCATAATTCTCAGCCTATGGAGATGAGACTGATACTCCTCCGAGGTGTTGGACACAAGGACGCCAGGTGCTCACCCCGTGACCTCATGTCATCTGGGGACACGAAGTCACAGGCCAAGAGTAGCCCTATGAGGGGTTGTAAATGCCTGGCAGTGAAGACTGGACAAACTGGACACAGTCTAGAAAGCACCATTGTCCTGCTGTGAAACAGAGTCCAATATCCATCCCGGGGCACACCACAGGACAACGGCTATAATTTACAATCTAGTCTGAAAGAGGCCTCGGGTGAGCTGTCCTGAGAAAGCACACCTTTAAAAGTTTTTAATGTAATGAGTAGTTCTTTTCTCTTGTTAAGCTCTGATTTATTTAACAGATCTCTGTTTTGTAGACTTAATTTAAGGAGTATGCATTGTTCAGAAAAAAGACTGTCCACTAAATATATAATGAAGCACCAACTTCATTAGATATTCTACTCAGTAAAGTTAAAATTACTGCAAAGAGACATTTACAATCTCTGAAATTCCACATCTGTTTTTATCACTCCACATTCAGGCGGCGGATTGGTCAATGCTGCGTTTAGATGTGCTGTCTTTAGATGCTGTGTTTAGAAAATCCACTAAATGACATCAGTCATGTCGGCGACTGGACCGAGGAAAGAGCGGAATGGTACGCGTAGGGCTAGGAAAGGCCCAGCACTGCGGTCAAAGCCACGGACACGATCGCGCATCGTAGCCGTGGGGCGGTAGACGCCGTACACGGCCTGACAGCGAGTATCGTCACGCGGTGTCACCGTGGTACAACCTTGGCCTTGACGCTCGGCTTTTTTCGCTTCAAAGCAGGTTCTCTCCAGCTCTTGATAAGATAATAGTTTATCAGCTGGATGAATGTGCAGTCTGGCCCTGTTAAAAACACAAGAAGAGACAGGGAGAACTGTGAGGTCGTTTCACAGAGCTTTCATGCCAGTGGGGGAGAGGGCGGACCAAAGAGACATGGCCAGAGCCCTGATATCCGAGTGATTATCAAACGAGGACGTAGCTGAGATGCTGAGCTGGTTTGTTTTGGTGCTTCTCTGTATATAGTTATTCTTACAGGCTACAAAATGCTAATTTGGAGCATGTTGGTTAATGTTTGTTCTTTTCCAACCCAACGGTTGAAACCTTTTATCAGCTCAGGCAGTCAATTGGCAACTTTTTGCGATGGCTCAAAGGGTAAGGATGTGTCCCTGTTGTGATCTTCATACATTCTCTACTAGTCAGCAATGTTCTCTTCAAGTGCACAATTAACAGGGTCTGATCCATACACTGCCAGGTGGGTTTTGGTTGGTACTAGGGTTAGGGCTAGGGCTAGGGCTAGGGTTAGGGTTAGCTGATAACTCAGCCATGAGTTACCTTTGGTGCACCCCTTGAACATCCATGCCACCGATCCGTACAGGGTGGAGTCTCTCTGCTGAGCTGGGGCATTGGTTTTGCAGCACGAAAGCAGATTGGCCTGCTACTCCGGCTGCTGGTGAACTCCGGCTGATGCCATCCAGGACCTCTGTTCAATCTGCTGGTTAACCCAGGAGCCTAAGGGGGAGTTGCTCCCTGGTTCAGCACACAGATGCATCTGCAGTGCAGTGGCACATTCTGGATGTTTCCGTAATGTGGCACTGAAGGACACTTACACATGATAGAGAAAATGATGCGCTTAGCAGAAGCCAAGGTTATGTCATGGAAAGATCGCTACTTGAACAGATTGTCACTTTTAAAATCGATAAAACAAAATGTAATATGTTCTGTCGTCCAGTCTGTTTAAAATAGATCTTGACATCATGTTTTAGGTTCAATAAGGGAGTTATCAATGTTTGTCAATCAGTGTTTGAGGATACCAGAGATTTAGAAGTAAATAAATGTTTCCTTACCTGCTCAGTAAAGTCACCCTCACCGACCACAATAGGGTACCAATGAAAAATGGACTCCATCCATAAATGGAATAGTCCTTAGCACTGGTAAACAGTCTGATTACTGTGAGCAATATCTGGTGCACACAGCATGGAGATGAACATTTTATGCAGACCTTCTAAACAGCTCCAGATAACAATGATTATGGATCTAAATAAGGAATGAATGGTCTCTGATCCTCAGAGAGCTGTTGTATGAACCAGAAATCATGTTCTACACCAGACCTTCGCTCACCTCCATAAGTAGAAACTGCTATTTACTTTAGCATGTTTACACTGGTATGGTTTTGTATACACTGTTCCTCACTCTCCATGCTGGATTGGTGCTCTCTGTCAGTGGGTGAGTTGTCTGTTTAGTTTTTCCCTCACGAATGTCACACGGCCGTTACACCACAGAGCGTCTCCGTGGTGATGATGTGGCAGGTCCGTCACCGACGCCACGACATTTCTGTCTAAGGTGACGAATGCACGAGGCACTTCTGCGAAGCGCAGTCTGTTGAGAAGAGCGGTGTGGCGTTGCAGGGGCCGTGCTGGAGAAGGTCCGCACCTGCACATGTCAACCCTCAGGAGGAGACGCGGCGATCTAAGAAAGACGCGACAGGAATTTTAAACAATCCTTTTCCTCCCTGTCTCCTCAGGTGGTTGTGGCTAGACTTTAATTAATAGGTCCTATAAATTAAGACAGCTGTGAAACGCTGAAGGAACAGCAGGCAAATTTACAAGCTCCTGAAGTTTCCAGCTCCTGAGGGCCCTGCACCGAACGGCATGCTCCATGGCCCCGCAGACTCCCATGCTCTTGTAGCCATGGCGACAGACATGGCAAGCATCCCTGGTGAAGCGGACAGCTACGTGCTATTGACATGCAAAGACCATTTGCCAGCTGTTTTGGGGGGGGATTGGTGGTAGACACCTGACCTCGCCTCGGCCACAGAAGCGAGAGTTCAACTTCCTGCCGAGTTATAGAGAGCGCGGTCGTTATTAGCGCAGCTGCGCCCGTCTGGAGGCGCTGACAGGCCCACGTGACATCAGCCTGTTGGGCCGTCGTTTCTGAAGAGCTTCCTCCACCGCAGCGCTCTCACGGGTCACGCGTCGGGCAGGTCCGCCGTCTCGGACGCACGTGTGGAAAAGGATTGTTTGTTTGCTGCTCATGTTTACACATTAGGAGGTTGTGTCAACTGCAGCCCACTGTTCTACAACTATCCAACTGTGCCTCGGGTTGATAAACAAAAATCCAGAAGAGCACTTAATCCCTCCTGGGTTCAGTCATGTCAGTGAAGGATTTGATGTGGACAGCTTGTGCCATGTCTTCTTTAGGCCTTATCTTCCACCTCTACTGGAAGTTTCCACTTAAACTTTTACTCCCCTCTATAATGTTGAAGGCTACAGTGGAATTCACAGTCAGCGTATTTATGAAGACAGACAGACAGATATACTTTATACTGTTTATTTGTCAGTCAGATGCAAAGACATCTGTATGAACTACGTATTGTGTATATAAACCCCTGTTATAAAAGAAGACTACAGGGGAACTTTCGAATGTGTTGCTCCATGTACATAAAAAGTTATTCTTTTATTGCCATGTAATATGTCAAAGGGTAATAAGAAATAACACATTGGCTCATCGCTAAAAGAAGCATTTTCCTTACCATGTATCTGCAGTTTACATGTTTTTAATAAGGTGAAGTGTTGAGCAAACTTTATGACCCCATGAGTATGTAGGGTTTCTATTTTTGGACAAAACAAACAAAGTTCACACAGTTCCAAATAGGGCAGGGGTCATTCTGCATGGGTCATTCTTTTAGCTAGTTCACTCTTTGTTCCTCTCTCTCCCTTTCTCTCTCCCCCTCTCTCTCCCTCTCTCTAACACACATACCTGCCTGTCTGCACACACGCACACACTCCCAAACACACGCTCTCTCTCCCCCTCTCTGACACACATGCTCACATGCACACACACACACAAACACACTCACAAACACCCCCCCCCCCCACGAAGGTAGAGGAGGGCATATCTTTCTCACCAAGCCAGACAGCTTCCTTCTTTAGGCTGCTTGACGCATGATGCTTTGCTGTCTCCATTTCTCCTTAGTCATGACGAGCCTTAACCACCCCACCCCCAACCTCCATCCAAAACCCTAACCCCACCTCCACCCTCACCCCCACCATGCAGAGAGGGCCACCGTGCCCCTGGGCAAATGCCTTCCCTGTAGAGAGGGGAACGCCGTCAACCTAGTCACTGCACAGAGGCCTCTGATCATGAGGCTCACGGTATGTGCCCAGTTAGGGTGGGCTGTCCCAGTTAGGGAGGGCTATCCTAGTTAGGGTGGGCTGTCCTAGTTAGGGTGGGCTGTCCCAGTTAGGGTGGGCTATCCTAGTTAGGGTGGGCTGTCCCGGTTAGGGTGGGCTGTTCCAGTTAGGGAGGGCTGTCCCGGTTAGGGTGGGCTGTCCCGGTTAGGGTGGGCTGTCCCAGTTAGGGAGGGCTGTGCCGGTTAGGGTGGGCTTCCTAGTTAGGGTGGGCTGTCCCAGTGGGACTCAAGGAAGCAGCTAGCCCACTTCCCTTTTTCTGCATTGCCTGCTATTTCTGCACACGAGGCATTGTACATGCTTTTCTAGATTTGATTCAAGCGCTGAGCGCCTTTAACCGCAGGAAGTACAAGAGTGTCTTCAGACCAGCCCAGTGGACGATGAAAAAGAAAACCCTGTGAATGAGACATTTTCAATGAGAGGCAAATTTTCTTCAATGAAAAATTTGTGCTTCTGGCACAAAGGCCAAAGTCGAGTCCCAAGTCCTGTTTGATTTCCTCCCGTTTTGAGAGGTTGGGCGGAGATATTCCTAAACCTTAAAGGTGATTGCTCCTTTTGTGTTCGGATTTCTTTTTCTGGCACACTTAGGGAACACTCTGTTACTCTTTTTGACAGTAAACAGACAGAAAGGGCATAACTGAAACCACACAAGCTGTTCTCTGCCCCAGGCACTCAGGAGTGCGAAGCCGCTCTTGTTCTCCGTTAGCTCAGGCGAACATTAGCGCTCCCGCAGGCACAAAGCATTCCCACATTTGTCCGGCTATGTTACCTCTACGAAACCTGCGTGTAGACAATTCACAACCCCCCCCCACCTTTTCATGACAGACTCACCCGTGCGTCCGGGCCAACATGTGAAGAGCCGTGTGTATATCAAGGCCTGGCCCATAATGCCATGCAGCGAGTACAGAGTACCGTCCCTGTCAGTGTCCTAATAAACACCAAGGTAGTGGTTCTGCTAAAGACAAGGAAAAATGGCATGTTTAATATTCTTCAGTGCGAGGGAGGCACTCTGTGACATATGTACGTGGAGGTAAAAGGTGTTTATTTATGACAAAGACCGCAGCGACAATGTTCCGCATCTCCCGTCGGGTTCTTCTTAACACAATTCAGACACCAAACAGGGCAACAGGGCAAATGAAAGATAAGCACATAGAGCACAAACAATTTCCAAGAAAATCTAAGGAATGCAGAGACAACAGCCTGCCCTCCAGCCCGTGCAGAGTTAATATAAGTATACCTATATAAGTATTTATAGATACGGGACTATTTCAGCCGTAACCCTAAGACGTGCTCAGGAGCCTCTCCTCCCTACTCTGGAATGATGACATGGGTTTGGGTTCAGTCTCTTTTCCATAACATCCGATAGCTTTAGAATGCCCTTGCCTCATTGGAAAATGAATTGGTTTACCGCAACTCACACAAGGAGGTGACAGCCGCAGTTGACTCGGTGAGCGGATCGCAGCCAGCGCCCCTTATTCGGTTCCCGATATTAAGTTTGCGAAAACACGGCCGTACCGCCAGCACTCCTCCGCAAACGCATGCTCTGACTGCATACTGGAATTAGTGCCGGTTCAGTCATCTGGGTCTGGACGCTATCAGGGGAACGTGTCATCGCCAAGTGTCCGTTGCCGGCTGCGTGGTCGGCATGGCGCTGAAAGGGTGACAAGGTCGAAAGTAACACCGAGCCGGTCTGTCATAACAACGTTCGGTTATGTAACGCGAAGAGTGTTTTCGCTCCGAGGTCACGGTTGGGTTTGCCCAGTTCTTTCAGCTTGGGTTTCAGCGGTTAGTTAAACTTATAATCCCATTTTGGTGTCTTTCCAGGAGCACAGTGAGAGGTTTTATTTTATTCGCTCAAAGGGAAAATGTGAGAACAATAGATATGCGTGTGCGCGTGTGTGTGTTTGTGATGGGCAGAGGAGAAAGCGAGACAGGCAGTTGAACTGACATCGAGACAAACGTCCCCGTGACTGTCTGCTCGTTTGGTCTGTCCCACTCACTGTCGCCCCAGTAGAGGGTTTTACAACTACAGTTGATTGGAAAACACTCCAGTCAAAATATGCGTCATGCAAAGAGGACGAATTTGATACGCGCAGAAGTTTGGGCTTGTGCTCTGTATGTGGCTTCTGGCTTCCTGGTTTCACTCCTGCTTTCTTGCTTTCTCAACCTTTCTTCACGTCCCTCTCTCCGTCCCCCCCCTCCTTCTCCCAGCTGGGCCCATGATTCAGCAGTCTGTCCTCAACCACACTGCTGTGCCCAAATCCAGACGTCTAGCCAATAGGCTGCGTGTTCAGAAGACACACCCACGCAGTGTAGCTCTTTTGCTTGCTCCCCCGATCCCCCCCAGACCCCTGTAGATCTGTGAGTCATGCCAGATCAGAGGGATGACACAGCTGTGTCTTACTATTATGGTATGTTTTTTAGTCATGCAATCTGAGGGAAGGTGCACATTTTTTGTTTGCTCTCTTCACATTCTTGGCCACACCCTCTCCTCCCTTGCTCCTCCCCCATGTCTCTGTCCCCTTTCCAAGTCTCTGTCCAGTTCACGCTGTCCTCCTCAACATTCCGAGGGGGTGAGCTAGACACGAGGCCCTAAACCCCCTGACTCGTTTCTCTAATGCACCCTGCCAAAAGACATGGCGGGGAGCCTGGAGGAGGCGTGGTCACTGTCGCGAGGCGATCCAGACAGGCTGAGTCAGCACTACACGCGCTTCGCACGAGGAATTCGCTTCGCACGAGGAATTCGCTCCGCACGCGGCCACCGCTCAGCTGCCGCCACTCACTTACCCCGTCTGTGCGCGGAGCTTCCCGCCAAACCTTCACCGGAGGGGCAAACGTGAGAAGAGGGCATGAGCTTCAGAGCCGTTGCACTCTGCCAACGCGCCACTCGTTCGTTTTCTTATGAATCCGAATCCGTGTTATGAATCTGAATCTCTTTGAACAGTCTTTGGCAAAGCACTGAAGTTTGGGTAGGAAAAGTAATGTAAAACATGCCAAACCATTGGCTAAACACACGTTGCTTAGCTTAGCTAAAAGTCACAGTGTATGATTACACAGTAAGGTAGCAGGACTTCTTTAGCTATATATTTCTTTAGCTATATATATAAGTTATACAAAAGAATTAGCAGTGATTTTTAAATAAATGGTTTAAAAAAATATGGTGTTCAGTACGGTTTTGTTATTTTGCTGCTCACAATAGTGTCATATTTGCTTGGCAGAAATATTCTTTTTACAGGAGCCACATATACAGTACATCCCAGGGAAATTCAACATGTCACGAGTAAACTTCCTTTTTAACTTCCACAGGAAGCTATTCTGTTGAAGGCTCCAAGGTTATCGGTCTCAGCTCGGCCAAAAACGAGAAGCAACGAACCAGTTCTAACTGGAATTGTGGGCACTGCAGGCCATGGGCAGATGGGTCTTTCCTGGACTGTGAGCGATATGAATTCAAGGGCTGGAGATCTTGCCGTCTGTGTGTTTCAGCATATCACCAGCACAGAGGAAGAGACGCTACATCTAGTGTGCTGAAGCACGCACAATGATTGTTGGTGACTGAGGCCCCGTTTTACCGCCGAGAACGTTGTGGTGTGGCGTGGTGCGTTTTAGAGGGAGGGTCCACCGTGTGTAACAGTGGTGAGCAGGACTCGCACGGCTGCGTCACTGCATTGCTCCGACTTTATGGTTTTACACACACATGTGCAGAGTGCGAGGTTTGTTGTGTAGAGAGTGTGAAACAGGTGTTGCCAGTTCTGGGGACTGACCTAGGTGGTATGTGGTGTATTAAAAGATCCCATTGGACGGTGAAGGTCTGTCGGTTCTTGGCAAAGGCTTTACTGGGACTCTCTCTCTTCCCATAACGATGTTTATCATTTTATTTTAATGGCACTTAACAGCTGTAACGTCATATTCCATTTAGGTCTCGATGCTGCAAAGTGTTGATATAGTAAGAAGGGCATACAGCTATAAATCCATATTTTAACTGACTGCATAATGAAATGATAATAATAATAATAATAATGCACTGTGTATGGCAGTGTTGTTCCTTTTCCAGATTGCAATCAGGTTGATCTAAATGAACTGAACTGAATTATACCAGCATCCATCTCCAAATCCACAACGGTGTGGGCGCTATACGTCATAAACTAACCCATGTGAACTTCACAAAGCCCTTGGCCTTTCTGCTAGCACAAGGCGCATGTCTCTTTCTAATCTTTGTTCTTAGTAGACAGTAGCTCTCTGTTCCTTACTGTAGATGCCTGCAGACTTCCCACCTCTCACCCAATGCATGCAAAATGCAGTTTGGGTCAGTAGCTGTGCTTTATCACTGGCTCAGGGACCAGTCCAAACCCTTAGCCCCTGTATTACACGTCCATTACATGATTGGTGGCACATCCTGATCTCAGATCAGCTAGAAAGGGCTACAGATCATAACTTATGCTGGACCTGTCTGGTCTGGCATATTTGAGTTGTTCTTTGAAACATCTGTGACCTGCCGTTTTTTCTTAACCCCTTGTGTTTCCTCCACCTCTAGCATTGGGGAGCTGTTTCATCACCCCTCTCCTTCCCCCAACATGCTCCCAGACGCAGTGCAGCAGACGTCTTTTACAGCAACCCAAGGCACCCGTGTTAAACCCGTGGGCCTTGGTCTGAAGTTGCACGCAGCTCCTCGGTTGTCCCTGGCGATCGCGGCGAGTTCCCGCCCTGCGAGTCACGCAAGAGCTGCAGAAGTGGGAAAAAAAAATGCTAAACAAAACCAGTTCAGGCTGGCTTGGGCGACTCAAAGAGAGATGTGGACGTTGGAGATAGAGCGAGATGGAGGAAGGAGAGGAAAGAGAGGGTGAGAGAGAGAGCGTGAGGGGAGGGGCAGAGAGATAGAGGCCACTTTGGACTCTGTTTCTGTGTACTTGCTGGTGCAGCTTCATGGGTGGGGAGATAGGCCTTATCTCAGCTGTGCGTGTCATCCGTCAGCTCTGCTTTGATGCCAACTTGCAGAGAGCTCCATAGAGACAATGAGGCCAAGGAGGTTGGTGACAGGAAACAAAGAGAAGCTCCTGGAGTCTTTCCAGTTCCAAGATACATGTGAGCAAAGAAGGAATGCAAGTTTTACAACTGTTTTCCATAATAGAAGACTCGGAAATCATGTTCTTAAAAAAACACTCACAAATAAATATACCTCCTGTATGTCCTGCTTGGCAAAGTAGGAATATGTACCGTGCAAAAAACCTTATGCATTTATACTGTATATACATTGCTATGAATTATAAAATAAAAGTCCTTGTTTGAGAACTAACAAAGCTTAGAACTTTGACACCCCTACATTTGACTGGCTCATCACACAAATCCACTACATCTACTGAGCCCACCCTTTATTTGCCTTTTACTTATTTGGCTTTTGGTTTTGTTTTGGTTTGTTTTTTTTCTGAGTTGTGACTGCATGTCAATTAGTGCCATGACTATTAGCTAGTCTACAGGAAATGTAAAGGTTTCAACAGCAACCTTCACTGGTTATTTGCACAGTTGATATCTTCATATGACCTCTCCTGTATTTGCTGACAAACTGCCCCCAGGGTTGTGTGGGTGTCAACGGCAGTGTGATCGTCTAGACATCTTGGCGAGCCGACCCAAAGACACATTAGTAACCCCGAGTTATGCTTGAAGCTAGACTTAGTGCCAGGATTCCTCACTCACATATCACGGGGCACCGAAACGATTTTACAACTTGACATAAGAAGACCAGGGTATTGTCCCACAGCAATGGGACAAATATGATGACACTATTAATTTTTGAACATAGGCCAAGAATTTTCAGAAATGAGCATCGCATTACAGCAGCAGGAACTCTCAACAAACATTTAAAGTTAGAGTATTAATATACTAGTTGAAAATAACTTTATAACTTTCTTGAAATGCATGGTAACCAAGTCACTGAAGTACATGAAGTACTAGTCATGGGACGTTTTATGCAAAAATATGTAAAAATTCAACAGAAGGTTTTACAGAAGGAAGTGTAGAAGGCACAAACCGTCCAAACCTGAGACCATAGAAGCTCCATCAATCTG
This sequence comes from Brachyhypopomus occidentalis, assembly GCA_020368025.1. Taxonomy (NCBI): domain Eukaryota; kingdom Metazoa; phylum Chordata; class Actinopteri; order Gymnotiformes; family Hypopomidae; genus Brachyhypopomus; species Brachyhypopomus occidentalis. Next base: position 6,633,315 of record JAGXOD010001382.1, read on the forward strand.
AATAATCGTTTTTTTGAGGAAACAACTGCTTTTCAGTTTTTACTTGGCCAAACCCTTTGACAATTCAGCACTCTGCCGAGGTCAAAGAGACATGAAACTCGTTCAGCTCTCTTACTCAGAACTTTGTACATTTGTACAGGGACACAAATATGTCCAAATAAACACTGATTACATTTCCTCTCAGCCCTCTGCAGCTCCCAGAATGGACGGCGACTTGCATAGAATTCTCTGGAACCGATCCATGCCTGATTGTGCCCCATTCCCAGGGGTCGCGGCCTTCTGACCCTACCGGCAACCTGTTTGCTTAGGGCAGCGTAAGGGGGCAGAGTTGGTGTAGGAGGGCTGTGTGACCTACGCAGGGATCACACCCAGAAGAGCTCGCCTCAGGTTTAGAAACAAAATGGAATAAGTGAGGTTTTCAGTGACTTTTGGTTGTACAAGCCAAGTCAAGTCAAGTCAATTTTATTTATATAGCGCTTTTTACAACACATGTTGTCTCAAAGCAGCTTTACAAATTGTATGGGTCCAGATCCCTAATGAGCAAGCCGAAGGCGACAGTGGCAAGGAAAAACTCCCTAAGATGGCGGGGAATAGGAAGAAACCTTGGGAGGACCAAGACTCAAAAGGGAACCCATCCTCCATTGGGCGGCCCGTTAGCAACAGTCCGTATTTGTGAACAAGAGGTGGTTCTACAGTTATAGCTTAAAGTTCTTGTTCCCCGGCCAAGTAGTCACAGTCCCTTCGGTGCAGATGGTGCACCTCAGGTAGGAGCCAGCATCAGCACGTCCCCTTACGACAATGGTACATCCAACCCCGGCATCAGTACATCCACCGGCGAGCCAGACCATCTCCCAGGTGCTTGTAGGTGCTTGCATGCAGTCGTAGGTGCAAGCAGGCTAGTCTACTGGATAGTCATTATTGGATATTCACTATTGGTGCATTTGTGGTAGTGGCTGTCTTATAATTTGCATATACTACACATAAATAAAGCAGGAAACCATAATCCCTAAACATCTATTTTATTAGTATTTGAACCCAAGTTGTCTAATTAGATGGAAATTATGCAAATAAGACTCATGGCATGTGGATTAGAGAGAATGATATTACAGAATAACCTGATAGTATAGTCACCCTAGTCTAGCACGACGTTAACTGTATATTGGTGTAATCACAAGCACATTCTAAACCATAAGTGATATGTGAACTACCGAGTTTAAAACAAAAGCAGACAGGTCACTCTCATTCATCTGGAAGAGAAAAGGTGTGTTCCATAAAGCAACTGGACTGGCACATACATCATCGAAGAGAAGGCTTTCATTTGGCTTGGGTCAGACCCAGGTTTCTGGAGAAGTTACGGTTCAAAACAAAGGGATACAATGTGCAACGAGAGTCACATTTCAATACTGTTGAGTGTCTGCCAAAAATCAGACAGAGCAACATGAAAGAGAGAGACAGAGATAGATAGAGAGACAGAGAGAGAGAGAGAGAGAGAGAGAGAGAGAGAGAGAGAATGAGAATGATAGTCAGATAGACATAAACCGAATTACTTAAAGACAAGTGCTGAGAGGTCTGAATCATGACGTCTGGGAGCTGCGATTAAAACACGCTGATAATGACCAGGCTCTAAGCTCTCCGGATATAGAAGGCCCCCTAAACAATACAGAAGGCCCCCTAATGACAGGGTTAAACAGAAAAAGAAAAGCACATGAACTGAGCAGATCTGACCCTTTGATCTGTCCCTTTTGATGGTGTGAGCATCTCTGTGCAGTCACTTAGACGTGAACAGCAGTAGAGTCTGATTCCAGTAGAGTCTGATTCCAGGGCTGGCCTACTGAGTCCTGGTTAATTCCACATTCAGAACACTCAGCTGACACACATTTTCCGAACTATTTTCCAAAGGAAAACGCCACATTTACCTCACTATGCTATTCCAAAATGTAGCCTAAAATTGGAGGTGGGGGGGGGGGGGGGGGGGGTGTGTGGAGAGATGCAAAACATATTTCTTTCCATTTACCCCTCCCACCTGGACACTAATATAGCTGATGCATGGTGTTCTATTAATAGAAGAACAGCAGGGTTATTTCCCCAAAGCAAACAGTTTAGACTGCAGGGAGAGATCCAGAGGATATATATGTCCTTCTTGCTCACACATCTAAGTGTCCAAGTGGTTGTTGACAGTCCCCCAGTACTGGGATTACCATGACCCTACAGCTTCCAGACAAGGATGATTCCCTCACTTTAGCATCACTGACAGGGGCATTTGTCGTATATATTATCTTATCTCTCTCTCTCTCAGTCTCACACACACACGTGCACACAAACACACACTCTCAATTTTACACAGCTGTGTTCAGTTCTTGTTTCCTTTATCTTATTTCACTATGAAAGCAGAACTCCAAGAAAGGGAAAGGACCTGCCCAGTAGACTTTACACTGACAAGGTGTTGTGTCTGAGGACCACGTCGTGCCTATATATATCAACCATTAGTTTACTGCCTTGACTTAGAGGGCCTGTCTGCCATTGCTTTGCTCTTCAAACAGGCGTCGTTTTCCGCTAAGAGAGCTGCTGTCTACTTTCACACAGGGGCCTCCCTTAATATTTATGTGTCATTTGAACATGTGACCAAGGGGTGAGCAGAAAAAGGCTGGAGAGACAGGGGAGAAAAGAGTGAAAGAACAGAGCGAGGGAAAGAGAGAGAGAGTGAGACAGAATGAGAAAAGGGAATATCTTCTTTCGTTCCTCCCGTGGGCAGCCCAAAAGCAAACCCAGACACACGATACAGCGCTCCTAGTAGGGCTTTGCATTATGGAGCTGTTGACTTTGAAAAGCCCTGTCAGTGCAAGGTCAGAAGCAAGCGTAGGCCGGCTATCCACGCCACGTTTCAGCGGAGGTGTACGTAATGGGCTGTGTGGAATTACTAGCAGAGTTTTTGCGTTCAGACCCGCTTGTTAAATTGTCAGTAACGGAACATACAGCAGGCAGCCTCGGGGGATTTATCAGTGGCGAATACAACTGTGACCGTGTCCTGTTAGGGGCTGCGCGAACATGCTTTCGATGACAATCGAGTTCCAGTTGTCCATGCGTTAGTCAACACTGCCATGCTTAAGCAGGCCTGTCCATGCATAAGTAAGGCAGACTTAGCAGCAAGGCGTGAACTGAGCACGTATGCAGAATTGTGAATTGAGTACTGATGCAGCATTGTGCAGCAAAAACAAAATGATTTTTTTTTTTTTTAACGATCCCTGGTACCATCATGGAGGCAACGTTTTTACCAGCAGGCCTGGCGTTGTTCTTGCTAAACCTGTTGGGCAAAAACTACAGGCAGCAGCACACGCGATGTGATCTGGCCATCTACCGGCCATCGGCAGAGACGTGTGAGGTCATCCACGTGACCCCGTACAGGGGTCAACATGTGCAATGGGCGTAACGCAGAGTCGATGCTGGTAAGCGGCGGTGAAAAAACACGGCAGCAGATATGTCAGCGGTTTTTCCATAGCCGATAAAGCTGTGAGACGCTTGCGTGCGGGACTGGAGAAACACAGGCGCCAGCGTCAGCTCCCACAGCTCCCAGCAGCAAAGCACCCGCACCAGTGGAACCCGTTCGGCCGGCTTTCGCGCCCGGTGCTTCGCCTGAGCAGTCTCGCGCGATGATATTTTCCCAGGTTAAACCTGGAACAAACTGGTATCCACTGGCACACGTCTGCCAGCCAGTGTGGTGAGAAGCAGTCGTAGGCGAGCGGACTGAAATAGCTGTTGCATTCTTTATTGATCCGTGTTACACACACTAAAGCAGCTGGTCTCAGTGGCCTGCATGCCTGTGTGCTTCTTAACCTACAGTGTACAGGATATTTACATCTCAGTATGTTAAGAACTTCACAAATGGATGTAGTCACAATTATACTGCATATTCACATTACATACATTACATACACACACACACACACACACACACACACATATATATATATATATATATATATATATATATATATATATATATATATATATATCAGAAGAAATATCAACAAATTCCAGGTATAAAAAAAGATGAAACTAAGAACCTAAGAAAACAGCAAATTTAGTGCAAAGGTGGTACAGGTACAAGGAATACTGTTGGCTGGTTTGTCCATGCACGGTCAGCAGAGGAGCAGCGAGGTCACAGGTCGCAGGTCACAGGTGCGTGTCGGCGATGGGGATGCGGCGCAGCTCGACGATCTGGGAGGTGGCCGCGCTCCCGCCGTCGTGACTCCCGTGGGTGGACTCGTTGTCGCTCACGTTCAGGGCAGACCCTGTGGAGTGTGTCGCACAAATGGCCTCAGGGGTTCGTCATGAGACTTCCGAACACACTGCATCCTGGACATGCACTGGAGGTTTGCAGCGTACACGTAAACGGACAGCGATTTGGGTTCTGATAAGCTCCGCTATTTCGGTGGAATACATGTGAAATGTAACAGTGAGTCATATTTCAAGGATATTTAAATTGGTACTGGGTGAACTACAGTATATATCAAATCTATGTTTACATATAGTTCTCGCATTTGCAGGTATAATTAACTGATAAGTATAAGTAACTGAGCAGTACTTTAATTAAATTAAACTGATTAGTGCTTGATTGCCGATCTGTTTTAGATGATGAGTGCTGTTAGTCTAATACAAGCCTCACTGAGCATCTCTGGGATGTCTGCTTGCTAGAAAATATTATGGTGGAAATGAACACGGTGGTATCCGGTGAGCTGGGATTCCATCTGTCAGCAGAAAGGCCCCTTTAGCACACAGTGTTAACTAATCCAGATATCAGTATCTGACATTAAAAGGTGAACACGCCTGTTCTCTGTGAGATTAATTAGATTAAGCAGAGCTTTGTTTCAGGTTGCTGATTTCAAAACTTTGTGCTCACCACAAGGTTCTAGCAAAAACCTGTTTCATCATGCAATAGCCATGAGGCTGTGTTATGTTCGGTTTCTTGGTTGTGACCTGGAGAGCCATATAACATATACACATGTAGCCCTGGTTGAAGTCCGGCCCTACGTAGCTCTGATTCGCTAGGCAAGAAACAACATCATTTTGGACCGTAGTCTTGCTCTCCACTGGGTCTCCACCGAGTTTAGAGGCATTTGATTTTGAAAATCTGAAAGTGCAGAAGATTCGGGTGCTGCTCCGCCCTTCAGAATTCATCCTGCTGCTGCCGCCAGACCAAACCCCAACCGAGCCAGTCGGTTCCCCTGGCAGCCACACAAGCCACCATGTCACACAGATAAGATGGCAATGCAACAGACCATGACCGGTTCCTTCATCCCTCTCCACACTCATTTTCGTCACTCACATACAGGTTCATCTTAGATTCATCTGGTCTTAAGATTTCCCTCCAGACATCTACGCGCTGACGTGCGGAGTCCACACAACAAGATTGTCACTGTCCACTTGTTTACAGAACGCATCATGTCTTCACACACACACACACATACTCATTTAGGCTGCACACATTTGTCACCCTGATTACCCTGACCACAGCCAATGGGATGAAAATATGCAAATGACAAAGTCCTGTAATCATAAATCTTGAAGACTAATGGTCCTGAACTAGAGTTTTAGTATTTCACCCAGCTGGGACTGCTGAGATGATATAGGACTGATAACAGAGAGATCGAGCCTGAACTAGCCTGAAGGACTGAACTCTTGCTGAGTTCAATCAGGTTCATCAGTTGGCTCAAGCCAGAGCTAGATAAAACCCGAGAGAACATTCCGTCTCCTGCATATTCACCGTTGTCTTACATTTGTAGTAATTATATAAAAATGATTATTTGAATATTTCAAGCTGGACTCAGTCCTGTGACTTTTACCTTGATGCCTTAAATCGCCAAACTTGGGAACCTTGTTTAACAGACCAATGCCCACACACCATCAGGCTAGTTAATCAACTGCCTACCTGCCATAATGCATGCAAAAAGCATGAAAGTTTCTTAAGTTCCTGACACAGGCTCAAAAAGTAATGCCTTTGTCCGTGACTGGAAGGAATAACTAACCATGTTTGCATTTGATTCAATATTCAGGCCTACTGAATCTAAATTACACCCACATGCAAAGGCACTGATTCCATAACTTCCTTGTGTGTCACTGTTCACAACCTCAGCTATAACCCTGCCCTGTTACACTTCTCTGCATCCTGCAATTCCTCTAGTATGGGAAGAGACTCAAGCTGACCCATAATGGATCACAGGGATGCAGTGACACGCATAAATGGCTGTATTCTCATTAAGCACTGAAGACAGATCCAAAATGGCTGCCATTGCAGCACATCTGAAAGTCTACAGTGTTTTGGTATGCTAAGAGTACACAGAGAACAGAAATACATAAATATAGATTGAGGATTAAAGAAGATCCTGTTCAGACACATTGTTTCGCAGCATTATGAATCATGTTCAAAAGCCTGAGAATAATAATGAAATGTGAACCAGGAACAAGGCTTAAAGAGAAAACAGATGTAATGCGAAAGATATTAAAAGTGATTTGAGAAAATGCGGAAGTTTTGGGATGCAGGTCCTACCGGTCTTTAAGGCAAATATAAGGTCATCGAATTCTTGTGCCTCTTCATCTTGAGCTAGGCTTGTGTTAATAAAGCCACCATCTGAAGGGAAGGTTTCCATCTCTGGGCCCTCTTTGAACACACTGCTTGGCTGACTGCTGTGCCTCAGAGAAGCTCTCTCCCAGTCTGCTGAGATCTGAAGGACACACAGACGCACACATGCAAGTATGTGCACACACATACGCACATCCACACACGCACATGCACACAGAGAAAAGAAAACAGATGCAATGTCAGCTGGGACATTCATTAAAGCAACAGTAAAACATTTACTTCAGGAGATGTAAAACTCTCCAGGGTGTCTGAAAACATACTTAGAACATGAGATCAAAGATACCACAAAAAGATCTTTTTTAACCTTTCATTTTTATCTTCCACTAAACACACACAGCTTGAAAATGTGAAATGCGTATTGATCAAAGACGCAGTCGGAGTAGTTCAAGAAGGGGTCAACACAAGGTCAGATTAGCTTGGTTGTCTAAAGGATAAAACTTCACTGAATTGTTGCAGAACACAATTGGACCGTGACTTGTTTCACACCCAATCACTGCACACTGACTCGGAAGCGCTGATATCTGAGCGACAGAACTTCATGCATCTGATACGTATTAAAAATTCAGTCGCACGTGGCCTTCAGGAATTCAAAGATTCAAAGGAAAATGTAGAAAGAAAATATGTCTGTAAACTACTGAAGAGTAAAGAATGAATTCCGGTAAAGTGGGTCGGTGGTAATGGGTCAAATAAGTGCCTCAGAAGAAGCGTTGCGCGTGTTTATCTCCACTGTAGGACCTTGATGGGATCACTGCTGCAATGTTTGCTTTTGTTTGCCAGGTCGACAGGCAGCCTGGCAGAACGCAGTGCTGAACAGAACTAAATCATGCCCAATAATCCCCCAGAAGGTCAGGTGGGTCTAGCAAACACGCAAACACACACACGTACACACACACACACACACACGTACCCAGACATGCACACCCACAGACACACGTGCACACACACACACACATACACACAAGCACACAGCAGGTGCAGACCATTCTATTGCTACCTAACAGCAGACAAAATGCCCCACGGCGAAGAGGGCACACTGACTCGTGACGTGTGTGAACTACCCACCCTCCTTTGTCACGTTATCTCTGTCTTTTTGTAAAGGGCCCTTGATAAAGTTCCATTCTATACTCTATTACGGCACAAGAATTTTAATGGAAAAGTCATAATAATGTCGAACCACGTAACGTAGTAAATCGTGGGCGAAATCATGGGTTACACCCCGCCTCACTGCTTCAGTGGTCCTAGAACACAGCGTTAGAAATCAGCCTACACTGGGACACAACGCCTAAGGTCAGATGAGCCCCACAGGACCCCTGCAACGCCCCTGCGAGACCTGCAGGGGTGCCGCGGTCTTGCCCCACCAGCCCTCGTTCTCAACCCCCACCCCCACCCACAACCTCATATCCCTCACTCTCTCACCCTCCGGGACAGCATATGACAGCCCAGAGCTTTAAATCTGAACACCTGTACTCCCAATGAATGAAACAGGATTACTCGGCCCAGCGCCGTGCGATCGAACCACAGCTGCCCCTGGGGAGCGGCACAGGCCGTTCTACAGATCCACGGAGGTGCTTCTTTTGAACTGGGAGTGGATTAGGAAATGCATTGAAAGACTGCACTACAACAAGGACAATCGATGACATTAACCTTCTACATTCCCCCATGCCACCTGTAACAATGGCTGGTCTAATCTCTCATGCTGAATTCAAACGTGTAGACTTTATTTCATCTGGGCTTGAGTGATTTGCTGAAACCTTAATCATCATCTTCACTCTGTATGTCATGCTATGCTCCTGTCCCCGACTTACTGTAGTTTACACTAAGGGCTTGTACATTTACCCATTACATAACCATTTATTCTCTGTGTGTGTGCGTGTGTGTGTGTGTGTGTGTGCGTGTGCGTGAGCTCATTGTTCTCAGAACAAGCAAAGCGTAGCGTGAGCAAGCACTACTAACACTGGGCCTGAAGGTGATAAAGAGGTGTTTGATGTATAAACACACAGACACACTGACGCTGAGGGAACACAGACGCTGAGGGAACCCCCCCCACCACACACACACACACACACACAATCTTGGAACTAAATTCCAAATAGGAATACACATTAAATCCTAAGTAAAAAAACACGAAAATTAATTAAAAACACCGATCTCTGAAGTAGTGCGTGATGAGACCCACCTCCTCCATGGCGCTGATGAGGTTCTGTGTGGACTTGCTGATCTCCCCCCCGCTGACGGTGGCCGCTCCGGTGGACTGGAACATGCCGTCCGGACCGCCGTGCCCGTTCATCTCCACGGTGTAGCTGGCTTTGGCTGGCCAGCACAGCTGGTTGTGCATGAGGAAGTACACAGTGAACACGTAGAGGCCCTGGAGACACAGAGTCAGTCAATTTATTTACACCACGCGGAATAAATCGAACTTGGCGGGACCCGTAAGGGTGCACCAGCACGGGAGACTCGGAAACAGTTCACTACTGACGGTTTATGATTTTGGAAAATATCAAATAAACAATAAACAGGTCAGTAATTTCAGCATGAACTTATGCTGGGTGGTGAATGAGTACATACTAGAATAGTACTGATATACACTATAAACAAGGCATGGTTGTTGAACTTGTCAAACAATTGTCTTCTAGCTGACAATCACATTTGTCTGTTTTGTATTCGCTTTTATTTGTCTATGTTTGCCTAAGCTGGAGTACACTGATTAATGTTCAGTCACATAGGTGCAAACTGTTCACATGAGATTTTGCAAAAGCATGACGTCACAGGCAGTGAGGTCATGGTTTAACACAACGTTTTGGATGGTCACGCCAAAGTGACAACCGCCCTGCTCACTCAGGCACAAAATACCTCATCACCTCCCAATATCTCTCCACTAAGGCGGTCCGCACAGGAGACGAGGCCTTAGAGTGGAGACAGGGAGGGCAAAGGTCATCAGAGAAGCTGTTGACACAGCACTACCCACAGAAATGCAGCATAAATTCGAACCCTGCCTGGATCTTCCAGTGCACACAGTCACCGTTACCGTCAACAAGTACAGCGACCACACGATAGCTAAGTTTAGATCTGCTACAAAGACCAAATCCTTACGTCTCAATCATATATAGTTTATTTGCCATTAAATCTATTAAATGTGGTGTGGTAAATTCACTGTCGCCAAAGCTTCTCTAACGCACCTGGCTGATAGAGTCAACTTACACCCAGTGTCTCAGAAGTACCATTAGCTTTTCTTTTCAAATCCTTCAAGCACTGACGCCAGGCGCTAGAGAGCGAACTTCCGTCCTTTCACTGGAGCGAACGGAGTCCAAGTTGAGGGAATCGCTCTGGGACATTCGCACACAAACGAACAAGCTGAATCACCCCTGTCGGTTACGGGAGTGGTCACCACTCAGGAGTGGCAGCTGAGGTGTTAGGGTTCACCAAAAGGGGGCGCAGCGCTGACGAGGCTACAGGGAAATGGAAGGACAGGTGTCGAGAGAGAGAGGGACACGAAGCGAGAAAGAGTGAGAATGTCTGAGTAAGAGGGAGAAAGAAAATCCTCTCACACATCATTATTACAATAGAGCATTGTGAATGAAGGAATGAATAAATGAGAATACAGCGGCACTCAACAAAGACAAAGAGGCAAAGAGTACAGAAATATAAGACCGCATGTACACCTTCTCCATGAACCCCTCCATCTCCCCTCCGGTCAACAAGCTGATTCTGATACGTCCTATTGGCCCAGCTGTGCAAACTGGAGCAGTAGCACGATGAAGACAGACCTATTATTAGGGACTCGAGCCTGTTCAGGAAGAAGGGAGGAAATGGAATTGTGGGGCGCGTGAGCGCCGTTGTTCAAAGCCCTGCTTTCCGTGTAGCGAAGTAGTACCAGCACAACGTACACACTGTCAGATTTGTCAGTGGAAGCCCAGCAGTCCAGCAGGGGGAGCGGACCCAGGTGGTGCCGAGATTCTGTCCGGGACCGGACGTGCCCATGCTGGAAGGAGCAGACCAGCCTTCCGTATTCAAGCGCACGAACGCAGTATATTGTTACGTCTGCTCAAACGTCTGCTCACAGGAAAACAGACACGGACGAATATGACTGGAGAACGGTTACCTGAGCAACACGTGCTCTCTGGGCACCTGTGAATGGATCACGATACACTCATGATCGTTCTCAGGCCTCTTTAACCTGGTTGAGGTCATCTGTTGTCATGCCCTCTTTATTAGTTACTCTTCATTAACCAGTGATTGCAGGCATATGTATGTATTTAAATGCCCAAGAGGACCTGTGCTGTATTGCATATAAAAACACACACACACACACAAATGTTCACACACAAAAGACGCACCAACTGCTCTTTAATATGGGTCTAAAAATGACAAGAATGAACCGTTGATATTGAACAGCACCATGAAGGAAACCACTAGAGTCAGTGCAACAGGGACAGAACAGGGCCAAGGGGCCAAAACTCTTAGCAGCCAATGATCTTCCTCCTCCACATAACAGCAGGCTTGTTTTCCTCGCTCCTACATACGCTGCTGTGTCAGCTGTGTTTGGCTAGCTTATTCCAGTCATTTGCAAACACAAGTGCACTCCACCGAAAGAGTATTTGCCCATTTCATTACACCTGCTGAAGGTTTAGTCATCCGTGTTGGCCGAAAGTGTTGGTCGAAATCCAAACAAATGCCTCCACAACCTTGTATTATGTCCCCACTCACCACCCCCCCGACCTATAGCTAAGAAGAGCAAGAAAAATGTTCATAGAGAGCTGAAAATAAATTGCAGGTGCTGGTGGATCTCTTCAAGTACTTTACAGCTCTTAACGCAGTAACCCTGCGACCCTGGCCAGTCCAAAAGTTGATAAGGAGAGTAAACTGCATTTATTGATGGACCCTATCTGTGTGTGTGTGTGTGTGTGTGTGTGTGTGCTCTAGACACAGACCATGGTGCAGTGCAATTGTAGACAATACTGAGAGCTAATGGAATATGGCTACAGGAACTTTACATTCCACATCATTTCCCACATTATCTCTCATGTTTGACCTGCGGGGTCTCCATGATCAGTCTGACATGAATATAAGAGTAAATGATAAGTCAGAAATACATCTGAAATAATTTTGCATGCTATGTATTTAGCTTGCACAGCTGATGAAGCACCTCTCCCCAAACCGTCCTTCATTACCAACACTGTGTACTTTAATCATACTATATATACTATATATGTACTATACTCATTATCATTACCAGAACCTCAGCTGAAAAATCTTCTTCATATATGTTGACATATATATGTTTGTGTGTGTGTGTGTGTTCTTTTAGTTCATCGTTAAGTGATTAAAGCTTACATCCTCCTATTCTTTAGCCACTTCCTCCCTCTCTCCTGAGACAAGCCTTTTATACCTGATGCAAATTCAAATAGCGATCTGAAGCAGCTCAAACGGTCCAGTCTAAACCTGGGCCAGACGCTTTTGTTCCCCGCCGAGACACAGCGCAGACTACAGCTCCCTTCCCCTCGTCATTGGACGAGCACATTCTGTACTTTATTCTGCCTGATTCTCTAGGCAACAGTCGTGCGGTCCGGCATCCTGCTTACCCAGAGACACACGGACTGCGCACCGCTGGAGAATCTCCTTTCGCACAGATGCTACAAATCAGCACGGCCGTGTCCGACACGTTTCACACAGTTCCGCCACGTCGGGCAAGGGCAACTCTTCAAAAGGTCAAGGCGAAGCAAAATTCATCAGTCGACTCTACACGAACTCGGTGCAAGTTTAAAAAGCGTTTCAAGTGCACAAACACCCAGACAAAATGAAAACATTTGTCTTTATTGCTATCAAAGAATCATAACATGGAATTCCAGAATGAGTTTGAATTCCAGAACACATTCAGACAAAACAATGTTGTGCATAGCTGTGGGACAATCTACGTTGTAAACCTCAAACATGTGCTACGCTCTGCTTACATAACTTGGACAAAATGGAAAAGCTGCCTCTGCTGATTAGAAAGCTATAAAGATAGAACGCGTCTCCTGAACTGAGGACCTCTGAGTTAATCACCCACCCAAGTATCAGCATAGTATCACTCTCTATTCTCCTTATAACACCTGAAGATAAGGCAGACTCTCACGGTCAATATCTAAACGCACTTTCTCTTTCTACGAAGACATCACAGGACTGTGGTAGAGGCTATACCCAGAACCTGCTCAAATGTGCATGCACTGGCTTAAAGGATCAATTTCATGCCGAGGGGCAGATCGATAGCCTGTGAAGATGTGAGGAGCTACTTTTGGCTACTTAACTCTTGCAAAACCAAACAAGAACCTTACCTGTGTCTCATAAATTTGTGCTTCACTGGTGCATAGAAAAGGGTTTGAGAAGCAACTCCACTGCTATGATACCGCCTTTGTACCTGCATGACATGCTGTCTGTCTTTAGTGATTCTTAATTTATTACATAATCGAATGTGCCTATATATATGTTTTTTCAGAATGAGAGAGGGCAATTTACTGCTACAAAAGATAAGATAAAAGACAGGACGATCGACGGCTTGTCCTGCCTGTCACGCTGTGACTCGTAAAGACCTCACGCTGCTTATCTCACATTAATAAAACGAACATGAAGACAAAACAAGCCAAGCTTGATCTGCTGTACGTTAATTGCTGCAAGATAAGCAAGGTGCATGAGGTGCCGAGGAATGGTTTAAGTCGGATGTTCTTACCAGCAGGATTTTGCAGATGATGAGAAGAATGAGCATCCATAGGTACATGTAGGCCATGTGGAGGCCAGCCCACAGACAGACCAGCGACACCAAGGTGAACAGGTACAGCACCATGGGAACCTCTGCGGAACAGAAGCCAGAGTCGCATTAATAACACGCACATATGTGAAACAACAGAATACAAGGCTTGACAAGTCGGCAAAAATACACCATCGTGGCACAGCGATCACGATTAGCTCGCTCCATTTGCGTCTTGCGGTATTTGAGTCATGCTGACTGCGCACTCCGAGTTCTGCTGGATGTCCAGATGCTCGTGTGTTTATTTTGTGCCCTGCGGTTGGAGAGAAGTGCTGGCACAGGGGCAGTTTCTTCACAGCGAGTCACTTTTTCCACGGAGGGTAAAATTAAACGGCCCCGCACAAGTGCAGGACCACTTTAAGGACTTGGACCATGAGGGTTCTTCATCGAACGCAGTGTTGAGTGCCGCTCAGACAACTGAATACAAGGAGTCTGAGTGGATGCAGACCGTGTGAAGACAGGTGAACTGAGATTTTATTCACAGCACAGGTTTTAGCATTTACTAGTTTTAAAACACGTGCCACTACTTTGGTGTTTGATTTGATTACTGTTCCACAGATGAAATGGCCTAGATTTCTGAGAGCTGAGGTTTAGAACCCTGTCTGACTTCACACTCGTTATCTTCTGCCTCCACCTTAACCAACCAGACTTAACCACTTAACGGTGAGGCCATGACTCCCAGGTCAAGATAAGACACGAGAAGTGCTACATGTTGACATGCATGCTGCATATTTACATGGACAGCACCCATATCTCTAGCCCCTAAGCATCAACCTCATCTCTCAACCTCAATCTTCATCCTCATTCTCAATCCTCAATCCTCCTCCTCATCTTCAACTCTCATCCTTAATTTCAATCCTTATCCTCCATCCTCATCCTCAACTCTCATTCTCAACCCTCATCCTCAACCTCAACTCTCATCCTCAACTCTGATCCTCAACCTACAACGAATGCAGAACTTCATCTGCTCCTCCACCGAGGGAGCAGAACGCTGCATCACTAAACCGCTGATCACCCCCTTCATTACTACTACAAATAAATAACCCCACCCTCACTATGCAGAGCATTCAGAGCTACAGCACAATGGTGGAGCTCCTGAACAATGGCCCCAAAAAGCCATGCTGAGCTGTGTTTGAATTGTAAACGCTCCCTCGCTTCCATTCAGCCACAGGCCCTGTTTGAGATATTCTACAAACTCGGCAAAGCAAGCTTCGTTGGCATATCAATAGCTTCTTTTGATGAATGGAGTGTCCGGATTCAAATTCAATCCTGCCGGAGCGAAGGTGCATCGCTGATCAGCTGTAAGTGCCCGGGTGAATAAGCGCGGTGCGTCTGCTGAGAGTCGCCCCATTCAGACCTCTCCGAGTGCCTCAGGATCTGACTGTTTACTGGGGATAACAACAAATCATTTGTTTGCCTATTTATCTTTATTAACAAAGCCTTAGGTTAGCTAATTTTATTATGCACTACAATATGCACAGCTGCCCAGAGAGGGACGGTAACAGACATATGCCGGTCTTAAGGGTTCACAGGGGTTCATCCTCAGCAGAAACCCTCAAGACTTTCAGTCTATTGTTGTACAGTTCCCTTCATCAATATACATACGTGCGACACAATGACTTTCATTTGGAGCAAATCAATATGCATGCAATCTGAGACTTCCAACAACATTAGCGGTGGCTTATGTCACCGCACCTCAGGGTAATAGTTCACGGAGTGTTCTTGACGGCGCTGGTGTGCCAGCATTAGCTAATACTGCCCAGCTGTCCAGCACTGGTCGGACCACTTTGATCGCACCGGGGCCCGGGGAGCATGTCGGCCTGGATGCCAGACGGGGCCGTAGGGATGACGGGGAATGGCGGGCGTCCGCCTGTGACACTCGAGGAGAGAGTATGCAGGCCACACATTCCTTGGAGGGCGTGTGGTGTGGGGCCAGAGTTTACCCACTGGGCTAGCACAGAGCCATTACTTCCAATCCTCTTCCATTACCCTCTGCCCTCTCCCCACCTCTCATTCCGTCCTTCAGCCCTCATCTTTCCTTCTTTCTCAGAAGATCTAATGTTAAATCTTGCAGATTACCCCATTACTCCTGGCTCGGTAGCCAAAAATCTCGGCGTCTTATTCGACTCTGACCTATCATTTGATAAATACATAGATAATACTACCAGGATAGCTTTTCTACATCTCCGTAACATTGCCAAGTTAAGAAATGCATTATCCCAGCATGATGCAGAAAAAACTAGTACACGCCTTTGTTAGCTCCAGATTAGATTATTGTAACTCGTTACTGTCAGGATGCTCAAATAGGAATATAAATAAACTTGAAGTAGTTCAAAATGCCGCAGCCAGAGTTCTAACTAGAAATAGGAAATTTGAACATATCAGCCCAGTCTTATCGGCCCTGCACTGGCTCCCAGTAAAATTCCGTATTGATTTTAAAATTATTCTATTGACTTATAAAGCACTACATGGACTTGCTCCTGACTACCTCCAAGAGCTTATCTCTTATTATGAACCCCCGCAACCACTACGATCCCAAGGTGCTGGCCTCTTATTAGTTCCATCAATTAATAAGGTAACAGCAGGAGCCTTTTCTTATAAGGCCCCCCAACTATGGAATAGTCTTCCAGAATGTGTCCGGGACTCTGGCACAGTCTCAATCTTTAAGTCTAGGTTGAAAACTTACTTGTTTGATCTAGCATTTGGTAATTAATGTGCCCCTTTAGATAAGGTAACAGATCCAGGGTTCATGGGCAAAGGGTTTTTATGGCAAACTGGGGCGCTGGTGCTGTCATCCTATCACTGCATGCGGTCACTCAAGTTTGTCGACGGTGTAGTGGATGGATGCCAGTGTCTCAGGATGCTCCCAAGTCTGTGTTACCTTCTGGTTCTGCCCTTTAGCTAGGCTGTAATAATTTAATTGCGGAGTCGCTGCAACACTCCAGAAATGTTTACATTTACTTTGTCTAACATATTCCATATAGAACTAATTGTCCCTCTTCTTCCCAATGGCTGCCCGAGAAATACCGGGACAAGGAAAGACGAGCCTTTCCGGGTACCCACGCCATGGAAGCATGTGGGAGGGGGTCTGGCTTGCGCGTGGATGGGCCGGTGCCAGGGTTGGATGGGCCATTATCGCAAGAGCGCTGATGCCAACTCCCACCTGAGGCTCATCTACTCTGAAGGGACTGTGACTACTCGGCCTGGAAGTAGAATCATAACTACAGGATTATATCTGGACTATACATGAACTGTGAATGTGGACATTGCTAGCGGGCCGCCCAATGGAGGATGGGTTCCCTTTTGAGTCTTGGTCCTCCCAAAGTTTCTTCCTAAATTCCTGCCATCTTAGGGAGTTTTTCCTTGCCACTGTCGCCTTTGGCTTGCTCATTAGGGATCTGGACCCACGCAATTTGTAAAGCTGCTTTGTGACAACATGTGTTGTAAAAAGCGCTATATAAATAAAATTGAATTGAATTGAATTCTTTCTGTCTATTCTCCTCCTTTCCCTTGCATTCGTTCCTTGTTCACCCTTTTCCTGTGACCTCCCCCCTCACACAAACACTTTCCCTTGCTCTACATTGGTGTAAGCACATTCCTCCTTACGGTCTGGGCCTGGGCTCCATTTTTCCCCAGCCCTGAGTGCTATCACAGGCGGTGCTAGCTAGGGAGTTCCCTCAGCCCCAGGGCAACACCTCTTCCCATGGGTCTCCTGGCTCCTGAGGCCTGCATACTCCACACGCCCTCTTGGGACGGTCAACACAGAGCTTTTACTGTTCTATGTGCCATTCCCAGGGAATGTTGGCTTTCCTTAGGGGGCACTATAGGGAGTAGTGTGTGGACACTGGAATGTGCTCCAAAACAGGATGCTGTCGTTAAGAATCGTCCCTCGGTCAGTGCATGGGACATTAGGTTAGCGTTGTATGCAGGGAGTGGTGGCGTGTACAGTAACTTCACATTCTGGGGAGGTGTTTAGGTTTTATCATTTTTATAATGGAGTGATGCAAAGATTAAAGTGGAAGAGTTATTCACACTCCACAGGTTTTCAGCTTCATAATCATGCAGATTAATTAAGATTTGTTATTGCAAAATTTGACATAAAAAACACCAGAGAATTGGCAGAAAGATGAAAATTCTGAATCGTTATTGCCAAACCAGTAATTAGAAATTGGACTGACAAGTAATTTTTAAACCTAAAAAAATATATAAGCCAGATGAAAAGAGGCTCCGTTTCAAACACGGAGTTTCATGCAGTATCAGGAGTCAAGTGTATCCTTTGGAAACAGGACTGCAGTAAAAAAAAAAACGTGTCCGTAATTTGCTTGGATGAACAAGGCCCCTCAGCATGGAAAGAGAAGCACAGTGGGTCTCTTAGGACCAGCACAAGGTATGTAATGTGAGACAGCTCTCTGGCTCCTGTGCGGAGACGCCAGACCAGCTGTCACAACAGTTTTCCTCAGGCTTGCCTGGAGGAAAAAACCCTGCTTCGTCTCACGCCCGCTGAGCCGACGTCCGTCTGCCCGTCTGTTCGGGCATTATGGGAAAACGGCGCGGCACGACACCAGCGAAAGGGCCGCGGCACACGCGGGAAGACGCCTCCCTGGTGCGGACATGAAAGAGGGGACTGGAAGGGACGAAGGAGTGGCGGTAAGTGATCCGTAAGATCGGCGGGAGGTTGGCCAGCCTGGAAGAACATCCAAAATAGGGATTAGACTTGGAGCGCTGTTTTTTTTTTCTTCTTCTCGTCCTGTTCTAAACAAACGCTTGTTCTGTGTGTCTGTGTGGCTCCACAAGTGTTGGCGTGACAACAGGATATCCAAACTCGGCTTTCAGTCACCAGGGGGAGGGGGATAGTGTTCTTGGATACGCGCCAGATCTCTTGCCAGATGTTCCACATGCCCTGTTCTCCGAGGCCCTGCCTTCTCTCCGGGAAAAAAAAAAGCTCCCCCCGTATTGCGGCGATGGAGCGTTAAGCATAACACCAATCAAGAGGTCAGGCAGAAGTCAAGTTCTAAAGCTGACCCTGGATCAGCCGTGCTGTGTGTGTGAAAGTCCGTCCGCAGCACCAACTCCCTGTGGTCTAGAAGGTTCAGGAAGGCCTTAAGGTTCAGGAAGGCCTATCAAATGTGGCAGGTGGTATACGTTTCCATTTTTGCCTCTATTACTTTAGATCCCTCCCTCCATTCTGAGTCCATAGTGCTTGGGGATTGTTTACTGCCTATGGCCTGCGCTTTATGGATGTGGTAAAGACCAATATCTGAACACGGTAAAAGGCTAGTGCATTACATGAACGTGCACTATTAAAAGGGGTTAATGAGTTCTCAGTTGTTGACTTTCCATTTTTATTCAGAAACCTTCTGTCATATAAAGAGATCCTCAAATGACGAAGGTTTACTAAAACAGTGTTATACGATCATAAACATGCAATGGCAAAGTAATGCAAATGTGTGTTATACTGTACAATCAAAACGTTGCTTGCTGTCAATGCCCAGACGCAGATCAGACATCTGTACTACTGATGACTGTAGAAGGCTCATCTACATGAGGCAGATCTGGAAAACCCCTGAACTCAATCTCTTAGAGCCAAACATGAATTCCTTTACTTCATGTTATGTAATAAATTTGCTGGTAATTAATTAATTGGGTTTTGTGTATGTGTGTGTGTGTGTGTGTGCATGTATGTGTGTGTGTGTGTGTGTGTGTGTGTGTGTGTGCGTCACACCAAAAACTGCAAAAAAAACAATGAGTGTTGTAAGTTAAGGTTAGGGTTATAGGGTTGGGGTTATAACACTGGTATAATCAAACATCTGGAGCCATTTAGCTGTGCATGCTTATATGTTTAAACTCCTTGTCGCTCTTGAACATATGAACGATAGCATTGTGAGATCCAGATAAGAGCAATTACAGTACAAAGTACAATTACAGCTGTAAAACGAAAACATGATCTTTGCATATTATTGCTCTATTAAAAAGCCAGTCTGTTGTGATTCCTCATCTTTAAAACACCCTCAGCAGCCTCTTGCTCTCTGGTACTAAACCTTTATGCAAAAATAAATGATATTGTCTTAGTCTGTGGGTGAGGCAGACTAAGAAGCCAACAAGCTCTCAAGCATGTTAGTACTCAAAGCAACAGCCAGCTATCTGATCTGGGCTGACGTCAGAAGCCATGCCCGTCTAAAGCAGGTAGAGCTGACAGGGACTTTCAGTGCGTGCCTATTTATCAGATAAAGGGTCCCGCGAGAGAGGCAGGAGTTCAGCTTGGTTTCATCAACCACAGCGCTGCTAAAAACGAGGGCATCCGAAGGTCGTGAACCAAAACTCGGCCAGCTCGGCCGTGAAAGATGGTGGTGCAGATGTGGGTGGAGCTGGATCGCTTCGTCTTTATTGAGGATATGGCTGCTGATTCCAGCAGAACGGGCAACTCTACAGTGAGCCAAAGCGTAGCTCCCTCAAAGGGTCTTCACCTCACTGCACTCTGACCGGGAACACGTCGCTAAAGTAAAGAGGACCGTCCAGGGGACAAAAACGTAAGATGATACGACGCCCGAGCTGGTCACATGACCTGAGCCCCACTGAGTGTGCGGTTTTGCTTGCTGATGACGAAACTGAAAGTAAACAAATGCTGAAAGAGGAGCTAATAATGGCCACAGACACACTTCAGACCAGCACTAGGAACGGTCTAGCACTAGGATACCGAGGCTGCAGGCAGCCGTCCACTCAAAAGACTTCAGTCATATCCAGAACATGACAACTTTAGATAAGATTACGCTGTATACTTCCCCTATTGTTCATTATGTCTGGATGTAATGATCATTTGTAATGATAACCTTATAATCGGTTGTCACTACGGGGCCAAAACAACAAAAACAGTATCTTAATCAAATACCATTGCTGTTTCCCAAGAGTAATGGCTATTGTTTAGAAGTGTATCACTTATAGCTGGCCCACATATACTGGAAGGCCCATATAATGACTAAAAGGGCCATAAGACTACAGTAACCACAATGTGATTCATTATAAACGGTTGTTAAGGAAGTGTATATGGTGGCCTTGTAGTGTTCACACCTGCAAATTAGAGTTAATGCTAATATTAACTCATTTAAGCTTCAGCCAAGAAGTGCTATTTTCCACAGAAACACATAAAAAATCACCAGTTTTAAAAGCTAACAGCCTCTCTTTGAAAAAATGGAAAACTGCAGGGTACCAAATGTTTTGAATTGAATGTTTCCTGAAAAATGACACACATTGTGCTCAAAGGACATTTCAGAGACAGTTGCAAAAAATGGAAAAATACTGTATTAGGACAAATGCTCTCAGCAAATCAGCACTTCCAGTAAACAAGGACAAAGTGTTTGCTAATAAGCCTTCTACCATGGAGGAGGAGTTCGGGAACAAAATGGCCGTGGAAAGGGCAGGACTGCATCTAAAAGAAAAGTCTCTTTGTGTGCGTTCGGCTGGAACTAAACTGACCGATAACCTTTACACTACAGCAACCCACAAGACATTGCGGCATCTGGCTGTAAACAAACACTCCAAAAGAGAGGATTAGGTGTTTGCCAGCACGCATACAGGAAAAGCACACCGCATCATGAAAGTACGCCACTTCTCTTTAAGGTCCCAGGACCAATCAAAATCGTTAAACATTTAGTCATTATTCCCACATGGAGGTAGGAAGAAGATCCCTTCTCAGATGCATCCTAAGCTTGGAAAACACTTCTCCCGGGGGTCAGGAAACTTTGGCATGGCCGATCATCAGCACATCCCAGGGGCACAGCCATCCAAGGTCACTCCTGTTTGTCTTTTCCGAGAGACACTCTTTCAGCGGCTTCCAATAGCGCGGTGCACAGTGAGCGGTTCTGGCACAGGCCCATTTCTGTAGTTACAGGCTCCAGCGAAACAGGGAGAGCAACCTCCCCCAACCCCCCAACCCCCCAACCCCTCCGACTGCAGAATCAGGCGGCAGGAGGACACTGAAGGTTCAGCTGAGTTCCCCCAGACCAGACAACTGATGCGCTCGCCGTACACAGAGGGGCGTCTGACGGCATCTGTACTTCAGACACCTGCCTTCACAAGCCACTATTAGAAACATGATTCATTAGAAACACGTTGTAGGCGGTTAGACACTATAGCCCATCTGTTCCTGTGTGCCTTTTCTGCTAGATTTTGTACATGCACACTATATATATATATATAAATATATACATTTTCTGCTTTGTACATGCACACTATATATATATATATATATATATATATACCCTGTACTGGGTATATACTGCACATACTGCTCTGTTCATCATCTGTGTTTGTGTGCATGTTCCTTTTAGTGTTTATTTTTGTTTGTATATCTGTAAATGCTTTGGCAATGCAATATGATTTTGTCATACCACTACACCTCATTTCAATTGAGTAAAATTGAGTTAAAAAAAAAAAAAAAAAAAAAACTTGTGAAAACCCCATAGCAACACTGCCAACCAAGAGCAACAACCCTCACTGCCTACCACTACCACGTTAGCGTAACTGCTGTGTTGAGAACGTTCTTCAAGTAAAACAATATCCCGTCAGCACTTTACATGTTGTGTTCAACATCACCACGCAATTATGACAAGAGCTCAAGCTATAATAAGGTGGCTGCTAGTGGCTACCTCCAGTTTGATCGCTCTGGAGTTTTAAGAATTGCGGTTCGGTGTTCTGTTTCGCAATCTCAGACAGCAAGCAACGTCCGCGTGCTTCTATTTGTGACGGCCCCCGGGTTCGCATACCCTGGTCACGTCCTGAACATCCCAAGCTCTGGGGCACGGCCAACCTGTGCCTCATGAGTCATGGAGAGGGAGAGCCGTGTGGGGAAGGATTTACAGGAAACAACCTATTTACTTATTTGCTTCAGGCCTTTTGGTGACATGACTCTAGGGAAAATAAAGGGGTGTAGGGACTTTCTGCTGGGTTATGAGAAAGACAAACACTGCAGTACAAACACTGGGAGGGAAAGCACCATCTGCCCATGTACTTTCAGTTTTGCTTTTCAAAATTCACTTTCAACTTTCACTTTGTGAAACGTCTCTTATATTAGGAATAGTCACCCACACACACACACACACACACCCACACACACACACGTGCGCGCAGATACACAAACCTGCGCTGTTGGTGCGGCCTCTGTAGACATCATCATAGGCCTTCCACTGCTGCGTGACATGGTAGGCGTGGATAAACACCACCAGCACTCCAACCAAACAAACGAGAGGAACAAGGACGGCTGTACACAGAGCCACATACACATTCGGTATGAAGCACCTAGAGACAGATACAGAGAGAGAGAGAGAGAGAGAGAGAGAGAGAGCCATACTGAAACAATCATGTAAACAAAGTGCTATCAGAGTGTAACTTTGCCATTCATTGCCATCTTCCCAACTTTGCTATCTTCACGTTGGTTGTTAAGGAGATAATTATAGCAAAGTTTATGAATTTATGGGCAACATGTGAAAGACCCGTCCGGAGGCGGGGCTCCGAGCACTAACCAACCCTGTCCCAGCGTCTCTGGGCCGCCCGTCTCACCAGCCTATCCCGGCCCTCTCGTCCCATCCTCATTCTCCTTCCCTTACTTTATCTCAGGAATTCCTTTGTGTTTGTTTTGCACCGCCATGCAATTAGGAAGCCCGGACGGGCCTCAGCCATGGGAAAAGCTCGGCGGGACGCGGCAGGACGCGACTCGGGTCGACTTTGTTTTGAGGAGGGCCCTGGCGGCAGAGCGAAGCCATAACAGAATTTTAAGCATGCAAACGGCCACCTCCGCCCATGTGCATGGGCCGCGTTTTGATATTGTTCTTACCCATGACCTTGTGTTGGTCTGGGGAGGAGGTTTTGGACATTCCTACTGTATTCCAGATAACTGTGTTATGTTCATATGTAAACACTCAGTGCCACCAACAGAAGTGACATGTTTGTAGCTGTGAACATCTTTTGCTTGTGTTTAGAGGTGGTGCTATACTCCAGACTGAACACACAAAAGAGTTATGCTCTTTTCATGTGAAAAATACTTCACGTTTATACGTTTTTCATGGGTTTGCGTGACTCGGCAACCCTCTGTAGAAGGTTGCGTTGACGCGAATAAACAAATACCACTGAGCCAATGGAGTCTCTGCTTTCACACTGGGAAGGTCCCGCGTTGCGCGCGGATGCTGGCTGTTTCCTAGCGCCTGGCTGTAAGGTTAGCGGTGGGGTGTTGCTGAGAGACACACAGCTCAGGAGCTGAAGATGTAGTTGCTGTGGGGTGGAGCAGAAGGGTGGAGAGGGAGACAGTGTGAGGACAGATAAAGGAAAGAGTTGACAGAGAGAGAAAGAGAGAGAGAGAGAGAGAGATCAGATGAAACTGATGTCAGTTCGTCTGATATACAGGCTCAGGAAGTGGCAGGAGGTGGTTACAGAGCTCAGAATCGCTGGCAGAGTTAATAAACTGCTCCGGCCTGTACTTTGTGTATGTTGCATCAACCTCACTCTTCTGTGATCTTTTTTGATCAAATGGCAGGCCGTAGCCGGGTGCTCCTCGTAGATGTTTACATAAATACGGTTTATGCAAACACCTGCAAATACTGCATACACGTATGCCTTTATATACAGCACTTGTGCAAAGGTCATAGGCCACCATTAGATCTGTTGTTTAGCAGTGGAATAATGACCATGTCTTATTATTATTATGTCTTTTTATCAGAACACAACAGGAAATGACATATAAGCTACAGTGGCATGCATTTAGAGTGACATCCCAATGGCAGGAGAAGTCAGTCGAAATCTGAAGAAGAACTCTGGGAACTACTGAAAGAAGCCTGGAATGATATTCCAGAAAAT
Organism: Brachyhypopomus occidentalis; assembly: GCA_020368025.1. Taxonomy (NCBI): domain Eukaryota; kingdom Metazoa; phylum Chordata; class Actinopteri; order Gymnotiformes; family Hypopomidae; genus Brachyhypopomus; species Brachyhypopomus occidentalis. Next base: position 6,657,575 of record JAGXOD010001382.1, read on the forward strand.
TACTCCAGAAAATGTCATGGCAGTCGCCCCAAAAGAGTTTAAAATATGCTTAGCGTCAAGGAAGGTCACACTAAATACTGACCTTATGCCTGCAGAAGCCATTTTGTTCTGAAAATTTTTGTTTTGTGTAGTTCATGTACACATTTCCTATAAACCCATTTCCAGTGACACTGAGAAATAATTCTATATGGTCATTACACCACTGACAAAACAACAGATCTATTATATATATATATATATATATATATATATATATATATATATATATATATATATATATATATAATATCTTGACCTGCTGTTTTGTTTTTAAACAGGTCATTCTTGGAAGAAGCTTCTGGAAACATACCACTTGTGCATAGAACAAGAAAAGTAACCATCAGTCCTCTAGCTACTGAATAGGTGTATCAGTCTGAGGACCTTGAGTAATGAATCAATTCATAATTATTCTTAATTATTTTTTGAAGTTTCAGTAAGTTCCTAATTAAGCTTTAGCTTCGAAATTTAACCATGGTAGCAGATTGGTCCCCATGGCAACCTAATGATCTCAAAGCCAAACAGAACAGGTGGTTCTGAGTCGAAGCTAACCAATGTCACCAGTACCGCTGTGTGGACACCGTGAGGCTTCAGCCTCCAGAATGCTTTTCCGTAGTGGTCAGTTCTGAAGTAAACAGGCTCGGGTAGGAAAGGAAGTAATCTGCACAGCTGATGGTAATTCCAACGATATGATTTTAATCTCTTAGGCCTTTTACCTACCTAAGTTAAAGACAACACGTCTTTGTCCAATGGGTCCCAAGGGATAGTTAGTGTGAAACCATTACACTAATCATCAACAGCGTTACAATCATTGCCACTATAACAGGTAAAATGAACATGTTTCTTTAAGCAAACTCCTCTAAGACTCCTTCGAGCCCTCTGTTTCAACACAGCCGTGTCCTTGAAACCCGCCTCCTTGCATAGGGGCGGGTGAGACATGAGGTGAAGTGACATCACTTGTTTGTCTCTCCGTGAGAGGGATGTTTACCTTTCCTGAGAGAGCCAGGATTGTACCCTCCCCGGGGAGCACAGAACGGCAGCGGCCCGGCAGGGCGGGTGTGAAACTAAATGTGTGAACAGTCACCGTTTGTGACCTCAAAACCACTCTGGAGCTAAAAATAGCCCTGCCTCACTACTTCAAACAGCAGTGCTCTCCTCCACCCAGTCTGGGTGGGGCATTGTTGGAGAAGTGTGAGGAAAACACATATTTATTCTGCCAATTGGAACAGCGAGCGTGTCGGAGGCGTGCGGGTCTGGTCGGCGGCCGAACGACTGAACGCCCCAGGCAACGTCTGCGCACACTCACAGGTCTCTGCGCACCACTCCGTAAACGTCGTGGATGTTCCAGTCGTAACCTTCCAGCATCACGACGACCAGGGTGCCGATGACCAGCGCAGGAAGTCCCCAGCTCAGCAGGAAGTAGACCAGGTAGAGCCGCTCCGTGTGCTCGTCGTTCATCACCAGCGTCTGCCAGAAGTTCACAGCCTGAGGAGAGACGCGTCCCACGTGAGGTGACGTAGCGTAAAAATGCCCATTGTTTGACGTCCAGCCCGAAAGGCAGCTCAAGACCTGGCATCTAGAGTCGTTACATTATCTTAGGTAATGAAGTACTTGTTCTTGAGATGCTCAGGGACAGAACAACGTCCATTAACATGCACCTTGTCCATTTCCACCAGTAATGACATTAATAGATTATGGAGTAGTTGCAGCACACTGTGCAATGCTGGTCTTCCACCTCTGGAGAAGAGAAATATCATTCACTGATTGCTGCAATAACGCTGTGAAATCCTCAAATAACATTTGCTATTCGCTGCATTCACTTGGGTATCTCATGCAATGACGGCTCCACTGCCTTCCAGCTACGACTAGAGACTTCTGCTTAGAACAAATTACTGGCTCATCACAGATACCTGATACATCAGACATGGGAGGGACCTCATATCAATAGCCTTCACTTGTACAACTGAGAAGGAAACAGGTAGTTCACATTGAATTAGACAGATTAGACAGACGGACAAAAGGCAAATGGATGAGGAGACACACAGTGGACAAGACAGAAGATGACTAATTACTTACGGATCTAGCCTGAAGCTGTCATGTGACACAAGCTGCTTTCACGTGATATTATTTGCCCAACTCTGATTGTGAGAACAGAGGCACATACCCAACATATTCTTTTTATTCAGCACACACATACTTTCCAGTTTGGGTCATAGTTTACCTTTCTCACATACAAATTGGGTTTAATTAGATCCATATGTACACACCCACACATACAAACCCACAGAGAGAGAGAGAGAGAGAGAGAGAGAGAGAGAGAGAGAGAGAAGCACGTTTCTACACATTCACATGCAGCCATTCAACAGAGTTACCATGACACATGAAACTAAAATCAGTTTTGTAAAATGCTTAGAAGGACCTCAGAATGTGAAATGTAATAAATAACATATCTCAGAATATATGAGTTTGGCCTGGATCATAATAATCAGATTAGTTTATTTCATATAGAATAACATGAATAATCTTTAAACTTTCAAATAATCCTTTGGTGCATAGTATACCAAAAATGAAACGAAATTCAACATCTTCAGTTTGTTCAGCAGCACTGAGAAACAACAGCTTATCCTATAGCTGCGTGAAACAGCCTTTGATTTCAAGAGCTTAATTTTCGGCTGGGTTAGGGGGCATACCCCTTGGGTCAACACTCGCTCTGATTTCTTTTCAAACAGGAAGTGGAGAAACAAGCATAGACCCAGGTGTTCGCATGCGCCTGTCCTTTAAGGGATTAAGAGTGATGTTCTTTCACCTTTCACCGAACGCATTCATGTCTGATCCTGTTGTTTCTGATGCCCTCAGAGAACAAGCTGACCTTTGTAACTTGGCTCGAGGTTACACCCAAAGCCATATGGAGAACGTTTTAACACTTTTGGCGAGGGGTTTGGGGGAGGGGGGGGTGTGTGTGTGAAGAGGAGATTAGTTCACAGAGGAGGACAGAGATGGCCGGACACGTCGAAGTGTGCTCAAAGATGACACGTGATTCGTCAGAGTCCTCGGAACAGCGGCAGAAGGCACGTCCAAACGGCTCCATACGGGCGGGACCACACGTACCTCCAGCAAGTCGAGCGTGACACTGCACTAAAGCATGTGTCTTCGAAGTAGGACAGAGAGGAATGAGGCCTATTTCTGTTTCATCTTTCAAGCTTATATCAGATGAATGTAGATGTATGAATATGTATGTGTGAGGCAAGATAATAAGATATATGAAGCAAATAAATTGGCCTCATCAAGAGTAATTAAAAAACTTTTTTGAACATTTGATTGCCAGTGGTTCCCTTTTCTCCTCATGGAAACCAAGACTAATTTTTTTTAAAACTGTACCACTGCTGGCCAGATATTGTATTGTACTCTGCAAGTATGGGTGTATCAAACTACATGCGTGTTTTCTCATTTAAAAGTGATCTGCAAAGCAAGAAAAATAAAAAAATTCCAACCAATAGTGGTCCTGCATTTATAAAAAACTTCCACAGGCTGTTTCTAATAGGATTTCAATACAGTGTGATCAGAGTGTATTATGGACGTACTGACGAGCTGAGATGGGCGGTAACGCGTCACCTCACGCTCGACCCTCACCTGAACGAGCATCCAGCTAAACTGGCTGAGGTGGAAGTAGTGGAAGAAGAGCCCCAGAGCCGCACAGCTGTCCTGGGAGAACGTCTGGCCCCCGAACACCGACACCAGGAAGCAAACCTGAGACCGGCAGACACATCCGATTAAATGAGCGCACAGTAACAATACACAACGAGAACACACCCACACCTGAAATCTGATATGTCTGACCACGTCTTTAAACCGGCCTATCGAAACATTTGTTTGGAAACGGCGCATACCATAATATCCATACATTTACATGCGCATAATACACCTGTTAACCCCCCCCAACACTTTTCATCCTGACAGGTCGTTAGCCTCTCATAACCCTCAGTGCATGAGACCTGATTTATAGCCAATGATTCATGGCTATGAAAATATATAAATAATATTTTCATCCATATTTAAAAGAGTTTCATAGCATGAGAGTCAGAGCCTTGGAGGATATCACTCCGTGGTTAGGTCAGCAAAGACACGGGCACCTGTGTTCGTGGGGCCTTTTTTCCCGAACCCACATGCAGCAGTTCTATCAGTGTCTGTTGCATTCGTGTCCAGATCGTCTGGCACCATTAACAAAAAAAAAAGCATAAAGCCAAATATAGAATGACTAAGAATAAGAACTGTGACCCCGAAGATAAAAAAAAAACTGAAAGCAGATAAAAATATATCAGAGACCCTGTTCCATCGCTCACTTAACCCCTGGGACAGATCTGCGAGTCACCGGCACTTACATAATACGAGGCACAGAGCACATCTTAGCATAGCACTAGCAAGGACTGAAGGGGAAGACACACACACACACACACACAGACATGTCTACTGAGGGCCCTTGAAATAAAACTCAAAGCAGATGGCTCTGTCAATGTGCAGGGTGCATCAATGATCTTTTACTCTTTCTTTCGCAACAAAATATATTTTTAACTGCATCCCTTCATTCATGGATTTACCCTGATTTGTGAATGAGAGTGGAGTAGAACCCCCCCACAGAACCCAAGTCAATGCATCATAACACAAATACAGAAACGACATCGACAGTGCACTCATTGTATTACCAGGCTAATCTGATCCATGTGGAAAACGAAAATGGCTTTATCGGGTCATAGGCCCTGGACTTCCATCATTACTAACAGGAAACAAAAAGATCCCAACCCCCATGCCATTTGAATATTTGAATGCCATTCATCTCTGTTTGCATGGTTAATGAATTATTCCAATGTCCCACACTTTCTGCAGCGTCATGCTTCTATTCCACTCCTCAGACGGGGAAAAAGCCCAGGAACCATGGATACTGCTAAGTGAAAGATACTTGCCCCTTGCTGATGGACTCCAGTATGACTCACGCTCTTCCTCTTTGGAGGGGAGTCTTCTGGGCCTCGGTGACAGAGACCTGCCAAAGTTGGCTGTGTGCTGGATGGACCGGCTGCAGACGGACCCACCGCGCCAATCACCTCTGCTAGCGCCGCACACTAGCACGGCCTGGGCCGCCGTGGCGCTCGGCTACCGCGTGAGGTAAAGGTCTCTGGGCAAGACGTGTGTTAGCTACGCACGTGAGGCGACGCGTTGCTTGAGGTGTGCATGCCTGCAGTGTGAAAATGGGTTTCAGCTTCAGAGGTTTCACAGGGCCTAAGTGACAGGCAACACTAGGTAACAGGGCAGAGCTACAAAAACAAATGATGAAATTAACAGCACCGTTACGCAATCATGCCTATCTGTCTAATCCTGTGGGGACACACCCCTGAAAAGTGATGCAGACGGGGTTAGGTAATTAGCAGTGCCATTTACAAGTGCAATATCATGTAGACGGTATGTCGCTTCTTGGCGTGAATAACAATTACTCCCTTATGGTTGTCATGCTTCAGGACAAGAGAAACGGGTTGGTGGATGACAGAGAGAGGAGAGTCTCCCCATTCAAGGCAAGGGTGGAGAGGACCTCTCTCCACAGTGGACACACAGGCTCTGCTTTGGGAGCAGAACACCCAAATGAAAGATTCCGAGGACCTCTGCCCTCCCAGAAAAGGCCCGCCTCTCCTGCCGAAAGGAACCCGACGTCAGGAACACATCCTGTTGGCACTTGGGCGTGTGTCGAATGGAAAGTGGGTTGGTGTGGCAGCGCAGGGGGCTTTGTGGGGGGGGGGGGGTGGGGGTGTGGTGGGAGTGGGCAGAATGTCCTCGGGCAACCGAACACTGAGCAGGTGGTTTGCTGGGAAGCGGTGTTCTGCGCAGCAGCGAGCTGGCTGGGTCCGGTGGCAGCGAGGCCAAAGGCTCAACGTGAGCAGAGGGACAGTTCGATCCCACCCACGCCACACAAGCAAACCCACCGTCCCTCGTGCACTGGAGATCTCTGTCACAACTCATCTGTTTGTGACCTACATTTGAATTTTCGAGGGACACGGTGCAAAGGTACAAGCGACTGTTTATCTCTCTGACTGCACGCACATGCAGACACTGTATGACTTTGTGCCACTGTGTGTATACAAAATGCAATCGCAGTGTATTTCCTGGGTCAAAGTTGCATCACCCCTTTTCCCCAGATCACAGTTAAAAACAAAACAGATAATACTCAAAAAAAAAAAAAAAGATAAATAAAACTTCTATTAAAAACAATTAAACAATTAAAACATGAACTCAGCTAAAAGGAATGCTACTGCGAGGTTGCAGTTGCGGTTGCAGTGATGCATGCTGGGCCACAAAACCTGTTTTGTGCTGTCCCAGAATCCCCTTAGACACTTGAGCATAAGCAGATGAGGAGGGGGAGTGTGATCACCTTTCTGCTCGGCACAGTCTGAGTCCAGAGCCTGGCTCCGTCTCCGCGGTAACCCTAGACCCCTCTCTATGTGAAGAGGTGTCACAGTCCCACCATCCTCCTTCCTTGAACGACCTTTGTGGTTCGTGCATGTGGTTTGTGCATTCGGCCCATAGTCGATCCTGGCAACTCACGAGACGGGGGTGGAGGGGGGGGGGAGCGTCTGACTCATGGGTTGGACGGCCTGAAAATCCTGGCAGCTAAAGCAATAAGATTTACCTTCGGGTCACAGAATCCCAGGAGAGTAAAACCTACTACACAGAAATGAAAGAACACATTTGCTATGTCCAAGTCACGTATCACAACACGCTGGTGTAGTTCATGTTTTCTGCTTCCCATTGGCCTGTTGAAGACCTAATGGATGTGTTTTAAATGTCTGCCTATACTGCTTCACCTTAGTAGCTGATGAGGACTTTTAATTGGTTTAATTTGGGGCTTTTGCCCCTCAGGCTTGGTGAACTTTGATGACATGCCATGAGGCTCTGAAGGTGATGGTGGCTAAGCCAGGGAACTTGGGACTTAGGGCTAGGTGACTTTGCTGTGCAGATAGGGGATCAGAGGGCCCCAGCTCAGGATACATTGCATGCAGAAGACAGCTATAGCAGATGGAGAATGAAGATATGAATCTCCACTGGCAGTGTTCTGTGGATTTACAAGGCTTTATGTTTCCAGGTTTCCACAGTAAAAAAAACCCTCTAAAAATACCGCATCATTTGTCAAGACATGTGAGCATGTCACGCTCCCCTGTCCAAAAATGACTTGTCAAGTGAACTTTTGTGGTCAAACTCTGCTACGTCAGGTAAATGATCCGTATTTTTTTGCTAATCAACCTTTAAATTGGAACAAAACCAACATATGGGTACCAATTTCTACCTGAAATGTCACACTGCGCTGAGAAGAAAATGTCAGAGTCTTCCCAAAGGGCATTCAGACGCCACTAGACAGAGAAAAGCTTCGAGACAGCGGCCCCGCCACCACGCCGCTCTAACCCTGTCGTTAGCAGGCGGCCGGATGATAGCGACACTCAGTGCAGGTCCTGATCCATCCAGCACTCCTCTCAAATACCCAAATGCCCAGCCATGTAACCGAGCTAATTAGGGCATTTAGGGTTGTTTTGCTAACAGATTAGTAGATTTGACTTTTTTTGTGCTTCCTATGTCTTGTAATTCCTCTGAGGTGTGAATTGTGAGAGAAAACACAGGTCCATTTTTTTTTTTTTAAATGGTCTATTTTAGATCGGCTGGACAAAACGTCAAACCTAAACCTAAACCATCCCGCAGAAACATTAAAGGGGACCGCCTGCTGTTGATGTGCGAAGAGGAGCCACGAAGAGCTGGTTGAGAGAGACAGAAGGCTCGCGGGCTTAAAATAGTCGAGCCTCGCGTGTCCGAGAGGCTTCGGCTGTGGGTGCTGGACGGACGACAGTGGCTAGACACGAGGAGCGCACAACATGACAGCAGAGCCACAGCAGGGCAAGTCGGCTCTGGACACAGTCCCATCCAGGTCAAAGGTCGGGTCCTCGACACAGTTTTATAAGGGCGGCATGTGCCCCTGTGTTTACACAGTGAGGCAAAAATAGCCAAAACAAAAACAAACAAACAACTAAACTGAGTGGCGCTTACACAAGCAGGGTTCTCTGGAACAAAGGGGGCTGCTCTTCGTCTGCCGCGCTTTAGGCAGGTTCTGTCCGTAATGTTTTTATGGAGAAAAAAAAAAAGAATTCTGTGTAATATACAAAGTGATAAATTACAATGGCTGGCCACTGCATTAGTCATCACGGGGCCTTTGTTGGGCCTGTTAAATTTAGAATGGGTCCTAGGTTCAGCGGGTCTTGTGTCGTAGCCGTGCACGTCGTCCGTCCTGGGGGAGCCGAGGAGTCTGGGCCCTCAGGCCCTGGATCGCTTTAGAGTGCTCAGACGTGGCTCACCTGGGCTGTCTAGGCGTCTGCCGCGCGCAGACGGCCGTCTGGAGTCGGCCGCCGCGTCCGCGGCACTGTACGCTGGAGAAGAAAAGCACTGCGTAACAGCGAGGGCGTTCCTAAAGAGATCCAAACACAACAGACTGCCCGGCGCAAACGTGTTTTTCCACGCCAGTTAAAACAAGGACCCACACTTGGGATCAGAGACGCTCTCGAGCAGGACTGTGTAATTGCCCACCTGAAGCTACGGCGAAATGATAACAGCGGGGGCTGAAGATAAACTGCCCCACCCACCCCACTTAACGCCAGCCCACGTTACGATAATAAGACAACAGAGGACCTTCTTCCACCCCCTCCTTAAGGAAGTGGGGATGCCTCTGTTGCTTCCTGCGAGGAGGACGGCATGTGTGTTTGTCATCAAGCAAGCACATCGCCATTGGCCGGCTGCCTCAGCACACCGAGCAATCAGAGGCCTCGGTTTTCAAAGGCCGGGCCCACGCGGGGGGCGAATGTTGATGTCGTGTTTTGGATCGTTTGGTTCATGTTGTTTGTCTGTTTTTTACGTGTTTTGATGTCTGCCCTGCATCGTTATGTCTACAAAGAGCCAGGAAGAGGAATATAGCAGAGGTGTTGTGCCTATACTGAACTAATTACTTCACTTCACAAGCTGAATTCGAAGCCCTACAGGTTTAAGCCAGGAGCATTAACTGAGAGAAACAAAATCTGGTTTCTTCTAGGAACTAAAGCAACAGACTGCACCATCACCTCTAACGTCTTTAAAATAAAAATGGCAAAAACATTTTAAAAACCATGTCACACGTTCATTGTAGGGTCAGTAAAAAGCAGATCCCAAGTTCCGTGTATGATATCAGTAAAACCATTTTACATTTTCTTCCCATGTCAGAAGAAGTGCACGTAACGCATTGAGTGCATATCGGCAATTCTGTCAGGAGATCAAGCCACTACTCTTACTAGCTGGAAAGGCCAGTGATGCTACTACCGACGTTGCTTTACCACTCGGTTATTACCAACATGGGCCAAAAATATGACATCATTGAGAGTACAGCACTCTGCCACACTCTCTCCCTGCCTCTCATTCTCTCTCCCTCTCTCTCATTCTCTCTCCCTCTCTCTCATTCTCTCTCTCTCCCCACCTCCCTCTCTCGTCATCCTCCTCCCCTAACAGCTACCGGTCTGAACTAGCTGGTTCCAGCCCTGGCTGCTTCGTGGGTGTTTCCTCGGCTGCTTTTGTTCTGGGAGAGAGGCTAAAGCGTGCCGCACGTAGCTCGCCAGCCTGCTCCATCCTGCACACTGGGCTCCCCGTGTTCCTCCGCTCCTAAATCCCCCATCCATCCACATCAGCGCTCCACCCGCACACACACACACACACACACACACTCCTCCCCACGGCCATTGACTCCGGGTGTTATTTTGAACGGGCTTAGCCGTGATTGAGGTCTGATGGGAGGAATTAGCAGGCGAGACTTCTCATTCTGCCGCACTCGTCCGAGCGCGCACGTGGATGGCGTGCACTGGCGGTGCAGTGTAGGAAGGCTACACCTGACATATGACTCAAAGAAAAGGGTCAGAACCTCGCCCCGCCGCAAAGCAAACCGAGCAGAGGCCATGGTTTTGCGAGGGTGGTTTCACAGGCCGCAGAAGGACAGGAAGTTCCAAACCATTAGATCATAGCAGCAACTCTGCGGTCAGGTCATTTCACAACAGGCAGCAAGAGAGGGAGATTCAGTAATACCTTAAAAGCACAAGAGCTGATATGCTGAAAGATTTATTTCTCTGATCTCCTTTGTTCTCCTTTATTTAGACTTTTCCCCCCTCATAAAAGATTATCCACGATTAGATATGTGTTGTCAAAATGTGTAAAACAGAGGTGAAAAGACACTGTAAAGAACGGGACACACACATGGACATCAGGTAGTTCTGTGGCTAGATGAAATGAGGAAGCCAAGGACTGCTGCTTAACTGACTTCATTCGGGACAGTTAGAGCAAACAAAAAAACATGCTGTATATTCACTGAGCACTTCCTATACTGGTCTCAGGTCAGTCTGGGGTAGTACATTATCTCCTCTCCTTTTGTACATTGTTATTCTGGTAAACAGTGCCCTGTAGGAGGTAGGATATTGCAAAGCCTTTGTTTGGCACCGAGCAGATGATATCTCATCACTATCCTGTGAGGTTTATTCGCTAGCACTGAATGACATGCTTACCATGAACCAGGTTTTGGCAAGATCTCATTACAAATGACCCTACGCGATGAAGACCAAGCCGCCCGAGTCGGCGTTACCTTGCCAAACGTCTCACAGAAGCAACGGGTTTACCGTCCACCCCGGACGAAACGGAAGACGAAAACGCCGGTCCTCGATGCTGTCGATCACGGAGATGAGATGACCAATCATAACGGATAACCTTTCCCCAACCACGCCTCCTCGCGTGGCTGACCACGCCTCCACGCAGGCTCGTACTTCTCGTGCCACCAGTGGGGGCACCAGGAGCACGGCGGTCCCCGTGTGAAGCATGCAACCGCAGAGCCACCGAGACAGAGGTGGCCATGGGAACCTGCTTACAAACAGCCCTTCACAAAGGCCACGGAGGCCGGCGGAGCAGCTGTCGTCGTGGCAATTAAAGGCGCGGAATAAATCAGGCGGGGTGAAAAGAGGCGCAGCACAACAGCGAGCACGTCAATAACAAAGTCAGATGGCTCAGAGGTGATGAATAAATGTTCGGGGTCTCTCGGCCAACAGTCTGGCATCTGGCCCATATCTGAGTCCGAGTGACAAAGATCAGCGATTCTGAGTATTTATTAAGCACAAGGTTGGATTACATATAGCCAAGCTGATCTTGCTGAACTGTCTAACTTCTACAAAAACATAGTAGAACATTAATTAGCAGTAAAAAAAAAAAAAAAAAACGTACTCACGCCACACATAAGATATTAGCGATCCAATACAACTGTACAAGACAACACATTTCTCTAAAAGCAAACTTTAATCACTGCAGAGACCAGGTTGCTATGACATCTGCATCATAGGTCTCCAGTATAACAGGAGCAATGAAGAGCTTGATCACTGCGTGCTAATGTTACATCCGTGAAACTTCTGCTCTTCCATGTCTCATCTCAGTGACTGACGTGTGACATGCGAGCCGTTGGGTTTGCTACTTGTTGCTGGCATTATTCATTAGAAAGCTGACTAATGACTTTATGTCATTTAAGAATGGCGGCTTTACTGAACTCCCTCACGTATTCCAAGCAGGGGAGCTATTTTAGAGCCATAAATCTGCATGCATGTTGTTATCCGTTTCAGTGGAGACCGTGGACGCGGAGTGCCCCCTACAGGTCGGCTCAAGTAATTGTCAAGAAATGCACAAGCAAACGTTTGTTCGTGCAGCCAACGCGACACACGACGCAGACGGTCCGTGCTTCCCTTTCCAACTCTTGTTGGAAACCTGTAAACAGCACTTTTCACTCCAGTCTCCTCGCTGCATCCTTCCTGGCTCTGCTGGAGCACTGGCATTGCAAGACCCGGACACATCACACGGGCCCGAGGCAGAGAAACCGGCCGAGCAGGCAGCCCATTTCGGCTCAAGGGAGTTGATGCCGCTTAGACATCCTACCTATTAGTGCTGTTCGGGATATCAACGCTGTATCCAAGCCATACAACGTAATATGAGAGTTACGCTCAAACCCATCTTATAAGTGAAGATGGTATACAGAAGACGTGAGAAAAGGTGCGATCGCTCAGTTGTGCCTCAGAAACTTTGCCTCAGCAGGGATACACAGGCCTGAGGCCCAGATATGGGGCCTTGCCTGTCGAGCAGGAGATTTGCCTCATCTCACCCTCAAAAACTCAGACCAAGTGGAGCACTATCGCGTGCCAGGCTTTCTAAAAATAGAACTGTGCTTACAGTCTGAGTCCAAAGGTCTGAGTGGGGCAGCGGTTAGCAATGGGGACAACCCCCCCCCCCCCCCCCCCAATACAGCAGATTCGGGGGGAGGGACAACAACGCGGATTCCATGCTCAGCTACGACCTGCAGCGTGGTAAGGGCGTTCTCCCAAACAACAAGGCTTATATATAATAAGGAACTAAGGATTAATAGGTCACTTATAGAAACAGGAGAGACAGCAGGAGAGGGTCATGTGCACCACAGTGTCGAGCATTAAAAGACAAGCAGTGAATGAAGACAGTGGCTACGTCACACAGATCAGACAGTGACAACAATAAACATTCAAATCCAGGATAAACTGGCACCTTAGGGGGAAAAACCAGCATAGAAAACATAGCTGGACAGTTTAGAGTAAACTGTCCTGCTATGTTTTCTATGCTGATTCCAGCCATGTTACCACGAAAGCAGAGCAGGTCTAATTAGGCCGTAGGTGAGCTTGGCTCTTTGCTTCTATTTGCAGAGCTTCTCACAAGAGGTCAAAGCCCGACAGTGGTGGAACTCAACATATGCTATTTTCTCTTTAAAACGAGATGAAGGCACAAAGCACAAAGCTCACCGCTGTCTCCACACAATGCTGCATTACCGCGTGGAGTATCTCATTTTTTGAGAAAGCGTCTCGGGTATCGGTTAGGTGGAAAACGGGTTCGAGCTGAAACACGCCCTAGCTCCGCTCTGGCTCGTTCTGTGCCGCTCGCCCTCTGACTTCCAGAGGGCAGCTCTTTAATAAAGATCGGAATCTAATTACTGCTGCCGGCTGTTGCGCTGGAACAAACGCTCGCCTTTCTCATTGCGACGTTTCTCAGGCCCCGCGTTGAAACTCTGGAGCAGCGTCTCACAGTGTTCGCACCCCGCCCCGAGGGCCATTCGCGTTTTACCTGCACCACCCGAACCTGATTCGAATCGGCTAAAACGGCCATGAGGGCCAAGGAGCTGAGAGGGCAAAAGCCACGTAGTCCCTCAGGGACACTGCTACAGGGACAATGTTTATCTGTGGGACAAAAATAATCAGGCAGGGGAGATGGTGTCCCCTCCTCCTCCAATTTAGTGTCTGAGGGCATGAAAAATTCAGAGGCATCGTTCTAATGTGCTGACCCCTGGAGGCTGGATTTGGAGAGACAGGTGTGGTCCAGCATGGTCCAGGGGATTAGGAGTCCGCGTTCAGATCACGCTGAAGGAGCCAGCGTGAGGCGTTTAACACACACATTTAGCACAGTTACACTAAGTGTAACTTAAAACCACAGTGACTCATCAAGCTATATTGCTTACAGCTAACAATTCAGGCTGGTTTCAAGGGGACGTGCAGATTCATATGAGGATAAGAACACGGTGAACACGGCACGAATGAAGTCGCTCACCTCAAACACTTTAATATGAAGTAAGGGAACTAGAAAGCACTGCTGTGCAACCTCTCTCACACACACACACACACACACGTTATGCAAGAGCTGGCTCAACCATCATGGAAACAATCTTAAAAGCCTTCAAGAGTTTAGGACACTGCTCATTTTCTGTATATCAACAGTCGCTGCCGAGATGTGGTTAGTGACGGAGCTTATCGGCTTTTACCACATCCTTCTGCCTACAGTGTTCTGACACCACTGAGCAAGACGATACAAAAGTGTCTGAGCAGCTGATGCCGAGTCCGTGCAAGGCAAGGTGACACAGGGAGGCAACTTGAGCCTCATGTGAGCGCCCCTAAGCCCCACCGGAGAATATCACGTTAGTGTCACAGTGAGATTAGCAATTAGCTCCTAGCTCGCCACGGTCGGGGGGAGAGTGTGGTCTTGACCTGCTCGGTGTGCATCCTATTTCCATAACGCCTGGGAGGAGAAGGACTCAGGGGATCAGGGGAGGGTGGGGGTTTGAGCCAGACGGTTGATCGGGCCCAGCCGGCACCGGGAAGCAGCGAGGTTGTTTTTCATCCCGGCCCGAGTTAAGTAAACACGCGTGGGATAAAAGACGACTAGTTCTGAATAAGCGCGGCCTGCCCCATGTGCTGTAATCAGATTGGGTTGTGGGAGAGTCACGCTGTTTGGATCCACTCGTCTGTGTGAGTCGAAGTGTGTGTGTGTGTGTGTGTGTGGGAGCAGAGTGGCACATATACACACACAGGCCCACGTACGTACACTAATGCGGACAGACACACACATATCAGGAAAAACAAAGGGAGAGTTGGAGGGAATATGGTTTGGGTGGGGGTGGAGTGCAGTGGGTGGGGTTGGGGTGGAGTGGGTCTTCCTGTGCTCGACTTTCTCACACGTCCCCCGGATGCCAGTTCCAGCTGTGCTGACGTCAGCCCGCGTCACTCCGGCCCTGAGTGATTTATCGTAAACGGCCGCCGAAAACTCCCCAGCGCGTCCGGCGAGCTCTGCCGTCTGCGTGCGGCTCTCTCAGACAATCGGGAAGTTTGGCTAGGCACGCGTGTGCTCTAGACCATGCGTGCTCCAGACCACACGTGTTACGGGTTCATAAACAAAAACTTGTGGACTTTGGGAATGACTTTGCTCCCTAAAGTGTGACTCTGTAGGACATAGGTGCTCTCTTTAACGACTTTTGAAGAGGAGAGACAGTGTACTCCTGGCCAAAGCCTGACCTCCTGCTTCCTGGCAATAATAACTAAAAGTTTGGCAGGCTGGGAGGAATTTTTCTGAAACGCACTGTTCCTGTTGTCAGAGTCATTGATATAGTTTTGAACCAAGTCCCAGAGTTTCACAGGATGTGAGCTGCTAACTCTTATGTCAGCATAGCTTCTCTGGGTTTGATAAAATCCATACTGTTTGTTGCATGTCAGATGTGCACAGGAGGGCATGTGGATTTAAACAGTCTAAAGTCAAACCTTGCTCTACAATGTGACTGGATTAAACTGAACTGACCTCTTTTACGTATATAATCAACACGAAACTTAACTGACCTAAATGTCTAACAGTGACAAACAGGAGAGTATGATTTATATCTTCTGCTGTCCATATATATACAGTTTTATTTATTATCCATCATCATCATCATCATCATCATCATCATGTGATATGCTAAATCCAATGTACACCACTGCTGATGCCATTAGTGTAAAAAGGATTTCGCACTGAAGCCTATAAGATTCTCTCAGCTCACACGCCGTCTGGCTTCAGAGGCAGGAGGAGGGGGCGGTTGCGGGGAACCGGATGTCTATATTTTGGATCCAGTAGGAGTGAATTTACAGGCGATGGAAACGCACTGACATCAGGCTGAAAACGCACACATCCTGGCCCGGAGAACCGACCCGTGTGCAGAAGAGTGAGCGACGGTGGACCTGCCCTGTCAGAAGAGACGCGTTGGCCGTGGCTAATTTACCACCGTTCAGATAAACGAGTCAAGTTTACAGACTGGGGCGCTTATGTAAAAGTACACACATCTACAGCGTTCACGGAAGGCCGCGGGGTCGGAGAGACCGCGCTGGACTCCTGGAACAATCTGCGTCCTGGCAGCAATGCAGCTGCTTTTGAGAAAGGAGGCCATGCTGTTGAGAGGAGCGATGTGTTACATATGAATAAGGGCAGCACCTCGTCGAAAGGCAGAAAGGCCTCTGTACCCAAGTGTTAGATAAATATTGTAGAGCTAAAAGAAGTAAACATCTCATTATGGGGGCAACGTTTGGGGAGTAAAGGTGTACAGGACAGACTTTTACTCTCTGTGTGAGAGACTCAGGACTTTTGTACTTGTTGAAAGGTGTCCTCTGCAGCTTGCCATGGTTGTTTAGGTCTTATACGGCTCATAAAAACGAAATGCAGATATTTCTGTTTCATATTACTTGTCATCAAACAGTAATTCACCTTTTTAAAAGTACTTATAAAGTACACAAATAAACTTATAAAGTACTTATAAAATACTAAAAGAGAGTGATTACGGTAGACGGCGTTTTCTAAAGGCGACGTCGGCAAAGCATCGCGTGGAAGGATGCAGATGTGCCTCATCTCCACGCGCTCACGTGCCCCTGTCCACATCACCCCTGCCCCTGCTCCTCTCCGTAGAGCCGTGCGAAGCCCGTGCTGCTGAAAACCCTTTTATTGCCCCTCCCCGCCAGCTAATTGCCCTGCCTAAATGTGTGTTATTGCTGCTCATGTGAAGGGCCCTAAATGCGTCGGTCCGCAGGCCAGACGAGCTGCTTTGTGGTAACTTTCCACTCCCTGCGGTCCTCAGTCGTCTTGCTGGGCAGCTACGTCCCCTTTTTTGCCCCCAGCTGGGTGAGATGAGCCTTCTCAGCAGCACGGGGGCAAGAGAGCAAGGGCTCAGAAACCACTGTTGCTCAAATAACGCTCTTCCTGGGTTAAAAGATCACTATTATATGATATTCATCAGTAGAATGTGTTACAGAGGCCTGGCCATTGGTTAATCTCCCTAACGGTAACACTTTCTCAAATAAGTCAGAAGACAAAAACAAAATTGATTGCTAAATATTGTCTTTAATGGCTGCCTGTCTGACACAACGAACTGCAGACATGGTCCTGTTAGCATGCGTGCAGGTGCACCGCTTCCATAGGGACAACGGCACATCTAACGCTACGAAGCCAGCCAACGCGGATCTCATCCTAAAGTTTCCCCACAGTGAATAACAGCGGAAGATCAATCAGAAGGGAGTTTTCATTTTCTTGTCGCGTGCGGAGCCCCGGAGGTGAGGAACTACAAACGCAGGCGAGCACGGGGATGAGAATGAACTCGGAGGCGGACGCAAAGGCCGAGTGGTTCGAGCGGGCCTGGAGAAGCAGGGGACGGACTCATATATGGAGATGGGGGCTTAACTTATGTTGACTGGAAAGGCTGACTCATCTAAACAGTCTCCAACAGCCTGGAGTGAAGATGAAAGGGGAATGTTGAGAGCTGTGACTAAGCTATTTCTTGGCTGGAAAGATGCTCTATTAAATGTCCACAGCAGAGAGATCCTCGTAAATGGCGAATGCTGGTATTGAATTTACCAAACCCACTAACCTTAATTTAAGGGTAAATATTGTAATGAATGTAAGTTTACTGTAGCTTACAGAACAACACGTAGGAATCACAAACCTTTTTAAGCAGAGGCTGAACAAATTAACATAATATTAAATGATATTAAATGAATTAAATTGTCAAGTTTCTTTAAGTAATCATGTTTAGAATGCTTTTGGTTCCAGATAATAGAACTAGAGACCGTCTGAAGTCTGAGACCCATAGACATCAGAAGCTGAGTTTCCTCCAAACCTGTAATGACCTGTTTTCAGTGCTTGCTGCCCTCAGGGTAGTTCTGCATTCTTTCTTCTCTTCAGTAAAAGTCAGTAATGCTCAGTAATGTCACGTGACTGAAATGACCAGTCAAAAACATTCTTAGGTTTGAAGAATTAGCTGTTTCTCTACTTTTTTTACTCTTTGTCCTGTTAAAGTTAAAGTGGCATCCCTGTTATTCCTTATTCATTTTGGAATCTGAGCAGTTAAGATTCCTTTGTACACTTCAGAATTCATCCTGCTGACCAGTTAATTCATTGATAAAAAATTAACTGTTAATGAACAGTTTATTCTCAGTGGAACATCTATCAAAAAGACCTTCATTCTGAACTCCACAGACCTTTTATGCCCTATTTGGCAAACTGTGATTTGTCTTTTATGATCTTGAGACCGGAGTCTTCTTCTCTTCCTGCCAGAAGTTAGTACACTAGTACACAAGTTAGTACACTTCTGTACTAACAGTGTCACTGACCTGTATGACTTCTTCATGACTGGGGCAAATTTTTGACCATCTACTTCTGTGACAACATTCTTACAACACAATGCTTTCACTTTGTCTTTGACTGAAGTATACTGATCTTTCAGACTCATGACAGACAGACTCATGTTTTACAGACAGTGACATTTCTTTTGACCCTGATGTTGACTTACAATTTAGATGCTATCACGCACATTGACAAGTAATGAAATCCCACACCTGGCCAAAAAAGCAGCTGAATGTTCCTCTCTCCCTGAAATGGCTGAACAATTTATAAAAAGCTTGTGATCCAATACTCTGCACTTTAGTCGCACTGTTTCATTTTAAATCCAGACTACAAACTCAGTACATCGGTTCAATATAGAACGGTACAGAGCCAACCAAAAGAGCGAAAAGAACTAAAGGCAGTCGAGTCATTTAAAAACAGCTTGGTGTGAAGCGTTCGTGTCGTTATACTTTGCATTATTACTGGTTGGACCACTGACATCCCACTTGTCCAGCGATGACTACTACTACCCCTGAGCAGGGTGCCAAGGCTGGAGACGGCGTGCGACCTGCTGTCCCTCACAGCGGGCAGCGTGGAATTTTCCATTTGGGACCGTTCGTGATGAGGAAAAAAAAGAAAAAAAGGCAAAACAATTACGAACGACAGAATGCAAACAGGGTCTCTGGAACCTGGCTGCACCGGGCCTTGTATGTCTTCTCCGCTGTCCGTATGAGGCCAGTGGAAAATTCCCACTCTGGTCAAGCTCACCGGCCCAGGAGCAGCAGTTCACTAGCCAAACGCCCCATCTACCCCCCCGCCTGTGGTTTTATGGGGAAGGGAGACTGGAAATAGCTGTGTTGTCAGGGCTAGCCACGGTAGCCCATAAGGTCCCATTCGGGTGTGTTCAACCAATCTGTTATCGCGCAGTTCCTAGAAATATGTTTGTCCCCCTTCGGAGCTCTCCCCCCGTGAGGTGAGAGAGACATGTGGGGGACCACCAACTCTGCTTGGTTTACGAAAGATGATTAAAGGCGTCCATTCTTCTCCAACCTCATGTAGTTTTAACTCAATTGGAAATAGAACAATGGGCTCGTCTATCATTCATCTGAGAAGGCCGGCATGACGGAGCATTTTTATGGCTTAGTGTCTGAATGACTTATTACAGACAATGAAGACAGACATGGGGGCTCTATAAGATTAAGGATACGCTCGGTCCATTCTGGCAGTGCAGACGAAAGCAGCACAATTCTGTCGTCCACCGTCCTGACTCTCCGTGAGCGCCACCACGCACACTAAAGCTTCCCAGCACGGAAGGGCCCCACTGACACCTGCGTTTGGTGCTTCCGGGTCAACACCGTAGCCCATCTCAATTCAGCCGCAGAAGAGAGCTAGACATTTCCCCTCCAAATGCCACCGGTTCTCAGACTTCTTTATGATCGGTGGGGCTGGAATGCAGGGTAGGGTTGACCGGTTGAACAGGTCAGACCGCTGTAACCTTTGCAGTGCTGTTATTGCCCTACCTGAGTGCCCAGACATGCCACCATCATGTGGGAGAGCAGTTTGGCAGCAAACATCGGAAACCTGGAGCAGAGTAGGTGAGATATGATGGCCAAGGCAAACCCTGGGAAACGCAGAGAGAGCAGATATTAAATCGGATCCACAAGAAAGCGAAACATTTGAGGAACTTGCGTATTTCCCAAAAACATATTCATTACCGAGACATTATGACAGCGAAACCCTTATTTGCAGTACATGCATTCCACCAAAGTCATAAAAAAGGCTTGTCTGGTCTGTTTTGGTCTGACTGTAAAACAGGGTGATCAGCTCGATCGAGGCAATAAGCGGTTATGCTCCGACCTGAGCTGCAGATGAAGCCGGCAGCGTAGAATGCCTCGTTGTACGTGGACACCTCAGCGTAGGCTGTGTAGAAGGACAGATGGGAGCACGCACACTCCACGAAGTTCTCAGTGTTGTCGGTCACGCGACAGAACCCAGCGTCGGACAGCCAGCTAGGGGGGGGGTTTCAAGAGTTTCAGATCTAAGCACAGATGAACTTTTCCTGAGTGAAATCCATATGTTTATGTGGTAGAAATGTACACCTAGTTCTTTTCCTTGGTCTGAAAATGACAGTAAGACACATGTGTTGAGCTGGAGCTGGGTGCTCTAGGTTAAGTTGCATTACTAGGTTAAACACAAATCTGATTAAGGCCAGCATTACTGTTGACATTATCACACCAGCCAATCGGAGGCACAACCCTGCGTCTGCTGTATCCTGCCAAAACAAACCCAGGGGAAAGGTCAGATGCGGCCTCCTCGGTCATTTTAGTCCAAGTATGTGGAATGTCCCTTACAACAGCTTCCAGGCATAGAATACACCGAATTCTCTTGTGAAAACACACACACACACACACATGCCTGCACTCACATACACACACAGACCTGAGTAAGGTCACAGGAGTGTGTTTTCAGAGCGTGAGACAGACTTTAAAACGGATATTTCTGGGTGGGTTATGCACCTTGACCCTGACAGCCTAATTGTACATACTGTCCGTCTCAATGCTGAGTGTGAACTATTAGACAGTGACACAATGAACCATCACTGTGATGTCTGAACTCATCATAATTTAAAAGGTTTCAGGCCAACCTGTGGGCCCAACTCTTCAGAAACAATTTTTTTGTATGAAATGTTACTGACAATTTCAGTGTGATATCAAACACTTCACTGGTAGTTCGCAAATATACTATTTCAGAAATTCCATTATGTCAGTTATGACAGTAGAAAGAGTTAACATCTTAGGACGCAGCTGTTTACTGAACTTCATAGTGTCCCTCATGGTCTGTGATGGTCAGTGCAACATTCCCTGGCGAACCTTACGGTATTTACCGATACTCTGTGTATGTGTGCTGGAGAAATCACCTTTCTGCAGTCTGGTTCCATAAAAGACACAGAGATTTTCGTGGCTTCTCATGATGATCTGGTGTGTGTATTTGGTACACCACCTCTTTACCATCGACAAGCGGGCCAGACCCTGCGCCATGTATACTAACAGAGAACACCTGAAACACACACACATATGCACACACACAATTTTCAAGAGGGAAGCATTCATAAATCATATACTGACCCACTTGAGTACCAGGAACACACAAGCTCTCTGGTTTTTCTAGGAATCCATATGATTGACAGTTATGACTGGTCAAGCTCCACCATGCGTGATGGACTAACTGAACAACAGAACAACACTGCCACCCTCTGGACAGTGAACAACCAAACGGTTCTCCCACACATCAGGCTTTCCCCGATCGAGAGAATAAATCAGCACGACATAGGATAAGACATGAGGTGTTACAATAGCATTTTAAGACCTTATTCTTATCTGAAACATAATAGATGTTACCCATTGCAACAGATTCGTGGATATGACTTGAGACAGTGAAGTCTTAATGTGATGTGACGTGAAAAGCCAATGGTGATATGTTTAATGCCATTAGAAGACTAAAAAAATATAAACCAGTGGATGAGTATTAAATATGTTTTACTTTGTTGCGAAGACCCCATTTCAAGTTCAGTCAATACAGGAGTGAGGTGCAAAACCAGCAGGAAAGCTCATGTTTACCAAAAGCATCTGTGTGGAATCTCCTATGATCTGAACGCCTAATCTCTGAAACTGAACTCTGCAACCGAACAGCCACTTTGCCCGTTGAACTGAGAGTGGACACGGCCTCTAGCCCCGCCCACCTTGTCATTCAGCGCGCTGGGTGTCGTGCTCGTGAGGAACCAGTGCTCCGTGCTGTACTCGGTTAATTGCACTTTCCGACAGGCAGAGGGCGCCATCCCACCACCTGGCACCACCGGCACCTCAAGCAGGTTCTTGGGCAGAGTGAAGGTGTCGCCGTTGCTGCCTACGAAGGTGTGCCCATTGATCTGTGTGGGGAACCAGTGGTACGTGGCGATTGTGAAGTAGGGGCACGTATCCAGGATGGTTCTTCCTCTGTATGAGGCAAGAGAGCACACAGTGCTTGAGTTGGCAGACAAAGCTTATAAAAAACGTATGAATATTCATTACGAGCATGATTCATTGTGCCTGAGAGGTAGCGATGGTCTATTTGTATTATGCATGCGTGGTAATCTTTGGTCATCCCCACAAAAGTTTTGGCTGTGTTATTATGCTAGTGACATAATTAACCTTGAAGATAATAAAAACGGTATACATAATCAATGCAAATGTAAGCACCTGAATGCAAAATCGGCTTCCAGTTTACAAATACAGACTTAGCTACTGATAAATATTAGAATGCGGGTTTGTCACGGCAACTAACCGCTGGGCCTCGGCCCCGCACGTCACGTTCGTGACCAGCGAGAAGGCGAAGCGCTCGGCCACATGGGCCAGCTGGCTCAGCCCCCGCGTGTCCACCCGGCTCGGCTTGGCCAGTGCGCAGAGCAGGTCATAGGTCAAACCGCGGCTGCTGTTTTCCAGAGGAGTCTTCTCGGCCTCGGTCAAGACCTAGCGAGACAGAGAGTGTGATCGTCCAGAAAAAACGACTTGTTGCTCCAAGACACGTTTCTCCAAGAGGGGGAGAGCTCTTAGAGAAAATAATCCATCATTGTTTTTTCTTTATGCTAACTACCAACTCCATTTCATCTACCTCCCTCTTGCCCACGCACACACACAAACACACACATGCACGGCCTCCAACCTTGCCCACTGCGTCCAGCACGGCGCCCAGTCCCTCACGGCTCACGTTCGCTCTGATTTCATTAATGATCCCCTTCAGGCTGCGGTTGATGATGGCCTCATCCAGGGGCTGATGGAGCTGATCCAGTAGGGCCCACAGCACCTGTGCCTGGCCGTCCGGCACTAGCGTCACGTTAGCTGTGCCGTACGCCGGGTGCACCCTGGCGCCTCCTGTGGCCTCGGAGAGGATTACGAGAAACCGTTTGGGCGCAGGGTTGGATGAGGCCTTGCTGGGGGTGAGCACGATGTCCAGACTCACGATGCTCTGGCCGGCGGCGAAGTCGAGCAAACCATTTTGTGCAGTGAAGTCAAGCCCAGCAACGGCCGGCGAGATCTGAGTGGGGCCGACCAACTCGGCCGTCTGCAACTCCTGCATCGAACAGATCAGAGAAATGGAGATGGATGCAGTCGAATAGACCAGGACATGTGCTTCTATACCCCTGGACCTGGCACCAAACAATATTTATTTGTGAAAATAAAGCGGCAGGGTCTTCTGGTAAACTTGTTGATGGATTGCCCGCCTTCTGTCTCGAAGTGTGGAGTTCAGAGGCACATAGCTCAGGTCTAACATCAGAAGCCTATGATGCAGGGATGAAAAGATTGACTAGCAAGTGAAAGAACGGGCCAAGAAAGAGAGTGAGAGACGAAGGCAGCGCGTGAGTCTTGTGTAGTATCTCCCTGTGGTCCCAGAAAGTCAGACCCACGTCTTCAACATCCATACAGATTGTCTTTGAAGGAGCAAACTGAGACAGATTGATATCTCTGCCATTACCCACAATTCACCAATACAGGTCTAATAAGGCTGTAAGATAGAGCTTTGGCAGCCAACAAGTAATATTTGACCAGGAGATATTCATCTGGTATCTGAGAATGCAAGGAATCTCACTGTGACATTTCTCTGGCCGTGTCTTGCGCTATAATATATGCACTAAAAACATTTCCACATTTTATTATGTTTCAGACTCTTAAAATGAATCCAGCACACTTTTTCCCACTCAATCTACACAGAATACAGTGACAGCAATGGCAAAGCAAAATGCAATTTTTTTATGTTTTGCAAAAATGCAAACTGTAATGTAAAAAAGGAACATTCGCTTTACAAAAGTGTTGAGACCCTTCACCCAATCCTTGGCTAAAGCACTTTTGGCTGCAACGGTCACCTTATGTCTTCTTGGGAATGATCCTACACACCTGACACATCTTCTTGGTTCTCTCATTCCTCTTGGACAAAGCGTTCAAGTTCAGTCAGGTTGGATGGGCAGCGTCAGAGGGCAGCCAATTCTCTAACACAGATATGCTTTGTATTTTCCTACATTCATCTTTCCCTCTATCCTAACTACTCTCCGAAGCATCCCCCATGGCAGGCTGCCACCATGTTTGACTGTAGAGATAATCCTAATCCTAATCCTAACCCTAATCCTAATCCTAATCCTAACCCTAATCCTGACCCTAGAGCTGGTACTCAGTGCCTGGATTCCAGCATGCACTGACGTCACAGTCCACACATTTTGTCTTTCAGATGTTCTTTGTTCAGTTGCCTTTTGGCATATTCCAAGCATGCAGAAGTTATTCTGTTATTCTGTTCTGTTATTCTGCATCTATGCATTTGAGAGTGCATATGCAGATCTAGTTTTCTACCGATATCAAAAAGGGGCTACTACAGACTCCCTGTTCATTTCCATGCATACAATACAACGTTTTAATGCATGTTTTATCCCCAGGCAAACATAAGTATGTATGTGTGTGCGTGTGAGTTTGTGTGAACGTGTCAACACGTCACATCACCTGCGTGTGATACTTCACGGATATAGCTGATGCCACGCTGCCATCCCGGGACACGTTAAGGTTGACTGCGGTTGCTTGGAGTGGAGCCACAGGTAGCCGGGAGCCCGTGGCGAAGTACACCACCCCCAGCGGGTCATCGCTCTTCAGCATGGTGACGTTGGCGAAGCGGGCACTCTGGTTAATGATGGCACCATCGCCCACATCATAGATCTCCACCAGGAACCACACCTCATACTCAGGGTCCTGGAACAACCACACAGGATGCAAACGTTTTTTTTTTTTATTTGCCATGATGCCGAGCAGTAACTGAAATCGCAGTGATAGCATTTTAAGTTATAAAGATTAAAAAAGGGTCAGCACAAAAAAATGCCTGAAAGCTCGCATGAAGAGGGTGGGAAACCACCTGGCTAAACAGTGAGATGGTCAAACAGAAGGCCAGCACCAGGCTTCCTCACAGCTTCTAGCCTGTGGCCTCCCTCCGACTGACCTGATCGGGTCGGACCTCCAGATGGAGGGGGCAGCGGACCTCCCCACTCCTGCACAGGACTCGGCCCGAGGTCCGCTGCAGCTCCCGTGTCAGGTTCACCCCCTGACTGAGCAGGTCCGGAGTCGTGAGGCTGAACGTGACTCGCCAGTACACGTAGACATCCTCAAACGCTCTGTCGAACACAAGCGGAACAAGTAGAAACGCCGCCCTGTGCTACCAGCACTACAGACTGAGGTCAAAGATAGCACGATTCAGCTTAAAAACACCCATGGTGATGTGTAAGGTAACTGGTGTTAGCCGTAGAAATGTCGGAGAACCTGTTTTCCTGTCTTTGGAGGAAGAGAACAGTCGTTCTGTTGTTTGAATCTTCATCCAGGACCTGGCCTGACTGGGAGCACAAACTGAAGCCCACAATTCCATTGTGATGATCACTTCCTGAATTAAACGAAATAATTAAACCAAATATGATCATGATCTTGCCTTTCCAATACCGCGCTATGCTGAAGGTGGCAGTCAGCAGTGAAGTACACACCACACCATGTTGAGTGTCTACACCAGAGGCTAGACGAGCCATATTATATATTATGAATGACAAAAAAATGGAACTGAATTGACCTGACCTCCGACATAAAGACTTACCAAGTATGATGACTTTGGCAAAGGAGAGATAGCCACTGTCGTCTGGCGCGCTGACAATCTGTGCCCCACCCTCGGCCTCACTGAGATAAATGAAGAAGACCTCCTGCCCCTCTGGTTCCTGGTCATCCAGGATGAAGAAGCTGACTTCTGCCTCACTCTTCCCCTCTAACAGAGTCACAATTTGGGACTCGAATGTAAAGTCCTCCCCCTCCGTGGCCCATGTACCATTGTGTTCCCGGAAGAACAGGGTGCCATTGAGCCCTGGGGTGGCGGGGCTGCCGGTATAAGCCCGAACCCTGACTCTCACGTCCCCCATCTCCCCCGCTGTCCTGCGCACCCTCAGGGCCACCTTCTGAGTGGGCGCCCCCTGTTGGCTGTCTTCAGAAGCGCGGACGAGCGCAGGGCCAATGCTCAGGAACCCGCTGGCCGCATCGTTGGCGAGAATGGTGACGGCGGCGACGGCGTTTTCAGTGACAATTCGTGGCGAGGACCCGATAAAAGGATAGCTGGCAGCAAAGACATTGGTCAGGTTCACGTAAAACGTTTCGTTTGGCTCCGTCAGCGAGTCGTCCACGATTGAGACGTTGATGGCGGCGGACGTCTTGCGGGTGTCAAACAGTATCTGCCCGTCAGTCACCGGGGCGAAGTCCTCATTGGGTTGAGCACTGCCCGCCCACGTCTTGTAGTAGAGCTGCGTGCGATTGCCTCGGAAACCGTAGAGCTGCTGGACATAGAGCGTGATGGTCCGAACATCCTCCTCAATCACCAGATGCCGAGATTCAGGGGAGAACTGATACAGACCCAAGGGCTCCACTTCTGCCACTGCGGAACCCGGCCTGAACACAACAGCAGGACACAGTATAAACCCTACTGAACCCAACTATTGAGCTCAGCCAATAAGAGCACTTAAACCAATCATTACTTGAGTCTGGCTCCGCCCGGTGAGTCGGACTCCACAGTGGTCAGGTGAACAGCATGTGCAACTGGCTCAGACACATTATACACAGCAGAGAGAGGAAGGATCTGGCTCCTCTGGCCATGGTCCAAGGTCACAGTGCCTACAGACAAAACCCACCATTTTGAAGGAAACACCACCAAGACATTGAAGGAAGCAAGTGTTTCTACAGGAACCTGTCTGGACCTGTTTGTGTCATGATGTGTATGTCTGCACACGTGTGTGATGGTAGTTAACCTGAGCTGGGCAAGATGGCTCCTGGTTGGTAGCCTGATGGAGTCTGGCCAGGCGGGAATCCTGCCCTCCACTGCACCGTCACGTCCCCGTAGAGCCCCGTCCTGCTCACCAGCGCAGTGCAACGGCCACTTACAATGTCGGTCACCTGCAGCGCCAAAGAGGCAAAGCCAATCTAGACAGAGAGGGTTTGACATGTTCACGGCAGAGAACATGGTATTCGTTCTGCTATAAATGCACGACTATACTGCCCCCTGGTGGCTATTTGGGTACATTTCGCTGAATATGAGAAAGAAACTTACCTCAGCATTGGCAGCCTCCTCAGGCACAGACACAACGGCGAACCTCGTCTCAAGCTGGACACGGGGCGGGGAGCCTTGGACAGGTCCAATCAGAGTCACATTGGTCAGTTCCACTGTGATGTTAAAACCAGTTACAAAGAACACCTGCAAAGGTAAAGACAGGCGTCATCAAAGGACCCTGAGTGCTAAGAGACTCGCAGTGCTGTACAGAAAGCCTATGTGCTCACTGGAATACTACGCCAGGATTTTCTCCAGCTCAAGCAGAGCTGCTGTGGGTTCATTTCAAACAGCCCTTGGCCGGAAAGTGAACATGCCGTGTACACGAAAAGCCGCTCAGACATAACGACAGGCGGACAGCTACAGACCTGCTTGCTGACTGGCACAGTGACGCTCACAGTCTTCTCTCCATCCCTCACCAGGATGCTCCCGGTGGAGTTCTTGGTAAAGCTCGGCCCGGATGTGGGATAACTGATCCGGTACTCAACTCTGGCGTCCCCAAACGCCCCTGCCGCCCGGCTGATGTTCAGAGCCAGGACCCTACTGCGGTCAGTGGCATTCAGAACCAGCGCCTGCTGGCCGCGGGGCAGGCCGAATGCCCCGTGGGGCTCGTCATTGGCGCGCACGCGCACGCGGGTGCTGCTGCGGTTGGCGTCCAGCTCCGCTCCCCCGTCGACCGAGACCAGCCGCACGGTGTAGACCTCCTCCAGCTCCGGCACGGTGTCGGGCAGGAGGGAGAGGGTCACCTCCGCCAGCCGCTGCCCTGCCAGGATGGTGGTGGAGCCCCGCAGGGCGGCAAAGTCACCCAGCACCTCAGAGTCGCTGAAGATCTGCCAGTACACCTGAGGAACAGAGATGGGTGGAGCAGTCACTTCCACGTCTATTCATGCCTGTGGTAAAATACTCCCTAAAAAGGTCTGTTATGGAGCATTCCATGGTCTAAATATCATATTTTTCATTTTCCATAGCTTCATAAACTGCTCAGCGTCAGTTCTCTGGTCATGCTTTCCTCATCTGACCCTTTGAACCTAATAGGCTGAATCAGATGTGTTACTTCGAGTTCCTCAAAGGCTGACACAGCTCTATTAAATGCCTGCTCTCAGTCTTACAGAGCTTCTAGGCATCTACTGTAGTTTATGGACACTGTTGGTGTCCATCAGTCATAGAGGAGCAGTGTTGGTGTGCGTAGCCCTTACTGTGATGTTGCCCATGACTCCCTCTCTGCGCATGAGGACCAGGGAGATGTTGAGTGGACCGTCACCATCTGCAGGCTCGCTATATACATGCTCTCGCAGGTCCTCTGCTGTGAACTGCACGATGCCATTCGGGTCTCCGTACTTCGCAATCTGTCACATATGCACCCCCCCCCCACACACACACACATAAACACACAATAACAAACAAACTCCTATAGTCAAATAGTGACACATGAGAAACCTACGTTTTCTACATTTAAAGGAAACTGACCCAATAGCATCCTCTCCTAATTACATTAAAGTGTATTCATTTAAGTGATATAGTGATTTAATAATGACAAACCCTGAGTGTAATGGAGCTGGCTCTGGAGTCAATGTCCATGTCTCCCAAGAAGAGGCTGAGCCTAACCACAAATGTCTCCTCCACCTCAACCTCCCCATGGGGTAAAATCCACAGCTCAATGGCACGCTCTCCCCCTTCCCCATCTCTGAAGTGGAACGATCCGTTCACAGGTTCACCAAAGTCGGAGTTTACAGATGGCAAAACCTCGTTTGAATTGGGACCTAGAATGTTCCACAATATCTGAGGGAAAACAACCATATTTCTCAGTTAGCATGCATTAGATTACGATTAACTATACAAATTAAAACGTTCTAAAGCCATAAATGAGGGTTTGTAAAGGTGTTGTTCAATTCATCTTAATAGGACTATCTTTTTTATTATTACATTTTTTTTCCTCAAAATTTGTACCCTCTGCTTTGCTTGATTGGATTTACAGCAATGTTGATGATTTTCAATAGAACATCACAGCCCTAAATAACATGCCCCTAATTTTCAGTTTCAAATCCATGACTGACTTTCAAAAATATTTCTGGATTAACAAATAAATCTCTGTTACCATAATTTCTGAGTACATATTTGTATGTCATCAAAATCTGAGGAAACTTGAAGAAACCTGAAACTGGCCAGCATGAGTTCATGAACGTTTCTAACAGACAGTGTGGTGGATGCATTAATTGTATTATAAATGGTATAAATGGTGCATTATAATGGTAGTGATGATAATATTCAAAAGCTTCTTTGCTTGTCCTGTTGAAAACATGCCTGTGAGTCACGATTGACTTTCAGTAGACTTTAAATCAGTCAGTACATCTCCCTAATACCCTAACTCTGCTCTCATATCCCCCCTGTCATTAACTTGACAGATTGCCCCTCCAATCTCAGTCAGCTGTCCAATTCATGAGCCCATTATCACATTATTGAATGTACAAAGCAATAGAAATGTCCAGTGGGAGATGTCCTTTTTCCTTCCCAAATGGTTTCTCCACATGCGGAATATCAAGAGCATCACACGGAATATTAAGGGAATCTGGCATTGCGGATGTAATGAGGTCATGGTCTAGATGGCCTCACCGTGGCATCTCCCACCACTCCCCCAACTCGCTCCAGCACCAGACGGAGTGGCAGGGTGCTGTCCGGGTTCGAGACGCCGACGACGCTCTGGTTCATAAAGCGGACCGTCCCACTGGGTGAGTCACTCTTCGCAATGGTGATCTGTGCGATGAGTCGTCTGCCCAGCGCAGCTCCTCCTGTGGCTGCCAAAAGCTGGACCTCAAATATCTCGTTATATTCACTGTAAACATTGAAGGACACAATATCAGACAGCATCTAAATTCATTGTTTGCATTGTTAACGATGAGTGTGTTTTATACTCGATATATCACATTTAATCCCAGGGATAATTTAAATGCATTTTGCATGGCTCATCTTAACAGCATATTCCCTAAATTCCCTTTCCCGTCCTCTCACACCTACCTGTCCAGATCGTCCACTATGGAGACGTTGATGTAGCTGATGTTCTGGCCATGTCCGAAGGTTACGCTGCCGTAAGGCAGGATGTAGTCAGAGCCAGGCTGGGCGGTCAAGCCCTTGGTGATGAATTCAGCAGTGATCTGCCCATACGTGCCCACTGTCCGCAACACAGGGATGAAGAGAGTGCCAACATCCTCCGAAACTGCCAACAAACACATCAACAGGATTACACATTCAGTAATTGAAGTAGAGGCATATTAGTCAAACAGGCTTCTGTTTGTAAGCAAGTGGGGAAGAATGTTTACCTGTCATGTTTATGTAAGATGGGTCAAATTCCAGAATGCCCTCTGCATTGTCATTTTTTTGGATGATGACTCTGATGGAGGAGGGGCTGCCGACGGCTGGAGGCTGGTCCACCTGCAAGCCGTATTCCCGTATAGCAAAGTCCAGCATACTGAAGGGAGCAGGAAAGCGTGAAGTAGCAATCACAAACAAGAGACTTTTATTATATCTTTCATTGACTCAGCACATTCTGAACTACAATTTTTTTTTCTTTCCCATTCCCAGTTATTTCATTTCTTTGTGCATTCTCCATGCCTCAAATGTGTTGCCAAATGCTCTTGAAACCCCACCTGTCGTTGAGCAGCTGAACCTGGCTGATGTTGACGAGGAACTCCTCAGGTCCTTCCGGGAGCAAGTCATCCAGGATTTTCAGAGTGATGCTCCTGGATGCTTGGCCTGGGCCAAACACCAGCCTGCCTGAGGACTGCTCAAAGTCCAGGCCGCTCAGGGCGCTACGGCCCTCTGTGTGGTAGCTCACCCACACACTGCTCAGCAGCCCCATGGAGCGCACCACCGTCACGTTCACCTGCAGAAGTAGGAGATGTGAGGAACCTATGCCACCTACCGCCTTTACCAGCCTGTCCTTCTTTACCGGCCTGTCCTTGACCAATGTAATGGTTACCTCCATCTAATGCGCTCATTGTCCAAAAGAAATAAAGAGAGGGAATTCGATAGCTAAAATGTCTGTCTCTTTGAAATGATTTTCTCCTATAAAGTTCCACCCCGGAGTAAATCCAGGACAGCCTTGTCTGCTAAAGGCTTCTCCTTTTTCAGAAATATACATAGTGTGCTAGTGCTTTTGAGACATTTACTACAATTGCACTCCTATTATGTTGGCCTTTTATATAGAATAAGCACCGTAACACAAAGTCACAAAGTCCTTGGCAGTAAACATCATAGGTAGTAAAACAGAGACGCAAAGAGACCCTACACAGGACTCCATAGGAGCAGACAAAACCAACACAGTGGTCGCTAGGCTATAACCTTTGATGCAAAACATCTCCAAATGTTTTTCCACTCAACATGCAAACAGTTCGCCCGATCTTTAGAAGGGGGGGTGGGAGGACTCTCACTGTGCGGTCCTCCTCCGACGCGGTCAGGAAGGCGTGAGAGAAGGAGAAGAGGCCATAGGGGAGGTCACTGGCTGCCATGGTAATAGTTGCACGCTGTCTACTGAGGCTGATCTCCAAACCGGGCGTCAGGGAGGCGAGGCTCAACTCATATACCCGCCGCTCCTCCGGGATGTCATCGTCGAGGGCCTGTGGACGGAAAAGACGACGAGACAACGTTAAGCGAGAACGAGCAGGATGAAGCAAATTTTCCTAAATTGCAGAAATGTCTGGAACTGAGGCTTCTATAAATACATTTACAAAGGCAAGTCACCTCTTCCTTCTGTCATTTTAGTAGAGACACAATCCTCCTTTTATAAGCACTTTTACGACTTTGTACAAGAGCAACTCCAAGATGACGCAATGTAAGTAATGTTGTAAGCAACGCTGAAGATGGCTTTCTTGCTCGGGAAGTCGAATCTTACTTTCAGCTGAATGGTGGCTGCAGACTGGCGATCCCTCATGACAACCCGTCCTGAGGTCTCCACAAACTCAGTGGCTGTGGCTGGTGTGATGTTCCAGTATATCTCAATCTCACCAAAAACACCTGGCTCCCAGACAAGACTGCAGCAGACAACAGACGCGATGGCTTAAAACACGAATATCAAAATGGACAGGAATTCTGGGATGTGAATTCGTACCTGACTAGAGCTGTGCCATTATAAGTGCCCTGAGGTTCACCAATGAGGACGTTCCTGGTGGAGTCGGCCACGCCAACTGTCCCCAGGGCTCTACGGTCGGCCCTAATCACGATTGTGGCCAGATCTGATAGAGAGAAAACGTGACCAAAACATATCTGAATGTGAGACAAAATAAGGGATTAACCAAAGAGCTAACGGTATTCTGAAGGAAGGTGCTAATGGAATGACCGACTTCTTGTTGGGTCAATGACGGGCTCATCCTTGGCAAGAAGCTGAACCGTAAACCTCTCCTCCCCCTCCAGGACAGCATCACCCAATGCCTGGATCACCAGAGATTTCCTAGACTCCGTCTGAACAGAAGATGAAGGTGAGTACTAGAATTCTAACTTCACCTCTCAATGCTGTTGATTTGCTGAATGAAATCAGAGCACATGTGCGTCATCTGCATTACCCCATTAAAGACGAGAGTTCCGTTATGGGGTCGTAGGTCATCTCTGCCCTTCTCTTCAAGAAGCCAATCCAAGTAAAGAATCCCCGCTGCGCCTGCACTTCGCACAACTGTTAGATTCGCCATGGATGCTGGGTCACCAGGAAACTGAGGCTCTGAGATAGTAATCTGCAGAACAAGAGCGTCATGTGAATGATTTGCTGGTGCAGGGATGGAAGGATATTGACAGATGTGTTATTTCTTACTGTTCTTATTTCATATTTACAATTAGGTCTTGGAATCCAACACGACCCAGAGGCGAGTCGTTGGCAGGGATCATGATCACAGCAGAAGTATCAGTTCCTAGTCTGGCTCCTCCAATCACGCGAGTGAGTTTTACAAGAAATGTTTCCATGAGCTCCACTATAGTGTCGTCGGTAATGGTGATCTCAATCATAGCACTCCCCTACAAAAACAAGAGAAATACAATAGTAGTGCATAATTTCCTATTTCATTTGGCTACGGATGAATTTGAAGATTAGCAGTTGCCTTTCGGTGCTTTTCTGTTGCTTTTTTTTCATTGCAAATATGTAAAGTTGTACATTCAAATCTTCTACCTGTCCATCTTGAAATGTCAGGTTTCCTGAAGATGGAAAGTAGTCCTCAGTGGTGGCATTGACGGCCTGAGTTTCCCAGTAAAGCACTATTCTACCAGTCTGACCGGCCAGTCTCACCACTGGTAGATACAGCACATTATTAGGTGGAGGGACCTCATAGACTACCACTGCAGAAGTATCCTGAAAAACATGGACATCTTATCCATGGAAAAAAACCTACTGTTGGATTTCTAAATTCATCTTTTAAGTTCTACAAGCCCATCAGATGGATTTTGTTGGGGGTCATATGAGAACAGGTTACCTTGGAGACATTGAGCTGAAGGACTCCTCTGATGTCATCGTTTTCTTGAATGGTTACCTCAGCGATCTCCATATCAGCTCTCCTGATTCTTGGTTGGCCTGGCCCAGTGTATCCGCCCAGCAACTCCACATAAGTGATATTCACCAGAAATGTCTCAGCAAGCTCTGGAATGTCATCCTGTGTTGGACACATGGGTACAAAACACTGAACAGTCAATACACTCCAAACCCACGTCAAATGAATGATCTCTCCAAACGCATATATCATCATAAAGAGGCTAGCATTAAAACACAACTGAATTGTGTGTTATGCAGTTCCTCTCCAGAACATGCTGATGCGTGCCAGTTTTTTGGAGACATAACTGGGTATTCTGAGCCCAAACAAAACTCGGCATGAGGCTACTGAGGGCAAAGGGAAAAAAAGGAATAAAAAACACAGAGACCGCTTCAATTTGCAGGAGCATGAGCTATTTGAAGAGGAAATGAAAAACAAATGTGAAAAAAGTCAGGGTTTCAGTGGTCACGGTGATAGCCTGAGGCTCTTAGCCTTCGCCGTATGCAGCGTGAGGGCAGACAGCCAGGTCATCTGCTTAACAACTCAAACAGGGCATTGGTTACTGTTTTTGCTTTGCTAAGACGGTCTCAGACGGCCTGAGGTGAACTGTGACGCAAGGGATGGAGCAGCAAAGGTCTCGGGTATGTTCTCTGACTGTAAAACAACGGCAACAAAAAAACTCTCAGGCCGCTGGTGATTCTAACAAAGAATCAAATATATTTACACCTTCTACTGGCAGGTAATTACATCTAATTTAAGTTCACCTTAGTTAAGAGATTTTATGTATGAAAACACAGCACAGAATACTCACGGGTAAGATGGTAATGGTTACCAGGACAACAGTAGCATTTTCCATGATAATAACAGTAGCCTGTTTGGCTATGTAGTCCTGGCCGTCAGTAGCTTGATTGGCAGGCGGCAAGCTGAGCGCAGGTCGAGTTGTATAATGGACCACTACATTCCCAGATGAGCCTTGATCTCGCACTATGCTCAGTGTAATATTGCCTGGGCTTTCTAAAAGTTGAAGGGTGAAAGAGCAAACAGAATTCTGGAACTCTCAGAAAGTGTAAACAATATCAAACCATGATAAATGAGGCAGTTATGCGTAGCAAAAGACTGTAGCCAATGACAATGCTGCCCTCAATCTGTAGGCCTCTCAGGGCCATATATTCCAAGATCTGTGCGAGCTATTTGCATATTTCTCAGCAAGCCATTCCTAGTGGCTGAAGAAAAATGAGTTCTTCAACTTAGAGCGGTACACCACAGTAATGTAGACTGATTATATGTGTCATACAGGCATCTTTCATTGTATCGGTTTGGTTAAATTGCTCCACTCCACTAAGAGGTGAATTACTTTGAGGTTCGGGCGTGCTGAACGATTGTGAGTCCAGGTGCCATCCAATCACTCCGTAAGGAGAGCCATTAGCCTTAATGGTAAGCTCGGCCTTGGCGCGGAGTGGGTCAATCTTTGCCCTCCTGGACGGGTCGATGACCCCAACTGTTGTGACATCTGCCAGGATGATGGTCACTCTCTCTGCCAGTTCTGGAACACCATCAGCCAACACGCTCAGTGAGATCGGGGCCAAAGCCTGACTCTCTGAGAATGTCACCTAGGAAATGAACAGGAGAGAAGGAAATGATTTGTCACCAGCATTAGCTCATGGGTACCGTCAGTGTTGGCAGGAGGTCACATTCTCTCATTGTTGAAAAGGTCACATTCACGCTCAGAAGCAGAAATGACACCGTCAGCTCAGAGTAGCGCTATAAAATAAAACTTAACTGCAATACATTGACTATTACTGAAGAAAATGAGAACTGTGGTACCATGCATGACATATAGCATGTCAATCTCACTGAAAAATTCAAGATATATTGTTACTGATATAGGATAACTAAAGAATTGCATACATTCTTTCTGCTTCAAATTTTGCCATCTAAATTCTCACCACTCCTGATGTGGGGAAGATGTCTCCCACACTCCCATTGGCTGTCCAGTATACGGTGAGCCTCCCGAAGGTGCCCCTCCTCCTCTCCACACTCAGAGAAATGAGGTTATCCCTTTCCAGCTCATCCACCTCCCGAGACAAAGAGCTCTAGGCACAAACACAGGTGGGGTGAGGAAATTTGAATTGCACACATGCAAGCAGTACAAACACATAAACACACAGCGTTTAGAGACCCCATATCCCAGCTACACTGGCGACTTAACTAAACCTAACGCATATTACCTACTGCGCATACAAAACCTGTATACTGTAATTATTTTTTCCATACTAAAGACTTCAAGACATTTCATTGTAAAATAGCCACCATATAGAGGCTAGCATTAAAATGCATTTGTTGAATGTGTTTGTCATCATACAGAGGTTAGCATTAAAACAGAACTGAACTGTGTGCTATGCAGGTCTTTCCCAGAACACACCGATGTGTGCCAACATTTTGATACATAACTGGGTATTCTAAACCCAAACAAACCTCAGCATGAGGCTACTGACAGCATGAAAGACTGTATAATATATCCGGATATAATGCACAAAATTATGCTTGATGAGCGGCATCTGATCTCAGGCTTTGATACCTGCGCAAAGCCGATAACACCGTAGGCGTCGTCATTCGCTGGAATGGTCAGGGTGACTCGGCCGCGAAAGCCGATCTCTGCCCCCCCTTTAGGGTTCTTGAGGCTCAGACGAAATTGTTCTTCTACTTCTGGGGTTTCATCATCGATTATATTCACAGCTATATCTAACTCACTGACCCCTGGCTGGAAAAACAGCTCACCAGAACTAAAAAGGGGAATAACATACTTTTTCTGAGTGAAGTGAATAAAAAAAAATTTACTCAAATGAGTAAAACAAAACATATATTGGACTGTATTTATATTTAGCATTGAAAGAGTATGCTATACAATAGCATCTCATTAAAAAAAGGATGTCATTCTGTTTTTTATAACATATTATAAACGGTGTCACGGTTCAACAAAACAGTCACTTCCGACTTCATGTACTCTACCGAGGGATGAAGTCAGACTGGTCCGTCACGGAGGTCAGCTCGTAAATGACAGATTCTGATCCCTCCGTGGCTATGATCAGATTCTTTGTCGCGTTAAGGGATGGCATGGGGACGTAGAGAAACTGCTGCGCTGTGGAGGATCTCAAGACTTGAATGAACTGGCTCAGATCAGCCTTCCATGAATACAAAGCAGAGTTGTTCTTCCCAGCGAGCAAGAGGTGAGCTACGAAATGGAGACACTGTTAGCATGCATACCTAACCCTAACCCTAACGCTATTTAACACGACTCACTCTTATGGATCACTTCCAGTGACACTCTCAAAAAAACATTTTCCACTTGTAATTTCTACTGCAATCCAAATGCAGACAGATATTCTAATAAGATAACACCAAGATAGGTGTGATTTGGGTTATTTGCATATTTGTTGTGACTACTGGCAAGACGAGAGTGATGGAGTGCGTTGACATACGTATGCCTGATGGAGGAGTGAAGGGGTGGATGGAAGTCAGGCCTGGGAAAGGAACGGACTGGACTGGCTGGAAGAAGGCTTGCTGAGAACCCCATAAAAACACCTCACATGCAGGAGTTGAGCCTTTGGCAAACAATGACAACACATGTAGGAAACAACACATGTCAACAGTAATTGCATGCTGTGACGCCCTCCCCCAAGATAAAATTATACACCTCCAGACCGGCCGTGGTCTTAGAAACAGGCCGGGCTAAGAAAAATCCATTTACTACACTTATGTTCCATGGGTGCATGTTTTGGTGCCTCACTAATGTTCTGTGTAGCCAAAGTCTAAATCTGCAGCGGAGCCTTCGTGTCTGGTGCTGTTCGAGAACACCGTGTAAGTCACGTCCACAACGTGCTCGTACACCTCGTTTGTACACCATCACTCAAACATGCTCAAATCAAACATGGAAAGTTCAGCTGGTTGGCAAAGTATAGCCTCCACCTGACCTTGTTTTTCCTTGGTTCGTTTTTTTTTCTTTTGGTAAATTACAGGGAAGCGTCTAACCTCCACGTTTAAACGAAAACAAAAAAGTACCATCAGTGGCAACTAGCAGTAGCGTGGCTCCTCCCGTGAGAATGGACTCCACTTGTTTGACACTAGAGCTGATTGCCAGCGGCTGAGGGTTCTGGAAGCTTCCGTTGCTCCACTGGTAGATGAAGCATGTGGAGGAGGTTCTGTTCCTGCAGGCGGCGAGGTGTTGGCTACTGCCCCCAGCGCGGGTGAAAGGGGACAGAGCGACGATATCCTGCAGTTCCAGAGTGTGATGGTGCGGGAGCTCTATTCCGGTCCAGAGAAAGACCTGCACAAAGAGGGAGAACGACACTTTAACGGGTGGAACTAGTGTATTTGAACACCACTTCTGGCTGTAAAATTTAAAGGTGCAAACAGTCTAGCTCATATGCTATATCAATGCATTTTTACAAACATAATACTTTCAAAATAACAATTGTCCATGTACAAAATAAATGTGGTATTGATGCATTTCAATAGAATACATATAGGAGGCCAGAGAGTTCTTAACCTGGTTCATGGATATCAGATATTGTTGAGACTTGACTGAGAAATGTTTAACTTCATGGCCTGTCATAGCCACAGTCAGCACCTAGAAAAGAAACAGAACCCGTGAAGAAAAAAAGAAAAGAAAAATTAAAAGCCGCCGTGAGATGGAAGTAAAAATGGAGTGAGGACTATTGTTGGATACGGCGATGCTTGTGGACTCACTAGAGTAAGATTGAGGTCTGGCTGAAGGCGGAATAAGCTGACATTGGCAGCAGGCGAGCTTGTGGTGACTCCGTGGGACACTGCCACATAGGTGGTGCCGTTTACAGTAAATCCCACACAAGAGCTGGGCCTCTGGACATTCACCGTCTAGAACAGCAGAAGAGATACTGGCATGGACCTTTACTGGCAAGTTTCATCAGAACATTTACACTGGCTCTTCATACGATAATCTAATTTTTTTTTCTTTCGGTGAAATGTTGATTAAGTAATAAGAAGAAACTAAGGAAGAAAAGTGGGCTAGATTACTGGACTGAATCACCTTTTCTGAAATGTCAAATTTGCATCACCTTTCAATAATTACAGTCTGCTTCGAAAAACAAGTCCGAAGTCTGCTTTAAAACAGCTACGAGTGCTCAACTTCTGGCTCTTAGGAAATGTGCCAGTGAAACCTTCTATTTCAAGGGTATTTCCACTAGCTACCACACAATGGGTTGTACCATGTTAACAGGCAGATGAGTGCAGTACCTCAATAGGCATGAACACCCCCTGCCAACTGTAGAGAATGGCCTGGTCCTGGATTAAGCTACCGGGCATGCTTCCAAGCTTCAAGGCCAGAGCAGAGTCCCCACTGAACACCACACACCATCCCAGAGGCAGGGAGCCTTCAATGCGCTGATACACAGCCAGGTATGGATTATCCCCCTCTGACATATCAATGCAAAAGTTAGTTTAATACAAACTGCTTGGCATATCATATTGTAATTTGATGTATTGTTTGGCGCTGTCGTGGTATAACTCTTACTCATGCCGACAGCTGTGTCTGACTGGGTCTCGAATTCCACACTGACTGCAGAATCCAGGCCATTACTGCGAGATACTGTCAAAAACACTGTGCCAATACTTTCCTCAACTGTTAAAGAGCTCAGAGTTCTTTACACAATCACACACACACACACAAACACACATTGCAATGAGACAAAACCATGGCATAGTAGTATTTGCATAAAGGGATGTTTGTGTATGAGTGTGTGTGTGTGTACCTGTTGCTGGATGGAGATATTCTGAACAGTCCCAGTGGAGCCTGGTTCTCTAGCACAGTGATGAGTGTGTGAAGACGCTCTCCCAGTCGTGCCCCTCCACTTGGGTTGAACAAAGTAACTGTGAAAGTCTCATTCATTTCTGGGTCTGTGTCTAGAACTGCCCAGATTTCCAGTGTCTAAAAAACAGTGTAATAATTCAATTAAAATACCAGGAAGGCACATTAAAAACACTTTTACCAGCATCACACCTCACAGGACCTATAATCATGACCAGCTTCTGATCACTTTAATATTCATCTAACTGGAAGAATGCTCCAAGTTGGGCACGGTAAGTCAAAGTCTAGGAAGAGACTCCTGCTCACCTTATATCTGACCCCATCTTCAAGAACTACAAAGCCCTCAGACGGTGTAAGGTCATCCATAGAATGGGTGCCATTGGCATCAGTAATGGAAAACTGCACAGTCACCATCCCGAATGTTCCCTGTGGGGGATCTCTTACGATGTAGAGGGTGGCCACGCTCTGGCCCAGACCTGACACTGAAGATGGCTCCCTCAGCAGGAAGTGCTCACTATTGTTGAAGGAAATGATGCCATGGCCGTCATCATTGGCCAGGATGGTCACTGTTGCTGTTGAACACAAGAAGAACTGTAGAATTAGTGAATTTTGAGCATTTTAGCCTGACACACACAATAGATTTTAAACACTTTCTACAGACTTTTGCACATTACTAACCTGTAGTGTTCTTCCCTAGCTCAAGCCCTGCTGATGGGTTTGTTAGAATGAGTTGGAATGTCTCTTTTCCTTCTGGGACAGGGTCATCCAAGATCACCACATCTACAAACTTTCGCCTCTCTCCATTAACAAAATGGAGCGTCTGCATGGAAGTCGAATCGGGGTTAATGTTCTAAACAAACTGTGACCACTCCCTGTCAGGTACAAATAGCAGGAGAAGCGTATATAACTCACCGATGCTGTAGCATTGAAGTCTAGGCCCAGCTGAGCTTCTAGATTTTGGGCATAGAAGAAGATGGAGACGTTTCCATATGCCCCAGCATCCCGGTAAGCCACCAAGGTTAACACTCCAACTGTCTCATTCACCTCATAACTGCAAAGAAACAATTAAAGCATTTAGCTCTTGATCATGACCCAACTCAGTGGTGGCAGTAAACATTATTTTTGATAGTATTGCTTACTCTATGCTTTGCCAGCTGATGATACCACGGATACCATCGTTAGCATTAATGCTAACCTCTGCTACCAGGCCATGAGTATCTGTTAACATATTTAGTACACACTGGCAATCAGTTAGATGCCCTTCAAGAAAGTCAAAAGGCATAATTCAAATACATGATGTAACATAATACATATATGCAAAATTTGCTACAAGCATACTAACAGCACAGAGGTATGGGATTGTGTCCAGCAACAAATCCGTTCAACAGTAAAGCAAGGGTAAAGTAGGCTTGCCGTCTACACTGATCGTCTTACTACAGCCAAACACACAGAAACTGTCTCCCATTACCTTTCAATGTGAACTGTACCTCTAGTAAAAGTTGAAGTCAGCAATAGAGAAATTAAGGTAAACAACCATTCAGGATGAGAGGGGATATGGATGAAAGAACTGAGAGAAAAACTGCACAACAAAATAACATCAAATACAGTGTATAGTACACCATAAGAGTCATGGATTCAGACATATGATTATTCGTGCCTATCTTAGAGAAGGTTGAGAGCGTTGTTATCAGGACTGCTGATGTGATGTTGACCAGGAAAAATTCCTGCAACTCAGGAATGTCATCCTGTGTAAA
The DNA here is from genome assembly GCA_020368025.1 of Brachyhypopomus occidentalis. NCBI lineage: Eukaryota > Metazoa > Chordata > Actinopteri > Gymnotiformes > Hypopomidae > Brachyhypopomus > Brachyhypopomus occidentalis. The sequence goes on from JAGXOD010001382.1 coordinate 6,698,869, forward strand.
AGCAAATATTGATATTTTAATGATAATTTAATTGAGAGTCATGTGGGTAACCATGCAAATTTATGGCAATCACCAAAATTGCATACTCTATATTCTACAATAAAAAATATTAATATTAAACTTAATACCCTATCTGAAAGTTTGATTGATTGACTTACATCTATAATAATAATAGGGACTGACACTGAGGTCTGGCCATCCTGCATGATGACGTAGTTGGAGACATACTTGAAGTCCTGGCCCGGATCTGCTAGAGCACCCTCAATCTGCCTCAGATCCTGCAGAGAGCCTTTCACCGTCTCATAGCTGATATTCAGTGCTCCTGTGGAGTGAATTACAACATAAATCAACCCCAAAACCTCAACCTCAACCTTCCTGTACTTACCTTTAAATACTTCCCTTTAACACTGCAGGCAATTTATAGGAATACTTAACCCAAATAATTTGCATAGGTAACAATAAATAACATCTAAATTGAGCTAGTTAATATAAAACATGAACAAAAATATAAGTGCCCCTCATTATACTTGTTTCATGTTGCATGTTTAGGTAAGGTATTCCGTTAATGCCATTAGGGGCATCTTGTGACTAGAAACATCTATGCGTCTTTCATATCTACATTTCATGCATGACACAAATGTCTTCATAGGGACACAGATCCAGACCTGAAGCTCCAAACTCTCTGTTGATGTAGATCCGGAGGGTGGTGTCCTTCTCCTCAGTGGAGATCCGTAGAGACGAGGGTGCAATGCTCAGTGTTCCAAATGGTTCGTCGCTAGCCTCCACGGTGACCACCGCCTCGCGACCCTGAATATCCAGACCTGCCACACCTGTGGCTGTTACACCTGGGTGACACAGGAAAGCACCAATCGGCTGTACAGGTTACATCATTCCACCAGGATGTGTTGTTGGGCCTAAGCAGGCACTGATATAGTTGAAAATCACAACTTTGAAGCTGTTAACAGCTGAAATGAAAGTCAAAGCACAACGGAACAGCTATATGGTCAGCGTTTTCACACTTGCTGTCGATGATCTAATACCGACAAATGCAAAGAATAAATTCACTCTTTACTATGCTCAAACATTTCATCGAAATCAGAATAATCAGAATAGCCCGAGCAGCCTACCCTTAGTCTGAACGTTAGAGAGGATGAGTCTGTACGCCTCTCTGTCCTCAGGAGTGCTATCATCCAGCAGCTGCAGAACTATGGTGTCATTCAGCATCCCCTACGGTCCGCAGCACATTAGCATGCACAATTAACATAAAATTAATTATACATGCGTCTGGACCAACGTGGCTTTTTTAAACACTTGGCATCATCGTATATGTGTTAGGACGTTTTTGTTTTTACCTCAGTAAAGAAGAGAATTCCAGAGGTAACAGCAAACGTGAGGGAGGATTGAGGGCCTTGGATGCTCCATTCCACCGTGACGTTCCCAACTGCAGGAGCAGTCCTCTGGACCACCAATGGCAGCCTCTCACCTGCCATACAAACGAAACTGTGGCTCTAAAAACTCCAAAGAGAATTCTAAACAATTCCCAGTCAACAAGAGAATGCACAAGTCTATATTATGATCAATCCATCTAATTTTACTATGAAATACAGTTTTGTAAAATATCAAGCACTGGCATATAAACGAGTTCCCGAAGATGACTTCAATACTTTTCTGAAACCATTTTTTTTTCTTAATGCATCATAGAAGAGTGCTGCTCAGTGCTATATTACACGGCGATGATGCGATTGACAAAAGAAAGCATCAAAGTGCTTTGTCATGCATGTGAGACAGCTCATGCCATTCTCCCAATGCCCCAGCTGTTGCAAGACACTCTCTCTGTTTCACCACAACAGTGTGTCACCGATAACTAAAGCATGCTAAACTGAAACCTGATAATTCAATTACAAAGTGGGGTTTCAAATGCCTATACGGACATACCTATAGGACAGACACATTTAATTATTAATCCCTCTAATTGTGTCACTCAAGATCAAGGGGGCAATGTATGTACTGTTACAAAGCAAATAGTAGAAGCAGAAAAAGAAGCATCATCTTTGCAACGATGTCCATCACAGGTAGTGTAAGGGGACCCACCCTCTCTAACGACGACTGATCGGGAAGCTGGGTGGAAGCCCACCATGCCAGCTGCGTAGTCATTAGCGAGGATGAGGATGGTGACGGTATCTGAGCTGGGAAGGATACGGCTACCACCCTCGGTCCTCACCAATCCGATCTGTATGGTCTCATTGCCCTCTGGTTCAAGGTCATCTATAATGAAGAGCTCAATGGTCTTCCTTACATCACCTTTTTGCAAAAGAACGACAGAAGTTGCACTGAAGACTTTGACAAGACTTTTGACAACATTCTTAAAGATGGAAAGCTGCGATTAGTGTTTGATGGCACCGAGTTTTAGAACTACCTTCCGCGAAGATGAGAGTCTCCCCAGTTGTACCATTAAAGTCAGCACTGGGTGTTGCACTGCCACCAACATACATCCATTCCACTGTAACTTGGCCTAGACTGCCACCAGTCCTCTCGATGACCAGCAGCACTCTAGTAAGAGACTCCTCTCTTACCTCCAGATACAATCCGTTCTTAGTAGCATTAGGGCTAATGCTGTAGAGGATAAAAACTCCAAACGCATCACCATTCATCCCTATAGTCACCGTAGCTACATCTGGCTGCCCAATGGTGGGCAAGTGTTTTTCTGCCACAGTCATATTAACCAGGGCAACCTTCAAAATTTGTACCGTGAAGCTCTCATCCATCTCTGGTAAAGAGTCCGCCAGGATTGGCACGGTGAGGTTGGCGATGCTCGATCCATAGAGCATGGTCGCCGTCTGCGCGGTGATGGTGACGTAGTCAATCCCGGCAACAGCCTGTGAGCTGAAGAGTAAGGCAGCAGCGGTGCTGTTCTTCTTATAGGTGCGTGTCTGGGTGGCAGCAGAAAGCTGGCCGGTCCCAGAGGGCACCCAGTAGCACACTGCAGTGGAGGCATTTGTGAAGGAAAAGGCTTGGCAGGCTCGTTCTCGAAGGCAGAAGGCTGCGCAGAAGTTCAGAGGATCTCTGGTTGAGGTGATGTTGATGGGCCTTCTAATGGCAGTGGAGGGTTCCCCAGCCAACGGGGAATCGTAGTAGATAAGGAAGTTCCGACCGTCTCTCTGAGCATTGCTTATGACATCAATCTCAAAGGTGCTATATAGGATCTCTAGAAATCCAAAATTACCTCCACTGGAAAATAAGAAGAACAAGAACAAAAAAGTTTTATTAGCCTTTTAAAATATTTATCAAACTTTTGGCTGAATCATAAAAATAGGCGTGAAATTAAAGCCAACCTTCTTCGGACAGTAATGTTGGCAGTGTAAACTCCTTCTAGGGGTTCAAGTACTAGATAAACCTTTTGCTCAAAGTATACTATTCCATAGGGATTGTCATTGGCAGGAACAGTGATGTTCACCACATTTTCAACACCAATGCTTCCACCATTTGTGGCACCAATAAGCTCTACCTTAATGACCTGAAACATACAGATAACTAAACCATTAACATCATGGTCATGCTTAATTTCATGTTAAATGACTGAATACTGAACTGGAAAAAAACTGAACACAACAACAGTAATTCTTACCTCATCAATTTCTGGAACATCATCAGCCAAAACCTCTACTTTTAGCGTCTTCATAGTTTCACCTGGAGCAAAACTGACCTCCCCTGACACTGGTCGAAGGTCACCATTTGCCAGTCGTCCATTAATGGTGGCTTGCCATTGGACAATCACATAACCTATAGATCCAGCATTCCTCACAATGGACAAGGAGACTTCAAAAGCATTCACCCCTGGCTCTTCAACGGTAATCGGCGCAATCTGGAAAACTGAGCAACACAAGTCAGGCCAAGGTGTGGAACTTGAACTTTTAAAGAAACTAACCCAAGTGACACCAACATGGCTTTTGCTAATACTTTAACTAACCGAAGGATCCATAGGGGTCATCTGAAGGTAAGATAGTGATGATTGCCCGAGAAGGCTCGCCCAAGAAAGCGCCCCCTGTGGTCTGGTTGAGAAGTTCAATGCGGAAGGTTTCCTCCAGTTCAGGTACCATGTCATTGATAACAAGGATAGGGACGGGTTTACTGCTCTCTCCCTCCAGAAGGACCACGTCAGAGGAAGCCACGCTGAAGTCCTCACCTATACACACAGCAAAAGGTTCCTGTCCAACTCTGAGCAACTCTCAAGATAGTGCTGAATATTACTGAGCCAATAAGGACTGAGCGGGAATGAAAAAAAAAGGAGGGGGGGCGGACTTAATATTCTTCTTCCAATAATTTTTCAGAATTCCAACTAAGTGCTGTAGGAACCTGATTCAAATGTGCCTGCAGGTGTGTGGTCTTTGCTTTTACGTACCAAGCCTCGCAGTCATTGGTACCGCCCGGAACTTGACAGACACGTCGGCAAAAATCCCTCCGGTGCGTGTCACATTGATGATCGGCCCGACATAGTACTCAGGCACACTGACTGCTGAAGAAGAAAGCTGCAGCACCCCGAAAGCGCCATCACTGGCCTCTATAATGATCTGAGCCACCGAGACGTTTCTCAGGCCAAGTCGAGGGGACAAAGTAACTGTGGAACACAACAAAACATGTATGTGTTACATTTTCTGTTATGTGGAAAATATCACAATATACTGTATATCAGCCAGTGGTTAACAGTAGTGCCTGCGTTTATACAAGGTATCTGCAGACAGATCTCACCTGGTCTTGTCTGTGCACCCTGAACCAGAGTAACATTGCTGAGCTCCACATATGCAGACTCCGCTCTCTCTGGGTCCTTGTCATCCAGAATCCTGACAGTCACATTCGCTACACTCTGATTGGCTGAGAATGTCACCGACTGCGAAATAGGCACAAAGTCATTCCCAGCACTTGCCCTGCCCACACCTGGTGGGCTGTAGGGCTCTGGATCAACGTCCCTCAGTGTCTGGTATGCCACTCTCACAGTTCCCATCAACCCTCTCTGCCTCCGGATTGTCAGTGTGACAAGGCTGTCTGCTTCTGCAACACGAACTGTTCTGCTGCTTTCAGAGAATTCAAACAGTCCATAGGGATCATCACTAGCCAGCACAGTAAGGGTGGCTACGGTCTGGTTCCCAAGCCGGCCATGAGAGACATTAGAGAGGCCGATTTTGAAGCTCTTGTCCAGTTCAGGTACATCATCCTGGGAGATCAGAAGGAAGATGGCTCCAATGGTTTGGCCTACACCGAAGGTCAAGTTGCCAGATCTGTAGATAAGCTCTCCTTCCGAGTCTGCTTCTGCTTCCCAGTATACAGTCACGTTGGACAGGACGCCAAACATACGAACAACCTGAGTGGAAAAGAAAGCCTCTCTTTCATCAGTAACATCCTTTCTCTAGACACCATCAAAATATGTGCGAATTGCACACTCCATAATCCAATTTGTGAAAAATATTTTGCTGCGTTGTTAAATAATTGCGTAAACAGAGAGACCTGACCTGTAACGTCACAGTATTGCGTCCCTCTTCTGGCTCCGTCCCATTTACTGAGAGAGAGTCGGCGCTGAACTGGAAGACCCCGTGAGCATCATCAGATGCGGCAATTGTCACAGTGATGTTAGATGCGATTCCCAAGTCGGCTGCCAAGCAAACGAACAAGGTGGCTATTACTCCACAGGTGCAGTTTTACAAAACAGGAGAGTTCAGTATAAACTCTGGAAAGCTCTGAAGTCATAGCAGGAGTATGACTGACTCTATATTTTAGTAAGATACATCAACCTACACTGTTTAATGTAGAGCACACTGCTTCCCAGGACACAATCGACAATAATATGCAAATATGTGATTTCTATTAATGCTAGTAAAGACTTACATTATAGCAAATCTCAACGAACCTCACTAAATCAGTTTTCAAATAATGTACAGTACTAGCTTGTACCGTATAACAAAAAGCAATGTCAATGTTTATGTGATGGCTCATGTGGGATGCAGTAATTACTTTGGTAAATCATCCCTGTAACTGCCTTCTCAACAAAACATGGAGCAGTCTATACTTGTTTTTAAATAGGGCCCTATGGGAAAAGTGAACCTGCTGATACTTTGAATAAACCACTCACCACCACTGCTGTCCTCTCAATATAATAGCTATTTGCTTTTCCCACATTTCTCCTCTGAGTGTTCATTGGCTTTGGTGCAATGCAAATACCGTTGCAGACGGTCTTTGAGTTGTAGGAGGCCACTAAACCTCCAACCTCAAAAAACAAGGATATTTTACTTGGGCATTGAAGTGGACAAGGGCTCCAGACTTTTAACAGCTCTTAATCTCCAACTTACCAACTAGAAGCTTTGATTCAGGAGGCAGTCTATACTGCCCACAAAATCAAGGGAAAGAAAATAAGTGGCCACTAAGAAGTGAATTAGCATTAGCTGTAACTGAGTTTTAGCCAAAAATGCACGAGCCAAAGGCTACTAAGTGGGTTTCGGTTGGTGCCAGTGCTGGCTTGAAGACATGAACAGCAGACACTTGGGAGAAGGATGAAAAGCAATCACACCGTTGATTTTAGGGCACACAGAAGCTGTTGATTTAATGACCGGAGAACAAAGTAAGGAAGGCTGTGTTCACTTCTGAATGCTCAAAAGGAAACAGCTCTCCTTGTATTCCAGACTTGGACTGGGTTCTCACTTTTCCCGCTCAATGACTGTCAAGGATTTCTAGATGTTGAAGATAGGACGCAAGAAAGGTTTTAAGATATACAGCAAGTCTAATTCAATTTCAGAAATATTAGTCTATCCTGTCTTTTTCCATGTTGTCAGCAAAAGCCAGTCTGCAGAAGAACAACTTTTTCTGATGCCTTTAAATGTTGTTGATGCCTTTAAAGGTCTTAGTTGCCAATTCCATGACACTGACCACTATGGACCGCTATACCAATTAGAAATATAATACTACTATAAAAATCACTACAGCCTGGAACTGTTAAATGGGACAATTTCTCTGAAATGGAACCGACTGGGTTATGGAGGAGGACCAGACAGGGTCGGGGACCTTACCGTGGTGATAATGAAAAGGAAGGAAAAAGTCGTTGTCACTCTCGCCACTTCCGCTGCCCTCGCTCCCAAAGAACAGTCCCACTTAGGCATCACACAGCAACCAGATAGGACAGGTGCACACAGGAATCACACAGGATGTGGAAGGGTGTATATGGAGAACATAGGTGCAATTTTTCATGATCATGTGAAGACCACATGCATGGGATGCATATAGCTATGCATAGCATGTCAAAACGATAAGGGAAGAAACAGATAAGATCATACAACGCAATGGAGCAGAGACACCCCCAGCAGAAGGTAAGCTATAGGAAGTCGACTGACCCATTAAAATACTCTGATTAGCACCTAATCAGATTCTACTATCACTATGTTTACGGGAGATATAAGAAGGGGAGGTTGATTCTGTTTATTACCATAGCAAAATTCCATAAGCAGAATAAGAGGAAAATGTGTGAACCTTAATGTGTCCTACCTCCCTTCTTAGGGTTGTAGAGTTCCACTCTGAAGACTTTGTCCAGCTCTGGTACAGAGTTGTCTATAACAGTCACGTTGATGTATTTAAGCCTCTCACCTGGCAGAAAGTCAAGAAACCCCTCTGTGCCCTGAGGGGAAATTATGGTTTTAAGACAAAAAAAAATCATAGATATATGATATATAAATATAAATGCTAATAAAACACATGTTAAAAAGTTATATAAACTGCTATTGTAATAAATTACCATTCATTCATCTTTAAAACTTAATCAGTTTTAATCTGTTTCAAGGTCAAGGAAGACTGGAGCCCATGATGGCAGCTCAGGATGTCCAGAAAAAACTGATCCTAGACAGGGCACCAATCCTAGACAGGGCACCAATCCTAGACAGGGCACCAGTCCTAGACAGGGCACCAATCCTAGACAGGGCACCAGTCCTAGACAGGGCACCAATCATAGACAGGGCACCAATCCTAGACAGGGCACCAGTCCTAGACAGGGCACTAATCCTACTCAGTCCCCTTTAGAGATGGCAATCAACCTAACATGTGCGGCTTTGGAACATGGGAGGAAACCGGACTTCCCAGAGGAAACCCACAGATACCTGGTAGTCCTTTCCTGGAATAGCTGTAACTGGGGCTGTGCGGTAGTCCACCAGCACACTTCCCAGAAGTCCTTGTGCTCTGGCCACTGGTAGTATCAGCACGCCGACCTCTTCTTGCACAGTAATCTGGGCTTCCTCCACAGCTGGCCTGATCATTGCCTGAGTGACAGGTGCATTTTGGAACTGCAGCAGACCTGAAACAATGGGTCACGACTTTTCTGAGAAACAACGTTTTCAATGCAAGCAGAATTTGAATTTACAAGGTGTAGTATAATATGCAACACGATATACAAATTCACAATGCATAAATAATATATATATATGTATACCATAAGGGTGGTCGTTGGCCTTGATGGTAACATTGTTGATGTAATTGTCAGGATCAATGCTTGCCCCACTGGTTGGTGTTGAACCTGGTTTCCCATCACCTGACTGAGGAGAGGTCAGCCTGACTTGGAAGTACTCATCGAATTCAGGGATGTCATCATCTAGTACCAACAGATTCAAAACCTGGAGAATCATGGAGAGATCAAGGAGAATGAGAGGTGAAAATGAGACGAGGCCTATAGTGTCTGAAGTTCAGAATCCTCCCAAAAACCACGGATTACATTATCAGCAACACTGCCTGTCTAACTGCATGTGTCCTGTTATTGACCTGTCATATGATGTGTCATAAAACCAGACTTAGCAAGACAGCCACAGCACCCACTAGATGGAGCTAGATGTTAAGGTAGCTGACGTGACATCAATTCCAAAACCCATAAACATTAAATCTTGTTCTGCGACAGCAGGACGGACTTTATTTGTCCTTTGACCTCTCGACCGGGGGGAGGAGCTTGCTCCCAGGCGTGCTTCCTCAGTGGGTGGCCCCCAGCTCATTAAATACGAATGACTGACGAGTCAGCCGTGTTACCTCAGAGCGCTGGCCTGGCAGGAAGAGGATGGAGCCCGTGGCACTGGAGAAGTCCGACACGTTGGACGCCACAGGGGAGCCGAGCTGCCTCACGGTGTAGTTTACAGTGACGGAGTCCAGAGCCCCACGTGTGCGCTCCACTACACAGGAGACGGTGGAACCCTCCACAGATATCTGATAAGAGAGGACACAGGATCCGTAGCCATATACCCAAAACCAAAGCACTCAAAATACGTTTTTGAAATGATAACTTGATTAAATCAAGGTAATCCATGAACCACTTTATGCAGTAGAAAATGAGCATTTAGAACAAAAGTTTCCACACAATGGTATTAAAGTGACTACCTCATTGTTCTTTAGAGACATTAAGAATCATCCAAGGCCTGACAAGACTATCTGATATTGTAGTAAAACATTCATGTCTAGATAGACGCACTAATTTTTTTATGCCTGTATCACAATCTGATTCACTAAAAGCCCTCAGGAGGGCACAGGCCATGCAGTCCCTTGTGACAGTAAGTAAGAGACTGTCCTTCTAAAGGAATGCTTTGTCTACGCCTGCCGTCTGTCCTCTTAATCGACCCCGCCATCGGAGATGCCATGTGTCCAATCTCCCTAAATACATCAACGTGAACTCCTTCCAACCAGGCGTGAAGACAAATTAAACATACATAAGGACATGCGCTCACAACCAAGGGGTCACGTTTCACGCTTTCTAGGGATCCAAACCAAACACGGATAAACAGGAAGGAACTGTCTATTTAATCAATTAATTCTTTGGGACGCTAAGTAAGGACGGCACGGAAAAGAAGCAACAGTGTAGTATTTGAAAGTGAGAAAACCTCAGGGAGATACATGTCTCATAGTATTTATGTGAAGGAAAATGAGAATACTTCTGGTAAATATATGTGTCATAATTTAAATTAAATTAAATTAAATTAAAATTTTCTTTAGCAAGAAAGTGTGGTATATATTAATACATAAAATGCACATAAAACGTAAAAATTCTAAAACGTATTATAAAATAAAATTCATTCATCCTATAAATTATGCTAAACAACGCCACCCTATTCTATATTTGATTCTGTAGTCACTCTTATATTCGTGGTCAAGATGATCTGGGCAATGCACCACGCTCTTACATCAGGAATGCATGCTCCAGTGAACCCAAACAGCCCATTGGCATTATCGCTCTTGGCAACTCTGAGTTTGGCGGTGGGTCGCGGCACGGGTAGCCGGGCACCCCCGTGCACTGCCACCAGTTGCAGGTAGAAGACCTCCTCTCCCTCCTCTTCGGCGTCGTCGCGCGCCTCCACGACAAACGACTTGCGCGCCTCCTCTTGGCGGTACGCCAGGTAGCCGGACACGTTCCGCAGGTCGGCCTTGGTGGGCTGCCCATGGAGCTCACGGATTTCCGACCGGACGAGGCGACCGGCGTACAGGCGCAAGTCCTGCAGGAGGCCCGTGAAGAGCTGCTGGCCGTCGGGGTCGGAGCCGACCCGCACTAGAGCCCCGTCTGCAGCAAGTTAGATGGAGAATCGCAGCAGTTATGTTCTGTGCTGCTACTAGCGTCAGTGCAATTTGGGTACAATTTGGGTACAGCGCTCAGTAAAAATCGTCTCCTAGAAAATCATCTTTTAGCATTAATGTCAGATTTCAAATGTCGAGAAATGAATGACTGTGAAATTCATATAGCCTAACATTTTGAACAGAAAACACGCCACATGGTACATGCTATTAAAATGTTCTAAAACCCAGTCATGGTTTGTTCTACCTAGTTCTTCCTAGTTCTTCCTGCCTTAGGAGATGTGAAAGGTGCTGCAGGCTTATTGTCACCGGAAAGATGTTTAAAGCCAGACAACTGTACAAGCTGAGGAAATGCTCTTGAATAAACACCAACACCCTTTACAAAGCCCACTGCCATCACTTAAGCTAACAATCCATCACAGTGTCAAATATGCTAGCTGTCTATGTCTATATGGTGTATTTAACTTAGCAAAAATATATATGTCAAGGACGTCTCTCCAGGAACGTTGGCGTTATTAAAACAATCAAATTGTATTCAATTACTTGGGAGAAAGATCGCTGGCCCCTTTCCTGAGTCGAGCTTACACTCATTCAAGCATGTCAACTGTGTGTCCGCGAAATTTTAAACAACGGCACTGTTTCTCACAACAGGCTCTATCCAGATGTGGACTGTGTGTGTGTGTGTGTGTGTGTGTGTGTGTGCAGGAGGTGCCACACTGAAGTGTAATATGGTGAGAAGAAACAATGTCATGATTTGTGGTGTCAGTGTTTAAGGTTTGCAACAGGAACGCTGTGTGTTGAGAGATCTCGAATGTTGAACGGCAGCCAATTATGCGGAAGAGAGAAAATAAGCATTTTTTCTCTACTCTGCAGATATATTTATAATTCCTAATCACCACAGATCAGAACCATAAACAGTATTTAGGCCTAGATCCTAACCTTAAAATAGACCCAGTTTACACACCATTCATAATGGCTGCTCCTTTCAGACCCTTGATTCCTCCAGGCATTAGGTTTCCATCCAAGTAAAACTCAATAATTCCATCTTCCACTGTAATGAGCACATGAACCCACACGTTATCTTCAACGAACTTCATCGCTGTAGCTTTTGCCACCTGGGTGCCGTTGCTTCCAACTGTTGTGTAATGAAGCATCACGCCAACATGGGACTCGTTGGTCTGGACTTTCACTCCATAATGCATCGTTCCATTGCCGTCGCCCTTCGAAACGATGAACCCGTTTGTGTTGGGCTGAGGCACCAGCCAGGCTGAGATAGTGAAGTTTACCAGGCTGTGCAGAACCTCCTGCGTCTGAGCTTCAGGAGTGATGGTGCCATACGCTCCAGGAAGGCCAGAGAAGAAGAAGGCGTCTGTTCCAGAATGGTGCCTTCTGGCATGGGGCTGGGGGATCACAGCTTGAGGGAACGTAGCTATCAGGATAAGGTCCACCATTGGTGGCAGACCCTGCGGGAAAGCTCCAGATAGGATCTCCCAAGCCACACGCACATCTCCGAAAGTGCCTTGCTGGCGGAGGACAGTGAAGGACGTGACGGAGGACATGTCGTCCACAGACAGTACGTCCTCTGCTATCTCTTGGTCTATGGTGTCTTTATCGATGGCGAACACACCAAAAGGGTCGTCGTTGAAAGGGATGAGCACAGACGTATTGAGGCCTTCCTTAGCCAGTTTGCCACCATCACCAGGATAACCACCTATGAGGCAAAAAGTAAAACACTATATAAGCTTTGAGCCCACATTATGTCAACAGCAATTTTCTGAAAAGGTTTATTAATATTACATAGTACCAATAGTACCAATAGTGCCCAGTAAAAGCAATAGTATTTCTTTATCCAAATCTGAAGATCCGGTATTGTGATGGAAGTTCACATTTGAATGAGTATATTCGCATTCAAACATGCATGCTTTTTGATGAAAGATAAGCTAACCTGAAATATCAATTAAGCGTAGCTCATAAAACTCGTTGAACTCTGGGAGTTTGTCAGAGATGGCCTCCAAGACTATCGGCTTGGTTCTCTCTCCTGTGATGAAGACTATGAATCCCGAAGTGCTGACAAACTCCTGACTGGGCTCGAGAGGGGTGTCGTTGGCAAACAGCTGCCAGAATACCGTGACATTGCCAAACTGCCCTCTGTCCCTAATAACACTGGACAAAACAACAGTGGTGAGAACACGCAGGACGCGGACTGCATTCATGACGTGCGCATGCAAGGACTTATGGGAAGTCCTGAGGTCAGTCTGCTTACTAATAGTTGTTGAACTTGCCCTCCTCCACAGGCTTCTCAGTAGCATCCAGAGAGAATATCCCATTGGCATCATCATTGGCTTCAACCACCACTGTAGCAGTATCCTGTCCATACACCACGGTGTCCCCTGAATACCCAACACACACCAAGCATTGTGTGATTCCAACTCTTCTCACATTAGGAGTTAAAATAACCCATCAGTGAGTAATCTGATAAAAACATTATTATAAGACTTTATTATTATTAACATTTAACAGAACACAATCTGATAAAAGCATTATTTGTTTAAGCACTCTGAGTAGTGACACTATAGTGGACAGAAAAGCTGAATCGGCATCTAAAGCAGATTCTCCATAAAGCTTCTGTATGTGGAACGACAAACCGACTACAAAAAGTATTTTTCCATTTCCCTAAACTGTAACTGTTTATTTAAAGTAGTCGAGAGTTTCCTGCAATGACAAGAACAGAGATGCTGAATTTTAAAACAGACATTATGAAGCAATAACAAACCATTTGCATAAGAATCCGAAACACCTTTTTTTTTTGCAGCACGCATCCAAATCTACTCAACGTCACAGATGTTCATGTGTAATCTTCTTCAAATCTTTCATAAACAAGGGCCCGAGTGTTTGTAAATTTGAAAAGTGCGCACATATGGTGAGCATCAGAGCTTTGTTACTGTCACATCAGACAGCACTATAACGCTCACGACGCTGCTCTCATTAGCAAAGTACACAGTAATATTGGCAATGAAAACAATAGCCCGGCTGCGAATAGTAGCAATCTGCCATTTTAACATTTTCTCAGGGAATGAGCCTAGCGTCCCTTTATGGGCGCTGGTAAAAGCGCTAAAAGCAAGATCTCTTGGGTGGATTGGTTTTTGTGATGTATAGAGTGAGAGGAAAGGAGTTCTGAGTCTGTAATTAACTGGCTACACCATTCAGCCCCCCTCTTTCATGCGTGTGTGCATGTGTTCGCACAATGCAGGGATTAGAGAGGGCTTTGTGGGGTCAGGCCAGTCGAGCCTAATCAACACAGCTCTCTGTGTATTGAAACAAATGTCAAATAATCTGGACTCATTGGCTGCAGAGGGAAGAATTGGAAATGAAGTGAATATTTTGTCTGTGTAAAAGGGATTTTAGAGCATCCAACTGGCCAGCACGAAAATATATAGAGCTTTATGGAGACAGAGTTTATGGAAACGTGTTTTATGAAAGAAGGTTTATTTCAATTTCTAAATGAGACCTGGCTGGCTAAAAGCATAATAAAATAAATTCGCAAGGAAAGATTTCACCATGAGAAGGATAAGAAATTAATACCTGGACCAGTTAATCAAAGTCGAGATTTTGGCAGACTGGCCTTAAAGCGGAACCCTTGCTCCCAAGCTAAGACGAAGGTTTCCATGTGCATTGAATACAGCATATTAAATAACATATTTCATAGGCAGAATTTTTATTCTAATGTAAACCATGCATCATACCGGTGGCATTGAACAAAATGATGTGAAAAGATTCGTCTGCTTCAGGGATGTCATCATCATTTACAGCAACCGATATGGTCTTCATCCATTCCCCATAGGGGAACACTAGCAGTGAGTCATTTCCTAATGGGGTGAAGTCTCCTGGCGATGACTCCCCGTACTCAAACCGATACAAGACCGTTGCTACAAAGTTAGCCAGGCCGGCCCTCGTGATGGTGAAGTTCACCACACCGCCCTCTCTGACCCTCTGAATTACTGGCTCTGTGTTAAAATTGGAAAAGGAGTGTGATATGAGGAAATGTATAAAAACAGAATCAAATAAAACTGCTTCAGTTTCAATCAAGATTAAATGAGAATATATGTCAAATAACAGACTTATAAACATACCCATAAAGTAAATGGGGTCATCATTCTTGTTAATTTCCAGGCTGGCACTTAGCACACTGCCCAATCGTGCACCCCCAGTCACATTGACGAGAGAGATTGTAAATATTTCACTATCCTCTGGTATCTGACAGAATGGAATGCAATTATTATTTTTATCAAACATGATGTACGCTGTCTGTAGCATAAGAATCATCGAAGCATGAACAGGTGATATTCTTAGGAGTACGATTTTTACCTCATCTGGCTTGGAAAAAAGAGTGAGGTTTTTCAGATACTCTCCTTCAGCAAAGATCACCTCTCCCTGGACTGAGGTGACGTCTCCTGAATAGGTGGGCTCGAGGACCCAGAGGACAGACACGTTCCCAAACTGCCCCCTCCTTCTGATGATGGGGTAAGAAGCTAAATCAATCACCAGAGGTGTTTTCGGTTAGTTTCCATGAGACTTCAGCTTACAGCCTATAGGAGACTGACAGCACACCATAGAAGCCAGAAAATAATTCACACCCAAAAAGGAGAGCGATGTTTACAATGAAAATAAACTAGTGCAGCTCAATACTGCATCTGAGTTTGAGCAATATTGCCCCCACTAATGTTGCGATGGTTCATTCCTTTAACCCATTGGCTAAGACCTACATACCTGAGTGCCACTCTGATGCTTTGCTCTCATTGATGGAGAACCTGAGGCCAGGTTGTGTGAATTTCAAGACCCCAAAAGGGTCATCGCTTTTACGCACGGTGATGTTGACCTGCCTGCGATCACCCAGTCTGCTGGCTGGGGTACTGTGGCTGCTGAGAACAACCGCAAACATCTCATCCAGCTGAGAAGGACCGAATAAAAATCTTTGTAAATGCACGACCCTCTTGAAGGAAATATTAGTGTCTACCGAACATTACGACGGGACCAAAACTTTAGTTCGAAACAAAATGGTGCGATAAGATTCATTAACTACAAGGCTCATGACATCCAAAGACAAAGCCCTACAAAACTCACGCACCCCGGGAATTTACAGTCAACATCTCCACTAGCAACCCTCACCTCAGGCACCCCATCAGGCTTTGCCACCAGGGCGACCACCACCTCCTTCTCTCCAGGCTGGAATTCCAGGATACCCGTGGCCCCGTAAAAGTCCTCATTTCCGGAGGGCGTCACTGTGTATCTCACCAGCTGGTTAAGCAGCCGGCCCTGCTGCCTGCTCACCCGCAGCTCCACAGTCTCGCCCTCCTACACGTGGAAAACATAAAGGCCTTTAACAGCACATGGCTTATCCAGCACACCTGAATGAATGAGAAACAGGTGCACCAAGGGGACCTTGAGGACACAAGCAGGAGACTTTATGCTTACATCAATAAACCAGGGACCTCTGGACCCGGGCGAAAACTCAAAGACTCCACCAGGATCATCGTTCACCAGGATGACAATCTCCCGGCTGGTGAAACCAGGCTTCAGAATCTGATTTTCCACGTTTGTCCTACGACATTAAAAAACAATCTACAGTTACACTAAAAAGCAATTTACCACTTTACAGTGTTCGGGGGATACATGCAAGTGTGGAAGGTGGTAGGAGTGTAGTTCACGTTTGTGGTCAGTCTTCTTCGAGACATGTTTGTAGTACTACTTTGCTTAGCTGCTCCCCTCTGGCAGCAAGGGGTCCAGTGTTAACTGTGCTTGGCTTGGGCTGAGCCAACCTTGGAAGCTGCAGATAATTAGTAAAATGGCAGACAAAGAACAGACAGGGAGCAGCACAGCAAACAAATGCATTCAAGAGATGCACCGCATGCATACAAACACTGCTGTCCTTACAGCGGGGCATAAAGGAGGTGGGCAAATGAGGTTCTACATGAGAAAAGAGCACTAGTTACACAAGCACACACACACCCACTCACACACACATGCACGCATGCACACACACAACACACACACACGAAACATTACAAACAGACCATTTACATGCACGCACACAGGGCCACACACTTTCTCTTCACTTCACACACTCAGATGAAAGAGACTCTCCCCCCCATCGAAATGTTAAGGCACGGCCCAAAGTGGTCCATCGCACAAAGTGTCGATTCACAGCAGACAAAAGGGCAGCGTCTCTTCTCCGCGCACTTACCCAAAGTACACTACAAAGCGCGCAGTCTCTACCCTGCGAAGGGAGAGTGGGAAGCACCCGAGAAGAGTGCGTTCCCGTCAGAACTCATGAATACGAGAAGGGTCTTCGATAGGACCGGGCGCCCGAGAGGACGCTCAAGTCACCACACTCAGGCATTTTGGTGCTTCTTGCTACAAATTTTGTGGGAACCTTCTTCTAGTCTCATATGTATCGACAGAGGACGAATCATGGGGCTGAATTAACGGCCTATCAAACACATGCAAACCTTCAGGTATGTGGCCATTAGAGACTTAAAATCAGATGAAAACATGGCACCAATGATCCATATCAAAAACAAAACATTGCAGAAGAATAAATAGCAGGATTAATTGTAAATATTTAGAGTGATGGCTAATTATACTTTCCAAAGGGAATGGTGTATACCACACCTGTCTAAGGTCAGGAGGGCAGTTTCATTGATCTCCGGAATGTTGTCAGCCATGATGGTGATACTGATGTTTGCTTCGCTTTGGCCTGAAAGGAACATGACTGAACCAGCAAAAGGTGAAAGGTCATCTCTGGTAACATCAACACTGTTCTCGCCAATAGGTCGCAGACTCCAGAAAACCACAGCCTGACCATCTGTCCCATCTCGCCTCAGAGGAAGAATGATCTAGAAAGAGTGAGAAGTGCTTCTCGTAAGCTCTGAGAGACAGACAGTTCTGACAGGTTTCCTTGGATATCTTTATGACAGTGGGTCTGATACCATGCTGGTGTTTGACTCCTCTGGTTCCAGTGCCACAACTGTCTGGTTGCTCGTGAAACCAATCTCTCCATTGGCGATGTCAGGTGTGATGACAAGGGAAATGTTGACCACCCCTCCAAAGCGAGGGCTCACAGAGGGAATTTGGGGACTGATGTTCACCAACTCCAAACTGTCCAGCTGAGGAGGAGATGACAGACATTTAAATTAACCGATTTCAAATTGCACTTTGCCACTGGAAACAAAATAGAAGTTAATTGCAATACAATACTAACGTATACGAATAGAAATGAGTTCAGATGCAGCTATCTTATCAATACCCAAAGATTCTTCTTGGACTTTGGGAACTTATATTTGTTGAGTATTAGTTCTCAAAGGCATAACATTACAGTTTGAATCCAGGGCTACAACAGTGCACGATAGATGAGTTTAGAAAGCCCTGATTAGGTAACATAGTCAAAGAACAGTGTGTTTAGACTTTAGGGCAATCCCACATCAAACAGACCAAATTACCCTCAGATCTTCTTGGCATTTCCAACATTTAGAAGACACTGACAAGATAATCACCTTAAGTGGTGTATGAGCCCAAATAACACCTATTTTGAGCATTAAGCTAATAGTGAAGACTGCCGTTTTCATGCCAAAAATGCATTCCCTCTTAAGACTATATTCCATTCATACTCTGATACAGAGCCATCTTTTGCCCATGCTGGATTGGGGAGATTACACGATATGCTGTAAGTAACTTAAAACAATATTTTATGTCTCTTACTAAAGCAGAGTAAGATAATTTTATTGAAGATATCAGGGCTTACAGAGGGGCTGATCCCTGATACCAGTGCTGGTGGTATAGATATTTCCTGTAATGCCTGAGGGATAGACCAACTTCAGTTCTCAGGCAATCAAATTATTTCATAATCGCATCTTTGGATAAAACCCATAAAGCAGTAATACCTTGAAGGATCAAGTTCCTCCAGAGGCAGAACCAGTGATTTTGAAATACATAATATTAGGTTACACCATGCTGAGGCTAATTGAGTGACGAAAGGATATATTTTCTCTGTTCGTGCCCAGATCCTTTGTATACCGTGAATAACTGAATAGCTACAGGAGGACAATGAATGCTTTGCAGAGATGGTTTAGGAGGTAGACTTCCATAGGCATATTGCTCAATACTGAGAAATTCTGGACATGGGGCTAAGCAAAACCACTGAGCTATATGTTGATGAACATATGCATCATATAACCTCAGGCATTTCCCATTCCTCATAAATTCACAAATTCTGGCCATTAGACTGCCTTAAAGGTAAAGACTGCAATCATTTGTGCAAATGTGAAGTTGATGATGTTTACTGTGGCTGCCATTAAATAAAGAGTCTACAGCTGAAAATCTGGTCTGGAAATGAAGAAGTGGTTCATAGTTTGTTTCATAACATACTGATATCCTTGATCATTGCTATCTCATGACCATCATGTTAACAAACTTTTAAGGTATTCTCACATGGAGTGACCTCTCAATCAAGCCCTCACACACACACTGCCAGTCTGCTCTGTGTGTGCATGTGTGTGTGTGTGTGCGTTGTGTGTCTTGTCTTGTTTCCTTAAAGGAGCTCTTGAGCAGTTTCGACTGTGCCAGGATTTTTTGTGTTGTTTATTTCTCAGCGTTGCTTGATGAAGGGGTCATTTGTGTGCGACACAAATCCTATGGCCATAAGCCAAACCCCCACACATCACCATGATTCAAGATGGTTCATTGTAAGACAAGCTAATAGAGAGACTCTTGTGTTAAAATACGATTAACTGTCAGGACACTTGAGGCTGTCCTCCCAGGTCTAATTGAGAAACAGGACAAACTAGAATACAAAACAAACAAGGTTCATGAATGATGTTAACGCACATGTCAAACACAGAGGGGCTCCGGCACATTTTTACACAGGCGGTTGTGGACGAAGGGGCCTGTTGAACTGCTGAAGTACCTGTACGAGAAAGTTGGCACCGTTCTGCAGGAAGGCATCATTGCGAATAGGCAGGACGAGCTGGACCCTCGATTGACCGGAACTGAAGAGAACGCTGTTGGCGCTGGAGCCGTTCAGCACGCCGTCCCGCGCCCTCCCTGGGTCCAGGGGCCCAGCCGGGATGTAGAGGACCGTAAGAGCCAGACGCACCTCCCCCCACACACCCGCCTCACGCAGGAAGCTGAGGGACAGGAAGCGGCCCGTGGGCTGGCTCTGGATCCTCTGGCTCTCATTGGACAGAAAGCCAAAGCGTCCGTAGACGTCGTCGCTGTCCTGGACGTAGAACACCATCTGGGGATGAGGAAGAGCATTGTTGAGGATGGTCGATCTAAACATGCAAATATTCATCTAAACATATAGGAGTAAGACTGTGAGGAGACAGTAAGACTACAAAGAATTCCTTGACAAAATACTATTGTTTTGATAAAGAGCATTATAATTGTGGCCACTTGCCACAGGATGAGACGGTAATCATGCCCTCGGTAATATAGACTTTAGTGTCTAGACGTCCCAATGTTTTTTGCAGCTGCAGTAGGTCTTCACTTCCACACATTACCACGGGTGTAACGCAAGTCCTTCTGTATAAAAACTTGTAGAGGACTAATCTTAGCAAGCCTTTCTCTTTCATTAGACCCTGCAGGCAAAAAATAGAATTCACAAGCCACTTTATTACCCCTTCAGGCATTTACGCAGGCATCGTCATGGCGAGAGCCTTCCGTCAATATTTTGCTTTGTGTTTTGCGGGGATGATTTTTCACAGCTAATTTATGGCCGCCTGACATGAACAAACTGTAATTCGTCCTGCTGCGTTCCTCCCTCACGTGGTGCTGAGTCAAGTCGCCCGAGCCCCAAAACGCAAGGGTGTTCTGGGAGACCACTGGAGGTGGGGGTGAGCTACCGCATTTATGCACTGGTGCAATTTAAGGGCTTATGCGTAAACAAGGGCTGGATCTGCCCACTCCTTTCACACGTAATCAGGGCGTAAACCTGCTGCAGAGGCGTTATGAAGGCCAGAACCGTTGCTGTTCTCCACCGCTACCACATGAAGGCAACAGCCAGGTGACACTTAGCGTGGCTGGCGGTGCGCTGACGCTGCTGTGTGTCCCCGGAGAGCCGCACGTGGTTCTGCTCAAACCACATCCTCCTCGCAAGTGGAGAATGCGATCCAGATGGGCACGTGGGATCTGATCTGAAAGCAGTTTTCCGGGCACGCCGAGTCATCACGCCGACAGGAGACTGACCCTGGGTCTGCTCTTTAGAGCGAGCATGTTCACAACTGCTGTGAGAGGTCCAAGGAGGAACTGTTGCCTTCAGACATGGCTTCCTGCTCCCACCCAGGATGGGGTAGTCTTACCACCTGACATATGAGCCACAGAATAAACCATGGAAAGCCCCTCATGTGCGCCTAGCCATTTTGGTCCTTTTGAACGTTCCTGCCTTTTGATATGACCTGTGTTCATCTAATAAGGCACACGGCTTAATGAGCTGCACATTTGGTCCAATGAAAAAACAAGATGCAAACATGTGATCTTCCTTCAATGTTATGTCACAGGCACCCTTGAAGGTCCAGCATGAGCTCACACTTACCTCCATGGGCTCAACTACTACAGCTCCACCCTGCACAGAGGCGGGAATCAGTCTGAGGAGGAAAGCCTCTGCCTCTTCTGGGAGGTCGTCCTGAGTGATGTTTAATGGCAGCACGGCGACCATTATTTTTTCGGCAAAGCTTAGTGTTCCAGAGGCTGGGTCCAGGTCACTGGAGACAGGCGTCCTGTCTGTGGAGTTACGTGTTATAGTCCAGTTCACTGAGACCACACCATGGGTTCCTTCGTTTCTCACAATGGTGATGCCTTCGAACCTTGGGAAGAGAAGCTCATCTTAATGCTTTGCCTCTATCCTGCAATTTGTTAGTTGTTTGAAACCAGCTCTTCTGAATTGGCAGAAATACAGTTTTCATAAGGTGCAGGTCAAGGAAAAAGTCTTGGTACAATCGAAAATCCACTCACCTCACAGTTGTGTCTTCATTAATCATAATTGGCTGTGCCAGAGGTGGACTGCTGATGGACAGTAATCCATAAGGCTTGTCGTTAAGCTCAATGGTCACCTGCATGACGCTCGGAGACAGCAGAACCGCATCTCCCACCAGCGTTTCCTCTAGAAGGACGACCTGAAAAGACTCCGCGATTTCGGGGAATATGTCATCTATGATGTAAAAGCGTAGCACCCTCTCATGAATGCCCGGAGGAAAAACCAGAGTCCTGTTGGCCTGCAGGTCCACAAAGTCCTCCTTCAAGGTACTGGACGATCCGTTTCCCATCACGACGGTATACGCGATGGACACCTCCCCGTCGTCTGAGCCGACGAGGAGGCCGTCGTCCGTTCTGCCGCGGGTCACGGTGAGATTTACGACAGTGGCGATTTCAGGCACGGCCAGTGACGGCTGGGGGAACCGCACGGGGGCATCGTTCCGGGAGATTCTGATTTGCACGCTGCTGCTGTTGGGATTCAGCAAGGCGCCCCCCGTCGCTTCCGTCAACTGCACGGTGAAGATCTCATCATCTTCTGGGATCTGGGTTGGAGGCAACATCAGCAGAGGTGTTCCTCTTTCTTAGTCACAGCAGTTATTCAGCTCGCAAAGGGCAAATACTGAAAAAACATTACGTTTTGTTCTAAATCTGCTTTTAAAATTTGAATTAAGAAAATTATATGGACAGAGGGGACTTGATCTTAGATTTGTATTCTTACACTGACGTGATTAATAAATAAAGGTAAATGGATAAAAAAACACCAATACAATGAAAAGAACGGTACTTTGTCATCTTGAATCAGGATGCTAAAGACCATAACTGCCCGTCCAGGAGGAAAGGTAAGATTTCCACTGTCCGGACTCAGGTCCTCACTGGCTGGGTTGGGGCCTCCAAAGATCTATCAGTTTGAAACATTCATATTATGAAAATAATAAAACAAAATAATACTATTAAAACTGTATTGCTATCATTCACCTTCCAAGTTCTCCTGTGCAAAACATCTAGAAATGTGAAAGTCAAAATGTGAGGCAGAATTCCTGACGCTCACCTCGAAGTGCACAGTAACCGTTCCATAAGTTCCTTTCTCTCTGAGGAGAGTCAGAGGCACATATTGCCTTCTGCCTTTGGGCTCCTCTACAGTAATGAGGCCGGTCTGTTGGGAGACAAAGAGCAGAGGTGGCCATTTTATCCCACCCCAGTGGCACTTGTAATGAATGCCCAACGCTTTAATTCACAGTGGGTACAGGATGGTGACAGAACGTGGACACCATATGAGGTGCTTAGACAGTATTGTACAGGGCAAAGTCCTTAATACGTCCATCACTCAGCTTTCCAAGGTGAGCAGACCATGTGGGTGGAGAGTGATTAAAGAAACAGGGGGTGTTATTCCTTAGGTGGGGTGGTAGAACACAGGTGGTTCCCATGACACCATCAAAATGAAAATGTGACCATTTAATCCGTTCAGTAAATAGCTTATATGTGCGTTTTTTTACTCTGCCTGGCAACCCAACAGTTTCTGTAGATTCCCACCTGAGCTCCCCTACTGCAGAGACATTCCACCCCAGCAAACCCCACCACCCATTCTCATTTCCTCACTCCCTTCCCCCTCCTGTTTGATTGCCCTTCAATAAACATGCAGAAATAACTTTGGACAGCAGTCACCCGGGTAACTCTCTCTCAGCTACAAAAAAACGCAAAAACCCCTGAATGTCTTCTGAGGATATAATATTTTGTATATATTAATATATTAATGAATATATAAAAATTCATATAATCAGAATAAATAAATACTATATAAAGAGTTAAAGTTACACAGTGCATATCATGCTGAGAGATTTCTTACTGTGTTGAAGGATATGATCCCAAAGGCGTTGTCATTGGACAAGATGGTGATCCTGGCCATGTTTGGAGTCCCTACTGTGACCCCGTTTGAAGAGCTCTGAAAACATAGGGGCCATTTAGGTTACAGTGTGTGTGTGTTTATATATATATAAATGTAGTGAAACAACGTTTTGGTCATTTTGGTTAGGTTTACATAGAGCTCTTACAATAATCTAGCTGTTAATAGGCAGTTCAGGGGAAAACCATGCAGTGGAATTGTGTGTGTGTGCGTGCACGTGAATGTATGTGTGAGAGAGTGAGAGAGATTGAGAAAAAGAGAGAGACAAAAGAAGATAGAGACAAAAAAAGGAAGCTGTAAGGAAGAGCAAGCACAAGGGAGAAAGGAACAAGCTCCAGTGCTGGAGCCGTGTGGAGGGGCCTCTGGGTTCAGTGCTGGAGCCGTGTGGAGGGGCCTCTGGGTTTAGTGCTGGAGCCATGTGGAGGGCCTCTGGGTTTAGTGCTGGAGCCGTGTGGAGGGGCCTCTGGGTTTAGTTCTGGAGCCGTGTGGAGGGGCCTCTGGGTTTAGTGCTGGAGCTGCATGGACGGCCTCGTCGTTCTGTCCCTCACTCCCTGGGCCTTTTGCCCCTGACTCTAACAGAGCTTTCTTTCACGCTCTTGTCACTGTGGTCATGCAGACACAGTACACACACGCTCAAACAATCGCCTCCACTGGCCGTGACTGAGCTCCAGCTCAATCGACGCACCACCCCTGCCCTTCCCAAGATCCCCCACCCCCCCCAAACCCGCCAGCCATGCCCGCCCACAGACTCCCAAGTGGAGGGGGGGCTCTTATATAGGACAGATGCACGGAATGAACAGGCTGGCACAGTTGATCGCACGTTCTGTCGGATAACGCTTGGAGACGGTCGCCTGCAAACGGAAGCTGGAGGCTGATATCCCGACCGTCATCAGAGCGAGCTCCTGGTGCCAGCAGACCTTTGCCTTCTGTAAGTGCCTCCCTTCTGTCCCCTCTGTGCCAGGCCAAGGCTCATTTGTCAACAGTAGACAAGCCAACCGCGAAGCTAAGGCTCGCTACCATTAATCACACCCTGACAGCAGCTAATGACACCATGGTGACCAGGGGCCTCTGGTGAGACGCATGCGACCCAAGGAGCAAATATGCGAATGCTTTCCTTCACGTCGCAAACAAAATTTCGCTCCAAAGAACCCTAAGGAACCCTTAGGGGACCGATGTGCTCTTTGCCTATAATGCTTCTAGGAGCTGACATCATATGTTAGAGGTCACCTCCAGCTGTGTCTTTATGAGTGAAAATCTTCGGCTTCTCTCTGTTTTTTGTCTTCTGTGGCATTCGCATGCTGTTGGAAGTTTCGGTCCATGCCAGTGCTTTTTGTTTAGCGTTCCCCGCGTATATTGTTTCCCCGCGTATAATTTCCCTGGAGTCTCATGTCCAGTAGAGTTGCGTCTGTCGGACTGGGTTTCCTCTAACAAAGGTGACTCTTAATGCTGTCTCACAGTGGCGTGGCCTAAGCCTTCAACAGGGGCTACAGAGAAAATCAAAGGCTACTGCAGGGCTTATGGGTGCTTGTGCCAGGGTTCAAAAGGCGAGGCGGGGGGGGGCTCAGAGCAAGCGCTCGGAACTGGTCGGGGATTCTCATGTAGAGGACATTAGCGCACAAGCTCGGTGAAGCGCTAAGTATTCAAGAGCATAAATGGGAGGTTTGAGGCAAAAAAAACCCAACAAAACACATACAGGAAGCAAACAGAAATACATGCAAGCAAATGTAAAAACAAGCACCACCACCATCTCCACAAACAACAACAACAACAAGAACTGCAGACTTCCCACAGAAAGTGACGGCGACCCGAGCCAACTGTAACCACAGGAAGCAATTCTGCCTCATCTAAGACACAGAAATGCGTTACGATGCTTTGCCGGTCGCTTCCGTGTCACCTGGAGCCGGAGGACGAACACGAAGGTCTCGTCGGCCTCTGGTACGTCATCGTCCTTCACGGCGATGAAGACGGTTTTGTTGGACTCGGTGGACAGGAGAAAAGCGGCGGCGGTGGTGGACTCAAAGTCTCCAGTGTCCTCACCCTGCAGCTGTGTAGCCACAAAACCTCAGTTACTACTGTCACGTTCAATCTCAGCAGAGATCTATTCATTACATCCCATTCATGGTTTAGGTAAACGTCCGTGATCAATGAGGAAGGACAGCAATTAGATGAAAATGAATCCATATACCACAGCATCTGAATCTATATTTGGTCATGCAGGACATGCTGAAATGAAGAAGAAAAACATGTGGATTGGACACATTTCCACAACGCACTAGAGCACCGTGGCACAGCTGTGATTTATCAATCATTTAATGTGTGCAAAACACACTGAGCATGGGAAGTCAACAGCTTCCTCAAAGGTTTCCTCAACTACAGTCCCATCTGGGTGAACTACCACTGTTACTCACCACTACCGCCTCCATACATGCCACACGATAGGACACACAAGAAACAAGCCAACGGGTCGTCCCTTCGTGTTACCACGGGAGCTGTTTGACTGAAGATCAGCGGCCGGGTTCCTTAGCGTGACAGCTAGTGCTCTTTGGGGAGCAGAAGGCAGCTTTCTGTTGCTGCGCTAATCGCGGGCAGATGTGCAGGGCAATGACTTGGCAAGTCTGGGCCAAGCAGATGTTTGGAGCATGGAGGACCCAGCCTGCTGTAACTGCAGGAGGCGCATCTGGCTAACACAGCTGGATAGCGCTGTGTGATATTTCACATAATGTTTCACCCAATAATGGTGCTTCACAGGAACTGCCTCATCTAAGCAATATTCACTGTATTAAAGCAACACTGAGTACCGATCAATACTGACCAATACTGATACTGACCAGTTGACCAGTAAATTATGCATCCACTTTTGGTCTTGAGGTCTATGACTGCATTCCTGACCAGACCCTTCAGCTTGTTCCTAGTCCCTAGTGCGTATGGAAATGTACCTCCACACCTAAACATACAGGTTTCAGTTCAACCAAGCAGTAGCGGCCACAGCCATGGCAACAACCACATCTTGCTAAAATAAATAAATACATAAGAAGAGGTGAGGCGTTTACCAGGACTAAGGCAGTGACGTTGACGGGGGAGCCGTTCCTCTCCACCACCAGCCGCACGATGGTCCTGCTGCTCTCGTCCACAGCGAAGTCTGTCTGGCCGCTGAACCTCAGCTCTGTGGTCTCCGAGCTGGCAAGCTGTGAGCGGAGCACCAGAAGCAAGCTGGCTAGGGCCAGAAGCCCTGGCATCCCTGGACACAGGAGACGCACACCCAATAACGGAGAGCGTTAAGATGAAGGACTGCGTATGCTGGGATGCTGCACCAAACTGGGAATGTGAATTTTGCGGTTTAACGTAAAAATGAAAGTCGAATTCTGATTTTACAAAAGAGGAATGCGAATTTGAGCTGACTTTTCTAATGGAATGATCTAATGTCATTTTCGAATCCAATGAAGAAGTTGGTTCAATCAGCTCAAATGACAAAAGTGTTCAAATCTGTTTGCATGTCTACAAAGCTCACGGTTTAGCGCCTTCTTACAGCAGTGGGTTCGGTCATGTGACGTGTCATGTGACATCCCTTCATGAGCCCTCAGGTCCTCCTCAGAAAGTTTGCTAAACATTCCAAACATCCTCCAGAATAAAATGGGGTCAGCAGCCTTTATCCACTATGCACCCAAACCGTGGAATACCGTGCCAAAGATATCAGAGAGGCAGGCGCAGGGAACATTCGTAAACGACAACTTAAAGCATTCCTTATCTTAATGTTTCTTTTCATCTTATAATTAACAACTGTGACGGGCAGGAGGTGCGAACGAAAAGGAAGCGATCACGCCAAGTCTCAGAGAAAAAGAGGGGTTTAATGAATAACATGCGCAAACCAAAAACCCGTGCACTCGACCCAGATTAAGGATATAATAACCCGCAGTCAACTGGTACAAGGACAAGACATATATAGACAGACAAACGACCATCAGGTGAGGGAGCTAATAAGCCCCACCCACCTGAGGGACGCACACAACGCAACAACAACAGGACAACTGCCGCTGTACCGGGAGGCGACCGGTAGGGGGAGCCTCCCTCACCGTGACAACAACATGTTTTATTATGTGTTTATTTTTTTATTCATCTAATTATGCTCAATTGTTTAAGCATGTTCTTATCCTTTTTTATTCGTGTTTAAATTGCTTAATTTTCAACAGTTTGTTTGAATGGTTTATCCTTGCTTTATCCATTGTGTGGTCTTTTCTTTATATATCTGCTGATACCCTGCATAAAATGTGCTGTATAAATAAGTTATTATTATTATTATTATTATTAAGTCCAGAACACTTACAAAGTATGAAATGCATGCAACAGCATAGTATCACAATTGAAATGTTGTTAATGAGTGCATGCACGGTAATAAAGAGCTTGTTTAGTAACATGTCTGTGAGTCATTTTGTAACACATGGTCCTAGTAGCACTTGCTGACAGGAAGGAGTGATAGAGGCCTGTGTCCTGTGAGGTGACCTTATGGCATCTGACCTCTGCTGAGCTTTAAGGCTTTAAGATTTTGTCACAACTCAGATCGGACAAGCGTCTCCATCTGTTCTATCAATGTCAAAATAAGTCTGTGTGAGATGACACGATGTCATTGCATACATGACACGGTCTTCAAAGGTCACGTATGTTGTGTTTGACTGATGAGACCCTGGTCAGTCCCCTCATCTGGACAGAGGTTCTTTTTTTTCTCATCAGACATGGGGGAAATGTCTGTCTTTCGGACGGGTGGCAGACCCTGGGCAGTCGTCAAAACAAACAGACTTGTAGGCATCTCCACGATCGTGAAGCTCCTTATGGCATCAACTAGCACATGCCACCTTTACAGTAAATATATATATATATATTCAGCAAATTACAAGGTTGAAAAATTATACATGCTCAGTGTGTGTGTGTGTGTGTGTGTGTTTGTGTGTGTGTGTGTGTGTGTGTGTGTGTGTGTGTGTGTGTGTGTGTGTGTGTGTGTGTGTGTGTGTGTGTGTGTGTGTGTGTGTTGTGATGACCAGAGGCAAACACGACAACTCAGCACTGAGGGGGTGTTGTGAAAGCTATCAAAATGGGATTAGCAGCTGACGGCCGGTCGGGCCGTGGGGGGACAGGACAAAGCCGGAACAGCGGAGGGGGAGAGCCTGCTATTCATCCGTGCCTCTCCCCTGGAGCTGGGAACCTCCTTACTCTCCCGCACACCGTCCATGGCACATGGAAAACTGTTCCATTTACCCCCAGTACGTAGTTCAGGATTTCTTGTCAGCAGTCTTACTGTATTCCCATGTTTTAGTTTCTTCGTCTTCTGATTTCTGAAAGCTTTATACCTGTTCTAACGCAGACTAGCCATTGTGGCTGAAGTTTGTCGTACACACAGCCTGTCTATATTCCTTTTCAGTGACAAAAAAATTTAATAATAGCTAATGGCAGTGATGGTGAAATTGGATGGAAAAACAGTATATAGTGTTTGCTTATTTACAAGGCAAATGATTTTAGAAACCTCAGTGAGATTCTACACCCAGACTTTGACAGATTTAACTTCAGTTCTGTTCAAGGGACTAAATTACCTCATTCGTGGGCACAGTGCATGTAGTGATGTGTGTAATATATTTGATAACTACGTTTTTAATGCTGCTTTAAGCATGAAACCATTTCACATGCAATTTGTTGGCTGAATGAAGGCAAAGTGTGAGACAGCTTTAAACTTTGCTCAAGCAGAACTTTAACAAAACTGTGAACCAAACCAAAAATAACCAGAGCATCTGCAAATGTTTTCAAATATCAAGCAGCCCATCGCCATGTATTCATACCACCATGCCAAGATCATACACAATTTTTTTTTTGTCACATGTTTCCACAAGTGTGGATGCCCAACCCATCACTCATCAGCTATGTCACTGTGGAGTTTAACCAAAGCCCCTCGGCGCTGATCATGAAAGACACCGCGAGGATCTCCTCAAGCTCTGCCAGCCACCGCACGGGACATCCTGGCCTGAGGAACATCAAACGCTTTCGCAGTGACCAGGAGGCCACAGAGCGGCCAAGGACCAGGAAGCCAGCCCCCCCCCCCCCGGGCGAGGTCCATTGTATGAAACGTCTCAGGATGAATGAGAAGAAGGACAGAGGCGGTTCTGCCAACAAGCGAGGTCAAGATACTGCCTACCCCTCAAAAGCAAGAGAGAGACAGGTGGCATGAGCTGTCTACTGTGGAGTAATTGGATCGCGGCGCGTAACTGCGCGAGATACGAGAAAGGGATATGAATAAGGTCGTGGTTAGAGCTTAAGGTGAACCACGGAGAAGATCTATTCAGAGCCGAAAGCTCAGAGAAAGAGCCTCTCGCTCCCTGCCCTCCCGCCTTTTCTTCTTGACGGCCAAGAGATGGCCGCCGTGTCTGATATGGCCGCCGTTCGTCTGCAGCTGCTCGAAGCGACCTGAGCCCGCTACTCGTCCCCCACTTTCCATGAGCGAACGCTTCTGAAGATTTACATCTAACCTCTTTATAAGCTGCAGTGCTGTGGAATTCCTGCCCCTAATAAAAACAGCCTGCATGCCCATGCCAGGAAACTCGATTACTTTTTTTGTCGATGGCGATTAAGCTGCTTAATTCAAAGGATTAGCAGATCAAAGTTTGCCGGACAATTACCGCTCCACTTTGGGGAGGGGCTGTGGGGGGGCTGAGTTAACTGGTTATAAAAATGTGAACACACCTTGATATGTAGAGGGGGGAGTCCACCGAGGCTTTAACCCCACGGCCCTCGTGGGCAACTTGGCAATGGTGGTTGCAACGTAATTGAGACTTAAGCAATTACACTGGATCTGCTGGCTGGAGATGTCACCAAGTGTATGGTTACGACTCCCTCTGTAGCTCAGCGGTCGCATCTTGGGTTACCTCCGCCGGCCGGCAGGATCTGTGATCTTGACATCAATTATTCAATCAGTAAGACTTCACAGCCAGTGCTGAGGACCAGAAGTATGTGTGTGTGTGTGTGTACGCTGCAAGATTAAACTTCAGGTTGCGCATGCTTCCACTGGGGCATGAACGCATGCGTGGACATCATGATGTAAGAAGCCGCACTCCGACATGACGAGACTCACATGCTTAAGGAGGCTCAGCGGGGAGACACACATGGAACGTTTTCAAATTTCCGCATACAGCCACGATCATACCAATTACAAGAAGTAATGCCATAAAAAAATAGTGTAGTTTAGTCACACCACGCTGCGATTTCGTTGTAATGACAGTGTTCGGCAGAGTCAAAATGACAGGCCTGCCCTAATCTTACAGCCTGCCTGCTTCTGTAGAGAAGTGCCTGATGGGTAAGCTCTGTCTGTGAGAACCCGCATGGGTCACAGCACAGGCCAGACTAGGGGAGGTTCATGCATCGGAAATTCCGAACCCTGTGTGAGATCAAGCCGTCGACAGTGAGGCTTGCGATCGGAGTGACCACTGGGTCTCTTGTTGGAACGAAATGGAGCAGAACTTTACTGAGAAAAGTTCCAGAAGAACATGAAAAAGAGAGCAAAAAAGTCAGGATAAAACCGAATAATGCTTAGATATCCACAACGAGGTCCATGGGTAATACCTTGCTACATAGCATTAAGTGCATCTTGGCTCCAACACAGTGAATCGTCAGCGGTCAACGTCTACGCGTCTCCAAAAGCGACACTAGTCTAAGCTGAGCCTTTATGACTCAGCAACTAGATGGTGTGTGACTCATTCTGATACAGCTGCTTCCACTCATCCCTGATATTGTATCACTTTGATTAGAAATTGATGAGAGATCAGGAGAGTCGCATAACCCTAGGCCGTAAGCATGACTAAGCCCCTGTGCCTTGGCCTGTTGAGGCCGACAGCACCTCACCTGCTCCCTGAACGTCTAAAAAGGTGAAATAAATAGTTCTGAGGAATCCAGGATTTAGAAGCCGAACACTACTAGCAAAATGATACAAGCACCATTTAGCAAATCTTTGCTTTAAATCCCAGCTGTGCAATGGACTGTCCATCCCAGACTGTGCAACTAGCCATGTTTTCACTGAATGGGAAGGATGGCTCACTTCCACAGAGGAGGGATATTTGCTCCCTAACTCTTGTATATGGAACGTAAGTGAAACGGTCTCGTTTCCTGACATGACATGCTCTGCTGCCTCACTAACCAGCCTCTTACAGAGGCTCTGGGAACCTTCAGAGATGCTGTGTAGGTCCCAGAAGCCAATAATTGCCAGTCATGTTGCCTCTAAATTATTTTTAGGCCAAGCCGCTCTCTTGGACATCTTGTGGTCGGGGGAAATTAAGAAATGTAATAAGTGACTGCAACTACAGCATAAGCCTCCATCATTAGACCCGAGGAGAACGTTTTTCGAGACCCGTGAGTTTTTCGTCGGCTAGATGCTAATTTGGCAAGCCCTGACTGAGACCTTCGTATTTTTGGAATGCACCGAGAACCTAGAATTAGGGTGCAAGTACAAAAAAAAAAAACCAAAAGTGTTTGCAAGAGCATTTATGTGCGCCTGTGCGTTTGAAAACGCAGGGTGCCAGGAGCTGTGAGTGGGAGCAGATGCCTTTCCACCCGAGGGGCACGAGGAGCGAGGAAACCCGAAGCGGAAAAGAATGAGTGTTCTCCCAGAAACGCGTGAACAGCTCTGCCGTGTATTGTAATGGTGGCACTTTCTAAACCAGCGCCTCGCCTCCCCTCTAAGGAGCGGACGCCAATCAAGTTTTACGTCGGCCAAAGAGCAAAGGAGGTGGGGCCGGGGGCCGCTGTCGAAGGTATTGTCTCAGAGCTGCTCTCTGCCCAATTCGACTTGTGCCAACGGCATATCCCTTGTTCCCGAAAACACAATGACTTCTCTTAGCCCTCAGTTTGCACAGGGAGAGAAGGGAATCCATTGAATTTTACTTGCGAATGTTCTTGAGGCCTTGGAGTTCCATGACTGATTAGCTATTGCACCAAACAATACCAGGAAGGGAAGAGGAAAAAGTGCTCTTATAGGATTTAACAAGGACAAAGCCCTCGAATGGCCAGACTGGAGAAGAAAAAAAAGCAAATTACAAAGCTTATTACTTCATCATATATAGCCAGCAGAGCTTGGATGAAATGCTAATTGCCTTTCTTTGCAGCTGCACAGACAGAGCCGAGTGCTGTGGGGTTTGTGTGTGTGTGTGGGTGGGTGGGTGTGTGAGAGAGAGGCAGGGGCGTAGAATCGAACTCTCACTTCAATGACCAATGCACAAAAACGTGCACAGACTTCTTTTTCTTCCAAGCGGCTTGCTGTTGTATTCTTTCTTTTCTTGCAACATTGTTTTTTCTCACTTTTCTTCAAGCTCCCCCCCCAACACACACACACACACACACACACTTTTTGCCATGCAAGAACTCCAGCAGCCCAAATCAAACCCCCCATTCAGAGAGATAGGTCTCTTTTTCCTACTCTGTCCCCCTCCAAGACCCCTTTAGCAGAGGAGAGATGTGGGAAATTCCTGTCTTGGCCTCTTCAGTCTGTTGAGTCTGGCAGCCCTGGGACAGATGGCTGGATTGAGGACAGAAAAAAAAAAACATACGAGTACTGACTTAGAATCAAAAGCTAGGATAACTCTTCCACAAATGAGGAATTAGGTCCACACTCCTTCAATGGGCCTTTGGAATACCATGACCTGTTTTGTTGTTCAGTGTGACTAAAAGCCATCACTGACTTTCCTTTTCAATAGATATGGATATTCACTGTCTCGGTTCTGTTAGCTTTTGTTGGGGAAAAGGCTGTGGCACTAGATTCAGCATTCACTGGTCAGCAAAGGTCTTTGCATGATCCGCGATTCAGTTCAATTCCCTCCACTTCAGAAATTCTTTCACCATGACGAAACACAATGGGGAGGAACCTTGCTGGTGGTGGGAACAAGAAAAGAGCCATAGGCAAAGGAGGGAGGGCGAGAGACATAGAGTCAGAGAGGTAGAGAGAGACAGAGAGAGAGAAAGAGAGAAGGACAGAGAGAGAGTCACTGTGCATGAAACGGTTGAAAAGTGACATGACCAGGAACAAGTACACAAAGAATAGTAGGGAACTTCAGATTATTGGTATTATTGATGGTCTCCCCCAAGAACAGGGATGGTGACGATGGCTGTCATGGAAGCAGAACATTTGACTCTAGTCAGCATTCATAGTTTCAGAGTTCAGGCTCTTTTCCCTGAGGTGG
This sequence comes from Brachyhypopomus occidentalis, assembly GCA_020368025.1. NCBI lineage: Eukaryota > Metazoa > Chordata > Actinopteri > Gymnotiformes > Hypopomidae > Brachyhypopomus > Brachyhypopomus occidentalis. The sequence continues at coordinate 6,732,565 of JAGXOD010001382.1, forward strand.
TCAATTAGAAGAGGAAACCAAAGGGAACTGGTAGTCCATACTGGGCTCCACAGATCTGTGACTCCCAGGATTAGACAAGAAGTCTAATCCTGAAGATCTACCTACCGTCTTGGCCACAAACATCGGCTAATAACAATCTGATAATGATAACCTGCGTCTCTCTACCAGGGCCAAGGAGGAGATGAGGAAACAAACGTAACTCCGATAAGTTGTTCTGCTGATTTTTTAGGACTGTACATTTGATTCATCCGAGGAAGGAGAAATTCCTCCTGAGCCAATTACTACTTACATTTGACACTTTTAATAATGTAACTGTATATACTGTGTATGGACTTTCATACCACAAAATGTGGAGTCCACAAAAAAAAGAAAAGATTCCCAGAAATACGAGCAAGATCATCAGAACAGTTTGTGGTGTGGAGCCATGTCCTGCGTATCTGCTGGGAATAAGTGTGTGCTGAACCGCAGAGAAGAACTGAGGACGAGGGAGAAGGTGCGGAGAACATGCAAGCTCCTGCTACAGCCAACAGCGCCATTTCTCACCCAGCATTCCCAGTCTCTATGAGACAAAGCAGGAGGTCGGAGTTCAAGTCCGGACCTCCCGAGAACCAACATTAAGTCTGTTTATTGGGATTTAAATTCATTTTGTGGAGTGACAGATATTAAACATAAGTATCAAGTAAAAAAATTGAAGAAAAAAAAACATTTAGAACAAATTTGCCAGTGCACATAATTAACAGGGATGTTCACCCAGAATGATATCTGTGTGTCTTGAATATTTTCTAGATTTTTCAAAATGATTTCAAAATTAGTATATGCAGTTTCAAGAAATTTTAATTTTTTTCACCACCAACGAGTTTGGCAAACTAAATTAGTAATACATTCAGCCCTTCATTTCTTCATTTACTATGTAATTTATCTGTCCTATATATATATATAAAGAAAGCAATAAAACAAAATCAGAAAACAAAAACAGAGCTGACTTTCATCACAATGTGAATCTTGCTGATGTTATTCGGTCCATTGCTGGAGGCGGGATAAATCACTCCAGTTTTTGTTTTGTTTAAAAACAGGACACTGTGTCATCAAATCATGCTCATTGGTGGTACCTGTTTTAGTTACTGTCACTAGTTCATTTGCTTATTAGTAACATTCCGTCGCTGTTGATGGAATTTTCCACTGAGGGAAAAAAGTACAGTTTCATTGTAATTCATTCCCATTAAAACGCTGAGCTTGAGGCCATTGAGCTGTCACCTAAAACCTCTACAGAACGACGAAACCATGTTCATAGTGACCCACTGCAGAAAATCAGAAATAATAGCTAATGTTTGGTGTTACTAAATGCTTATTTCTTAGAGACGTGTCGTCCAGTATCATCCAATCATCCAGTAAATACTTAGAGGAGGTAAAATGTTAAATATGGTGACTTTAAGTGATCACTGACACGAACGCAGAGAAGAGATGAGGCAAGACAACCTGAGAAAAGTGCATACTGGTCTCCAGAAAGGTCAAAGATATGTGCATGGCACGCTGACCGGCGACACACTTCTCTAGTGAACTCTCTAGCTCACTTGTAGTGGCAGACCATATGACAAATAAGAGACCTCAGGATTGCTGCTGGACCTGACCGAGGCTTCAAAATGTCCAGCAAAACTCCCACTTTTATGCCAGAACAAACAGCTACTAAAACATGATACTCTTAACAATACGTCAGCAGAGGATTGGAAGAACACACCAGACGTTCAAACAGACTAAACAGTGATAGAAAAAAACAAAACAAGCACACACTGTCTGTGTTTTTAGCATAATCATAGAGGAGCATTCAGACGCATCGTTCGAATAGATGCAATTCAGAAACCAAATGCAAAAAGCGTGGATTTGCACTCCTTATGATGACTAGTCTAGACTAGATGACTAGTCTATGTCGTCTACGTCTAGACAAACATCTGACATCCTCATCCTCCTTATGGCTCGTGTGCACATGCGACAGCCAGACTATAAATTACCGCACTGCGTCATAACTTAATAATTATGACCTAGTACTAAAATGCTTAATTTCACTATTGCATGATTTTCAAGATATATTAGGCCACAAATGTTTGAGATCTTGAACGAAATGTGAATGAATAAATAGTGGATATTTTGAGCAGGTTTAAATATTGCGTGTCAGTAGTATAATACTCACTAACCATCTTAGTCTGGGATTATTTGGTGCACACTTATTCTGAATGAAAGCTATGTATAAATTTGAGAAAATATAACTGTTTTAGTAAAAAAAAAAAATTGACATGACAGCACTGACTCTGTAGTTACTATTTAGAGCTTCATGGCCAGATTCTTGATGCATTAATGTTCAAACAGCAGTACTGCGGGGTATGGTCAGCTGGGTGTAGCCCCCGAACAGCATGTGATGCTTTGCATTAAAGTTACAAAAACGACAGTGACAAATCTTCAGGAGTCGAGCGCTAAACATTTATTATAACGATCGAAGTCCAGCGTGCGTTCTCCATAACAGAGCACACAGTAAAAGGCCAGTGGCACATTCCCACTGCGTTCCCATTCTGCTCCGGGTGTGGAGTCTTTGTGGAGAATTTTGACCAGTTGAATTCCCTCTTTCTGCAAGCCTAACTCCATGCATGGGCACTTTGTTTTAGTGTAGGCCCCAGTCTGGTGGGAAAGGAGGATCCGGATTGGAACCCTGCTATGTCAGTTCAGAAGGTGTGGAAATTTGAACCAGACCGGGACTAATGCTAACATGAAAGTCTGGTCTGTTTCTGGATTTCTTCTTCTGGGTTTGCCCTTTATTGTAAAGATACAGCCTACTCTGGTAGAGAATAGAGCTTGACAAAGCACAAATCTCAAGATTTTCCACAAATGTTTAGTTTTCCAGTATAAGGAAGTATTGTGAAAAAACTTTTTCATTACCAGACTATTATCTGTTTCATGACTGATCAATGCTTTTGAATAGGTTTCATTTTTTGTTAACTTTAAAAGGATTTTTTTACTGTTAAAATGGGTCATAAATGTCAAGATTACAATATGGTAATTACACTAATGTATATGGCCCATATGCTAAAAGAAACAAAAGAGGTCACAAAAGTCCAGTCTGACCTCCGCTGAATTAGCCTCACTTGTCTTTCCCCTCAATAGGTGGTCCTAATGTATGGATAAGGCAGCTTTAACTATGCCAGTATAAATTCTGGAGGTGTACAAAGGGACAAGGGAGAGAGGCAGTAGAGTAAGCCGTGTAGGCTTTTGAAAACGTAGAAAGGCTAATGCGGAAATCTCTGCTGTCCTCTATTCCCCTACCACAAGTTAAATACCTCCCAACTATCTCCCTCGAAAGTAGCGCTGGCCTTGACTAGCACGGCGCATAGGACTCGGTAGCTTGGCCACTGCGCCGATGCGCGGCGCTCTCTTTTGTCTGAATACACCTGCTGCTCTTCCATCACGCGCGGTCCTTATGTGCACGACATCAATCAGAGCGCCAGGCTGCGGGGAAAGTCTTAGCACATGGAGAGTGAAAGCGTTGTTTACAGCGCGTCGTCTTTGTTTACGCCACACTAAAGCACGCTTAAGAAGACATGCGACCGCTTCAAGTAATATCAGAGAAATAACAAAAGGCTACGAAAAGATAAAAAGTGTGCACAGAAAAGCTTAGTGTGGCGTAACTAGATGAAGTGAATTACAACGAACTAAGGATTTTTTTCCCTTTTGACGGAAGCCTAAAGGGCCCGATGTAAATATGAACCCTAAAAGACACTTAAGAAAACGCCCTACAAAAGCAAAAACAAGCCTTGTGGCCTTACAGCCTTACCACGTTCGCAGCTATCGTGTAATTACTATAAAAGATCTTGGAGGAGAAATATAAGTTCTCAATCCATTCATACAAAATTGATCGCCCCAAATCAGAACAAATTGCTTCGTGTACGTAAATCCATACACTGACAATTGGTTTGACAATTGAGGGCTTTTAAAGCGCGCCCCGTCTCCCGCGCACCATGAGAGGAGGTTCCCCGTCGTTTTATCTCAAAGGAAGCGGGAGGAGACACACAAAGCACACTGTCCTCGGTGAGGATCCAGAAAGTAACCATGGAAGCGCTTGCCTCGCTTGTCAGTAGAACGGTCTTCCATTCTGAACATTATTTTTCCATCGTCAAGTGCCTTGGTCTCACGTGTCTTTCTAACAGTCACAAAGTTGAAATCATGAAATTCCCAGAAGAAAACAAAAAGGACGGCTTAGTCACTTGAGTCTGTTACTGACATTGCATTCTCCTTGTAAATAAAAGCAATCTGCTATTGTAGGGCGATTTTCTTATTGTATGAAAATAGTTGGCCAGCAGGATAGTAAATTCAAACCTGGCGCAAAATACCAATTAATAATCTGACTCTGAAATCAGTCAGTTCAGTAAAAAATACGGTGGCTGGGTGTCTTTTGCACAAAGCATTAAATAAAAGTCGAAACAGTCTATTTACTAATACCAGAATTTTTTTAGAAACTTTAACCTGAAACCTTTACACCGTTGCGAACTGCGCACTGCTCTTGAAACACCTGTTCAACATTCTTAGGTTGTGCACCATATTTACCTAATAAAACATATATAATTGTTGACAGTTTACTCACCTAAGACCTTGCACTAACAATCCGAGGTAAACGGTGGAGGATCTGCGTAAGTTAAACGTATATCGGTGGCTTCAAACCAAGAGAACTGGGTTCCATGTGTCTTTCACAAGATAACTGATGTTAAACGCATTCTCATATAGCGTCGCGAAGCGTAGTCTCTGTCTGGGCAACGACGCTTCCCAAATTAAGTTTCACAGTCAAATGTGTTACAGTTCAATTAAGCCACAGACGTAATCCTTACTTGCTGCTGTAAGAAAAAAATCGCTGTTCCACGTGAAGGAGAGTAAGCGGCTCTTGGGTGAATGTTAAATGGTAAATGTGGGTGAGCGCTTCTGCCATGCTGTCCATATAGGCTAGTGGTTATCCTGAATAAACTAGTGGACTTCGTAGCGCCTTGTCTAGGCAAAGATGTGCTAATCGCATTACCTCAAAGCTTGACAGATAGAGCAAACAGCTCCACCCAGCGATATGTCTTCCTCACCCAGCTATTTAGCGCGAGTAATAGTAAATTATGTTTCTAAAAAAGACCTGCGGCGCACCGCTTCTAAAAGCGAGCTTTTTAGTTCTATACGCGCGACTCCTTTATGAGGAAAAAAGGTGATTTTTTAATCCTCCCGTCCACATTCGGCTAGGTATCTTAAAGCAGTTTTTATCGATAGGGGACCACAGCAGGCTAATTAAACTGAACCACATAATGCGCGATATATCCGACGTGCAATACTTAGTCCTAGACTAAGGTATTTCTGTAGGCCTATTATGTACAAATGCTTCAAAAGACAACTTAAATTCTGCAAAGTGGACTTGCAAAATTCTTTATTATTCAATTTTAAGTGCATAGTAATTACTGTAATATGCTTCACTGTCCAAATAAAACTGCATGACCTCAAAGTAGTTGTCTAACATATCCTCTGTCTATTATGCCCCCTGGTGGCACGTTTCATTAGCTATTCCGCAGCTAAAAAGCACGCATTCATTATTAGAATGATAAGTATATAATTTTATCAGCACAGAATTAGGAAACAATTTTAAATGTATTGAAATTTTGGAAAGCTGACGTCTTTCTTTTAGACTATTCAAAGGCTTCATAAAGTTTGTGTTGAAAGCATAATCCAGCTAGAAATATATTACAGATGGACTAAGTATTAGTGAGTCTGAAGATCTATTATCGGAATAATCTTGAAGGCTCCCTTATTAATTTTAGTTACTATCGTGAAACTGCGACCAAACCGATCTGATCTTAGACGGAACCCCTTTCCCTTGGCCTCTTTAATCACAGTGGCTCCTCCCACTTCAGTACGTCATTACGTTGAGACTGTGTTGACGTGGCGTAGCTCGCTACGCAAAACGTACAGTCAGCTCGGCGATTAGGGTGAAGAATGGCTTAGCTGCCTAGCTAAAACAACTCATCAGGTAAATCAGACGTATCCATTCATAACAGATCGTCGCTTTGGGATTTCCTAGTGTCGTTCAAGTATAAAGTCTCGGAATGTTGTTCATCGAGAAGCAGTTTATCTACCTATCTAATTTACCTTAGCTTTGTAAACGCTAGCTAGCAGGCAAGGTTCAGTTGTACTTTGTTAGCATGGATTAGCTACAGCTAGCTAACGTTAGATGAAGACAGACAGAAACAAAATAGATGGCCGCTTGCCTGCTTTCACAAATCTTTAGACCTGCGGGTTATGCGGCGAGTTAGCTAAAGCTGGTTAGCTAGTTATTAGGTAACCTAGCGTTACCTTAGCTAGCTAGTTAGGTAAGTTAGTTATGTTATTAGGCTAACCTAGCAAGTGTTGGCTAGGTTACGCGAGTCTTGCTTTAGCCAGCTAACTTGTTTCATATTGCTAGCTAATCTTTGATAATTATCGACCAACGAGGTTAGACTGTTCGTTAGCTAGGATAGGTTTTGCTGTGAACATATCACCAACCCAATTTCAAACTTAATTTGTTGGCACTTATGAAGTTCAGCCAATGTATGATGACCTTAATTACCTAGTTGTTACAGTTCAACATAAAGATATCTCATTCTGGAGCTGCCAGTGCAAACTAACGTCGGCAGAAGCCACAGTGGTTAGTTGCCTTTATTTTTTTTCGTTGGGTTAAAGCTACTGGACCTTTCACAACTAGTTGAGGTGCTGCTCACTGATTTGATTGGACCCACAAGGGAAACGTTTTATTATTTATAGGTAAAGTAGCTAAGGTCGATGTAATTTGCATCTTATTTAGTCTGTTTCATCATGAGTTACACATTTGGAGCAGCATCTACAGTAAAGCTTATCTGTTAAATTATTTTGTATAACCTTGATCCATTGCCAATCTTTGCAAACAGGAAGAAAATGACTGGAAGGAACCAATATAATGGCTTCCAGTCTGCTACGACAGTGCAACCTGCAAAGGGAGGTCAAGCTTATATCTTTGGAAACAGTTCTGAGACAGAGTTCTCTGAGGAGGATGGGGAAAGTTATGAGCTGCGTTCCAGAGGCAGGGAGAGGCTACGTCGGAGTGCGTCCAGAGAGCGAATGGATGACATTGTCTATGTAATGAGGGACATTAAGGAGGGCGACACCCTGATCAGCATTTCTCTTCAGTATTTCTGCTCTGTAAGTCACCGCCAGCTTGTTTCTCAGATTAAAAGTGACATGTGGATTAATCAGTGAATAGACAGCATTCATATATGCTGAGTCATTCTGTGATAAACGACAACAGGGTGTAATTTACTTTATGTTGGGTATTGCAGGTTGCTGACATAAAGAGGGCCAACAATCTCCTGACAGAACAGGACTTCTTTGCCTTGCGGTCCATAAAGATCCCTGTGAAGAGGTTCAGCTCATTCACCGAAACCCACAGCACAGCATCGCACAAAACCGACTCGCCTGGTGGCATCCGCCGAGTCCCCGAGACCCCGTCATCCGGAGCTTCCACGGACTCTTCCCCCTCCTCTTCCTCCTCCGCGGACAGTGTGGAATTCTTCCTGCAGGAGAAGGACAAGGACATCGAGCTCCTTGTTAAATCCTCCAACCCCTCCCGGAACAGCCTGAATGAGGTGGTGTCCTCCCTCAGCCCCCAGCAGCCCTTGCTGGGAGATCCAGAGCGCAGACCCGCCACCAGGAAGGACCCCTACTACGGAGCCGACTGGGGCATGAGGTGGTGGACCGCGGTAGCCATCATGCTCGTGGTGGGCATCATCACGCCCGTGTTTTACCTGTTGTACTATGAGGTGCTGATGAAAGCGGACGTTAGCCACCATGCAACCGTGGCGACCGTCAGGGCCGAGACCACACGGCCCGCCGTTGGTGCTGCCCGTGCAGAGCCACCGACCAAAGCTGCTCCTCACCAACACAATCATCAAATGACTGAGGGCAGGGAACCAGTTCTAAGGCAGGAACACAAAACGTAGAAAGTGGCTGGACAAACCAACATTGACCCAGAGCATCAGCATAAAGCATCCCAGAATAACGTGGTTGAGGAATTTTTAGACTGTGTAATCAAAACCACTTTTGTAGTGAAAAGTATTGTACATTGCAAGGGTGAATTTAGTATTTTTGAACCACATCTTATGGATAAAGTACTGAAACGGCAAGAAATAACCCGCATGGCATGGATGTTTGGAGACACCAGTGTCCCGTTAATGGCAGAATATTTGGCTAAGAAATGTCATTTTGTTTTATTTGGATGGTCTCATGTTGGTATAATTCCAAGCTGTAACCTTGTGTTATGTGAGAGGCATCAATAAGTACATGTAAATATCTATTGAATAGGTAAATGTAGGGAACAAACTACTGGGTTAAACCCACATTTTTCATATGGAGGCATTCCAGGTGTGAGGTGTGGTACGTCTGAACATTTGGTTCAAAACTATTGGATTCATCCTTTAATATGAGAAGGGATTATATCTTCACTAATGTGATACAGATTTAAATCTGCTATGCTATAGCTAAACTTGACTGAGTAAACGGTGCCATTTTGTTTCTTGAGCTTAGTATGGCGTGAATGTGGAACTGGGTCTAATTGACTCAGTTCCTATAGAGAGTTTCTCTTGTTGCATTTTGCACAATGTGCCCATCACAAGCTGATGTATAGCCTTGTAACTGTATTAAACAACGTTTGCCTTAAAGGTAAGCAAAATCCATTTGCATATTTGAGACGATCGATATCCGTCTTGTCAGGGATATACACACACACACACGTAATTTATTCTACAAGATGGTCAGTTCTAAAATCAGTATTGGTACTTATGTTGTTCATTATAGTTTTAACTTTGCTTGTCTGCCACCTACAGTTCTGAATCCTTATTTAATTCTTGCCATGATGGTAATGTGAACTGTTCTTGAATATTCAAGTTGTAAATATTCTCTCAACTTTCACATTTTTAATTAATCTAAGCAGTTTGTGCCTTTGGCCTACAGACCATAGTTACAGGTTGAAAAATAAAACTATATTTTAGTATCTGAATCTCAAACCCCTTTTTGTACTCCAATATATAATTGAAGGAAGACATACAGATTCAACATTGTTCATTTTAATGCTTGTAACTCAAAAGCCACACCTTCTAAAGAAAACGAGTTTCACCTTGTAAAGGAAAGTAAAACCTTATGAGCAGAGTTCCAGATGTGTCCCGCGTTCTCATTTGATTTCAAATCAGTATGTCGCTTCATCCATATTGTCATCACTGCCAGCTCCAAAATCATCACCATCTTCAAAGTGGTTTTCTATGTAGTCATTGTCCTGGGAAATGGATTTAAAGTCTGAATTTTCAATATCGGAAATGTAAGAGAGAAAGCTACGGGGCTAGTTATAGTTGGCCATGTTCTGCATGGTCTTAACACTAGCGCGCCCATTTATGCAAAGCTATGCTAACGGTTGCATGTCCGATCAGTTTAATGCCTTTACAGTAAACGCGGCTCAGAGTTCTCAGTTCTGAGCCTGTACCTCCTCAAGCTCCTCTTCATCATATTCTTCTCCTTCAACAGCTTCTTCCTCCTCTTCGTCATCCTTCTTTTGTGCTTTCTCTTCTTTCTCTTCATCCGATTTATCCTCACCTCTCTCCTGAAGTTCCTTTAAAACAGATGAAACATGGAGAACAAGCTCTATATGCCCTGAACACTCATTTTCATTTCATGGTTAAAAATGACTAAAAGTTCAGAGATTAAGCCCATGTTAAACAAAGAATGATGAACTTACATCCAGTTTTAACAGAAGAGCCTTGCTATCTTTGCTTGAAACCTTTTTGGATTTCTTAGAATCTGTAAATGTTCATCTTATTGGGAAGGAAGGAACGAACAAATGCGCGGATGTGGATTGCAAATACTCAGCAGGACATTTACCAGATCTTTTTCGTATTGTTTTCTTCTGGGGCATCAGCTCCACTGGAAGGCGGTTCCAGTCTGCAAAACAAGTCTGGGTTAACAGTGACAATGCCGCCATCTAAGGTGCACAAAATCTGAGATCTTACCTGGTGTCCAATCCGCACCCTCAATTTGACGGCATTCTCTTATGTACTTATCCTTATACCGTTCAACATCTAAGAACAAATTAGAATAACCAGAACCAATAATAAAAATACATGTGATTGTGCCCATGGTTTATTGCATGGTTGATGGCCAGTATACCACAATATGATAGTTAATCTGTGACTGCACGACTCACCTCTCTTGCCGAAGTGGGGCTTTATGTTGAAAGGCAGACCCTTCATTCTCCCCCTGATCTCTTGTTTCAAAGCCAACATATAATCTTCGTCCTCACCAGCTTTTAAAGGCACCGGTTTAAACTCAGTTTGCTACAGAGCCAATAGAAAGGATGCTTCCATGGTGCTGTACGACTATCATGCCATGGGCTTACAAGATACGCAAGACAAGCTTTACAGAATAATGATAATAGTGCATATCAGAATATGAGCCTCCATCCGTGCTGTTCACAAACCAAACAGCCAGACAAAAACAGATACAAAAAGATCAATAATATTCTGATGCTCACAGGAAAGAGAGCTCGTGGCCCTATCTGAGTCTCAGGCATGGACCCTCTGGTGATGCCTAGTGACTCGATGTTGAAGGTAAACGCTGCTACGCCTCTTCCTTTCCCAGCCATGCTAGTCAGACTTTCCTAGATTTACTCCAAGAGAAGCAATACTCTTAATAGCAAAAAAAACTAAACTCATTATAAACTACGTTGTCCAGAACAACATCGAAATGTGTTGCGAATAAGTGTAAACGCGATGTATAGCGTTTGCACACATGATTAAAAAAACGAGACAATAAATTACCTGCAGTAGAACTCGCGTAAGTGTGGCAGGTGAGAATTTGCAGGCGTTTGTAGCTGAAATGGGCTGTGCTTGTTTTATTTCCAACCAACTGTAGATGACATCCTACCTTCGTCACACGATACGTCAACCCAACAAGCGGCGCCCACGTTAGAGGGTGTTAGCTGTCGTTGCGATCGCAACCTTCAGGTTTGTCGCAAAAATCTTGCTTTTTCATAGCATAGTCCTGAATTGCGATAACGTCAACGTGCGTGTGTATTGTGATGTCTGCAACGGACTGGTATGCGCATAAATCCCTCGAAAACGGAGTGTTTTGGATCCAGGAGCGGTTTTACGAGTCGGGGAACAGGGCGAACATTTGGCTCATTCGTGGATCTCACCAGGACGTTGTGATCGACGCCGGGCTAGGCCTGCGGAGTCTACCCGAATACATCAGCGCTAAAGGCCTACTGGGAGACGGCGCCAAGCGAAGGAACCCCTTGCTGGCAATCGGCACACATGTGCATTTCGATCATTCGGGCGGACTGCACCAGTTTCAACAGGTGGGCGTGCACAAGGCGGAGGTCGATGCCTTGGCTAATGGAGACAACTTTGAGACGGTGACATGGCTGTCTGACAACGAGATCGTGCAAGATCCGTCACCTGGCTGGTCAGCCAGGCAGTACCGAGTGAAGGCTGTTCAACCAACGCACATCTTACAGGAAGGTACGACGGGAGCAGGCAAATGAAAGTGGTGTGCGATCACGCGTCCTAAACCCGCGTTCTTCCTGGTGTTACTGCGGTATTTTAGCTCTGACTTCATTCTGACCAGCATCGTATAACACAGAGCAGGATCGAACTAAATCAAATTTGCGGGCGTCTTTAAAAGGAACGTGCCTGTAGTTCCTATAGTGGTTAATGTAGTTTCCCAAGGTTGTCTGAGTAGTCTTGAGACGCTTGTCTGAACAGTTAGGATGCACCACAGGACGGGTAGATGATACCCAAAAAGTGCGGCAGGCTCCTCATTTGAACATTATGCAATGTATACGCATGATGACCCTGCTCTTGGTACAGGCAGATTGAAACGTTATCATACGCTTTTTAATAACAGGTGTAGAGGCCAGTTATGTGAACCTGAATAAATGTCCTTGCTAAAGAAACATTCGTTTGTGGACAGAAATAATGCGCGACCGATTTGCCATTGGTTAACCACAAGAGGGTGGGTGTTGGCTTGCTTGCAGTGTCTCCGGTCATGTCCAAAGACCTCAGACACACCCCCTCTTACATCTATGTAATAGATTCGTGGGTCTATTAAAAGATTGGGTTAGGTTAATTTTGTCGGTCTATTTAAAGACTGCCTTAGATTCATTTTAATCCAAATGCATTATGAGGTGAGAAGAAATAGGTTGAGATCATTTGAGATTCACATTTTGTCAGCAGTACAGCTCCTATTTCTGTAACAGCTGTTTCTTATTTCAGAATTCTAGTGTTACAAAACTGCTTTAAATTGCAGTGTACTGATTATAATAACATCTAGGCTCAATTTAATAATCTTCCCTTATAATTATATAATTATTAATAATAATCTTTCCTTACCTTTGCTGCCTCGTGCTTATGCAAATTTATAAATTGTTTTTTTGGACGCAAATATGCAGCTGTCTAATAGCACCGTACACTATGGCAGACATGTGGATCCCGAGTCCCCACAATGCCCTGGGACCACGTGGCTGAGGGCTCCATCTCCCACCTCCCCTGTGAGGGTCCCTGTCCAACTCTCCGCCCCCCTCCAGAGCTCATTGCGGTAGCATTTTGCGTTGGGAACTGTCCATCCGCCCCACACACACCACTCCCCCTCCTGCTCTTCCTCTCCTAGGTGACGTCATCAACCTGGGCGATCGGCAGCTGAGCGTCCTGCACCTGCCGGGTCACTCGCGGGGGAGCATCTGTTTGCACGATCGGGACAACAAGGCGCTGTTCAGCGGCGACGTGGTCTACGACGGCTCCATGATCGACTGGCTACCCTACAGCGCCGTCGGCGACTACGTGCGCAGCTGCCAGAGGCTGGTGGAGATGGTGGAGCGCGAGGAGGTGGAGCTGGTCATGCCGGGCCACTACAACACGTTCGGTGCCACGAGGCTTCAACGTCTGGCCTCCAGCTACATCTCCGGGGCGGGGACCTGCCACAGGGTCTCCACCCACGCAGTGAAGTCCATCGCCAGCATTGCCCTGCGAGCTTCCAACTGCTGCACCGTCCGATGTTAGACGGGAGGACTCTCGCTTCCAAAACGGCTCGCTCCCATCCTTAACCTGCTGAGCAATGCAAGCTGGTCCTTTTGGAAATGTTCAGAGCCCTTTGGAAGTCTGGCAGTAGTAAGATACATTTGGAAGGTATAATTGTGGTTTACAGTGTTAGATTTAAAAATGTACAAAAAAAATTGAGGTGCTGGTTCAGAATGTCAGCCCTTGCGATTTCTGGCTGTAAACTGGCTTTGTTGTTTTGGAATGAAAGCACATTTTGTGTTCACTACCTCATATCATAGCTGATAACGGGGACAATCGTTAAGTAAATTAGTGTCCTGTCTCATGCATGCAATAACTACAGAGAGCCGTTGGTTAAATGAAATCAAACCGTCATGCCGGGCAGGCATGGTGGGTGGGGGTAACCAGGGTGTGCCCGGTAGCTGATGACACCGACATCTTTAGCGATGATTTAACTAAAGGTCATCTGAGGACACGCCTTTAGAATCCTCAGCGGCCGACGCTTCTCGGTAACCCGAAGCAGACTGCCGTGACTGTCGGGTGGGAAAAGACAGAATTGGCTTGATGTAGGAAACTGCAGTCTTCTGCTCAATATGAATAGCATAGAGTCTGTTTACGAAAATCTTCTAAATTAATCAGTCAAGCTTTGGAAGTGGTCTGTAACGTTTGTATATGTTCACATATAACGGGATGTAAAGATTGCTTTACAATTTAAGTATGGTTTTGTGATGTGAGGGGTACAAAAATATATCTGTAACTTATGATGATTGCTTGGAAATGCAGTGTTTTAAGTGTGAAGTAAGGGGTGTAAAGAAGTAGATGTATCTTAATATTAGTATATTTATTTACCAAAATGAATGTATTTCTGTACTCTGAAATAGACAGTGAAAGGGGAAATATTGAACATAAACAGTGCTGTTCATTGATTGGAGGAAATTCTCACCTAACAGGGAGACAGAATAGACAGAATAGACACTGTATCAACATTCACAGCAGGACAACGTCCAGATAATCTGCGCACTCCTTCATCAGACTAAAATCTAGCCAAGGCTGCAGTTTGTTTAACATTGATCAGAAATTGGCGACAGTGCCGTTTCTAACACGGTCAAAGGTTGAACAGGCACACGGGCAAGTTTGGTTTATTTTGCATGCCAAAGCAAACTTTGCATGTGTCGTTTCCAGAGCACAGACGGCGAGGGCGATCTAACGGTGAGGAATAAACGTCTGGGTGAAGGTCTGTGCTAAAAAGATGTTTAGTGACATAAGAATTTTCCCTAGTCTGTCCTTGTAGTATTATATGCAGCTCTTTCAGTTTTGTGTTCCTATAACCATTTTTTACTTTTTTTTGTGACTTGGATTACTAAGTTTCGCCCCATGAGCTCATACAGGTGATTCTCTTTCTTTTTTTTCCTGCTTGACATTCTAGTAAATGCTTAACGTTTCATAACATGCACAGTACATTTTCTTTTTCTCCCCCTTGTTTCCAACATGTAAGCACAGATGTATTCTTTTTCTTTCCAAAATGTGAGACAAGTGTGAGACACGTTTGGCAAAGTGAGACTCGTGAGACTGGGAGTGTGGGCCAGGTTTCTCAGAATTACACTGGAGCAGCCTTAACCATGCAAGCACCAGGACAAGATCAACACACACACACATCGAGCAGGAGTGCACTTTACAACATTATGTTCTGATATGCTTATCAGCATGTTTTGCAAACTTTTTTTATGCATTATTCTTCCAAGAAAGGGTTAAATTGATGTGTAGAGCACATACACATGTACTGTGTTGCCAAGTATCAAAGAGTCCCTCATGTTGCTTTTATTGTATTTCTGTGAAATTGTTCATTTTTTGTGAATATCCCAAGGGTAAAGTCCTACGCATAATGTCACAGTTGGAAATGGAGATGTTTGTAGATGACGTGCATAATTTTCGTGTATGGCGACGGCCTTGCTGCTGAGGTAGGCTTGTATATTTGAATTGTACGTTTGAGTTGTGTTTCTGCTCAGGAATCCTGTGTGAGCTGAGGTGTGAGCAGAGCCATACCGTACCAACACTACACAGTGCCTCTGTGTGCTACCCAAGTGATACCTCACAATGCTGTCACTGCAGCTGTTTAACTATGCAGGCACTTGTTTAAAGTATTTACTTGTAGTTCTGAAACGTGCTCTACTGACTCCTTAAATATAACTTTATAATAAAATCACTTGTCATGCAATGGCTTCTATCGCTTTATTTTTAAACAAATGTTATTTAAATTTTGCAGGATTTAGTCACTTCAATTTTATCTCCCTTTGTTTCTTACACTCTGTCATTTGATTTTAATTTCCAATTTTGATACCATGTATGATTCATTTTGATTACCTTATTTCTACCTTTTTTAGTAGGAACCGTATCTACTGGACAAAAGTTTCTTGCGAAACATTTGCTTTTGCTATTCTACGCATCGCATTGCTACCACTAGAGGGAGACATTGCATTTGGTATTGTGTCCAATCCAAAGCCCTTTCAGAGCGAGCGCTTATTAAAATAGTATACCATCAGACAAAAGACTGTGTTTTTTTGGCTGCCTACCACTCATCTTATACTTCCAGACATTTGTAAGTTGGCATGCTTCTCATTTTTAAAAGCTGACATTTTCGTACACGTCAATAACCACAAGCAAAATTCCCTCTAGCTAACAATGATTGATTGGGTGTGACATTAATTTCCTCATAAAACTCCTTAAATATTTTTGGCAAACTTCAGCGTTGGCAATGTCACTGAAATACATACATTTGGCAGCCATGTATCAGGTTGAAATTCAGAGCTAATGTTTGACACGGCTCTCAGTCAGGGTAAATTGATGGCTGTTGACAGATGACTAATTATATCCAGGGGACTCTTTGTCTGACGTGTCTTGGGAGAGGTAATTACTGTTATTTTTAAAAAGGTGATAGGGCTTCTATGAAAGGCGATTGTGTTACCAGGGAAAAGGGAACTGGATCTGGCGAGGCAGAACTCTGCAAGAAAGAACTCATGCGAGATTTTGGTCAGCTTATGTGACAGAAGTGCAGAAAGTTGAACAGACATACAAACGTGTTCCAGCCGCTCGTGTTCCCAAGCCGCGCTGTTCTGCAGGAGTCGGATCAACTCCGGCTAAACATTTGGAGAAATATTCCCGTTTTCATTTTTACGTATCTTAAACTAATGCAGATACAGTTCGAGCCTTTTGCTTTATCCATTCATACAGTTTCCACTTCAGAGTACTGCGAAGCGAGTTTGCTAAAAAGAGAAGAGAGGCGGGAGAGAATAAAACACATAATGAAAGCAATGATCAGGACATGCATTTTTATATAGAATAATAAGTCCATGCCCAAAAAGAATCTGCGGGCACTGAACTCACCATCACTTTCATATAACCTAGCCCTGAAAACAACCGAACTGTGATGTCTCTTTGTGTTAGCCGAAGCGCTAGAGTGCTGGTGACTAATATGCCAGCCTCCCCTCAACTGTCCTCCTCTCCTGCTGCCTGGTTCTTTTCCCCCGTCGGAGGCCTCTTCAGTAACAAGACATCGTGTCCCGCAGGCAGACAGACGGACATCTGATGCGCGGTCGGCCGCGAGGGGAAAAGCACCGTTCGGCGCTCAGCTGCACCCAGCATTAGTCGCTAATTGACAGGCCCTATCTGCCCGCCGGTAGGCCCGCCGTGACGGGCGTGGGAAGGGGCCGGGGTAAGGGCAGAGCGGGGAAGTGTCAATCATGGCCGAGTTGGTGGCGCGCAAGGCCGGCGGCGGAGCTGTAATCTGACCCGGCTGCATTGGGGCTCCACGGGTCGGGCCGGGTCGCGGTGCCATGGAAGGCGGCGGGGCGGATCCAAATCCACACCGTTTGCGGTCGACTCGGGGTGGGCGCCATTGCCTTCACGACGTCCAGGGACAGCCACTGCTGTCAGCGTCCTGATCTTAACCACTGTGAAAGAAAAGGCATAGCTGGTCTCAGATCAGCGTGCAAGGCCAACCACCCACAGCGTTTTTTTTTTTTATATTATTCGGTGAACTCTGCAAACGCCGTATTTCATGCCTTCGCCTTCCTTCATCCTCTTCCCGTTCGCTTTTAATGCCACGTGACAAGTGTTGGGGATTAATTAAACGTTCGAGAGGAGAAGAGAGTACTGGCTGGGGATGAAATCCCTACTGCTCGGGAAACGCAGACGGCTAGATGGGGTGCGTCTGTGCTTACCCTCCTGCTGTAGAGATCGGCCAGTCAGAACGCTGCCGGTAGGGGGAAACGAAGTCAGTCAGGAGCGTCTAGGAGATTTTTTTTTCACATTGGCATGGTTGTCCAAGGCCCTGGCTGACAATACTTTCAGTTTAAAATAGAACAGAAGGGCTGTCCCTCTTGTCGCACAAAATGGGTGTTTCGGATTTGGCTGCCGGGTAGTTTTCAATAGATGTAGGGCCATTAACGTCTCCTACTGGGGTATTATCTTTGTATTGTTCACAACTGTAAACACCCTCTGTTGGCGCCTGCTTGCGTGTTGATATTAGTAGAGGAGATGGTTTTGGCCAGGCATAAGCAATTTCCACTAAATGAGAATGGGTTTTTAATGTCACTGAGAAAGGCCAGTCTTATTGTACAAGCCTGATGAATCAAGGAGATAGACCACGAGTTCCTTGCCAATTATTGATGGCTTAGCAAAATGCAGGATTACATCATACAGACATCTTGATTAGCTCTTAAAAAAGGAATAAAAACAAAACAAAAAACAAAACGTTTTATTATTGCGATCCAGTAACGTTCAGGATACATTCTCACAAAACTCTTAAATAACAGAGAACAATACAACAGCAAAAGAAGAGAGATTCAATCAGACACGCTAAGCTCAGAACTGGCAAATCACACCTGCAGCCCCATCAGAAAAGAAAGGCCATTTCCCTCCAGTGGACCCAAGTACAGAACAATGAAACTCAGGGATTAGACAGTCGTTCTGTCTTAGAGAAAAGAACATGTGTTGCAAAAAAAAGAACATATTTCACTGGTTTGCAAAAGCTGCCCACAGTTTCATCTGCTGGATCCTGGTCATGATTTCCATAAGGGGGATTTTACTTTCATGATACCATTTCTCCTTTCCTACACCCACAGACATCACGTCACTCCATTCATAGAATTTTTTTTTCTCTTTTGTTTTCTGGGTGACTGATGAAATCTGTTTTACGTTGTAGGAGAACCACTAAAGCGTTAGGAACCAGAGGGTGATGTTGGAAGCTGTTAATTAATGAACATGACTGAATCAGAGCAAATTCCTCCAGTATATTCCGCAGAAAGGAAGAGAAACAATGTTTGCTTTGAGAGCAGCAAAGAGCATGTTGTCCTCACTTCATCTCCACGGAGATAACGCTTGGAAGTTCGTCCACTCAAAAACGTAGCGGCATCTTTCAAAAACCGCACAAGCGGCTTTAGTCTTCGTTAGCGGCTTCTGGAATTGAAGTAGTGGTTGGGCTTCTTTTTTTTTTTTTTAATTTTCATTTTATTGGATTTTTATTTTTACCACCTTTTTATACATTTCCACTGAGTAAATTAGACAGCTCGCTGAAATGAACTTTTCAGGTTTCCATGGAAATTATGCGAAGGAGAGAGGGTGTGGGGTGGGGGGAGGGGTCTTCTGAGACTGACTATAAAGCTACAGTGTTGATTTGTCTTATATATGCAGTTTTCTTTGAACTTGATTTGCCTGTACTCTGATGTAGGCTATATGTCCTCAAGCCTACACCCATATTCAGACAATCTGAGTATGAACAGCCTTTTTCCACTGCTTAAACCACAACATCTTGGCAACGTCCTGAGCCGTAATTTTACACTAAGCAGTTATACCATACCGTCTCGACTGTTCATATATCTTCCAGTGTTAAGATTCTGTGAGAATTCTGTGAGGAATCTATGAGAAATCTCTTGGATATGGTATCCAAAACACAGTAAAGACGTTTCAGTACCTCATGGGATATTGCTTATAAACTAATTACTTTGGCTCCGCAGAGCCCATCTAAGGTCGAACTCCGTGACATGGTAACTACTGTCGACACTCATGGCACGCAATTATCCTTCCTGCGAGGGGACCGGAGACAACAGGCCTTTTGGAGTCGACGTTCTGGCAGGTAGGTGGGCGTCAGGTGTCCGGGGGGCTCGTGGGTGAAGCTTCCTCGCGACACTCGCACGGCACCTTTGGCAGCGCACCTGCTGCCAACCGCCTGGCCTTCCACTCGACAAATTTCAAAAGTGGAAATAATGAAGAGGTGCTTTCAGGCTTTGTCCATAAGGATCCGCGGCGAGGGAGGGAAGAGCGGGACAACGCTGAGCCATGCGTGGCCCAGCTGGAGCCCAGCCAGAGAAGACCCATGCTAATGCGAGTTCAGGCTCGTGGGCGATCGAGCACGTCGAGCGAGTGCGGTTCTCCTAGCTCGTTTCTCCCAGCTTTAATCCGCTCCTCACGAGGAGCTACGGCGTGTTACGGCTGATTGAGGCAAAGCGGTCTCGGTACCTGATTTCTTTTGAGCTTACATTCTGGAGCAATCAGTAATGAGAGCACTCACAGGTCCACGGACATTTTGTCTCGAGCGCGACGGCTAATTTGCGATTTCATGTTCCTGCCAAAAAAAGACGTTCTTAGGAAAGAAAATGGCTCCCCCTCAACCTTGTCACATATGCTTACTAACAGAGTTAGGCAGACGTGAACCGTGTCTGTGGCGTAATTTGAAATGTCACCCGCTATCGTGCGGCTGACTGATAGAGGGCAAAGAGCTAATGATTAATACTGCGATTACATGGGCAAGGAGGGGGGGGGGGGGAAACGAAAAACAAGGGTGCCAGCCTCGCCACGGAGGCGGCGTGCTGAACATGGCCGATAGCAGCGGCGTAAAGGCAAATAACCTGGAGAAGAAGCCGCTCAAATCCACTTTCAGTAAGACGCGTAGAGCACAGAGAGCGCCATGCCAATAAATAATGATGCCATACTGCTTTGCTGTGGCTGGATATGGTGAATATAATGGGGGAGGGGCTGGAAGCGTATCTGCAGCTAACAGCATGGACGCAGGTATTTTAGGCGATTTTTTGACAGGGCTAAAGAGGAGGCCGTCCGGATTACCGGTTGTGTAACCTCGTTACATCATTGCTCGAGTTTCTGGAACTTGTTTAAAGTGTGCCTAGCAAACAAGGCCGTCGGCTGCACGCACGGAGGAGATGCCGCCGTGTGAAGTAGCCCCAACGCATTATCTTCAGACCAGCTTGCGAGTATAAAACCTCGCAGGAGGTCATTTCCGATAGCTGGCTACCTGCTCTAGGACGATGCGCAATCAAATAAATCTACTCTCCGCCATAGCTACTACGACGATCACGGGAGCCGAACACTTGCAAAGAAGTTAGCTGTAATAGCGGCAATTCGGTGAGTCACCCAGAATGCCGAGCGCCAGACGGGTCACCATAATATGAGCCGCTTTTAGGGCTTAACCAAACAAGCGCAGTGGGGACGCGAACATAAAACCGTCAGGACGACCCTCATTAGCGCGGCGCGGAGTTCTTTCGGAAGGCTTCCGCGCATGAGGTCCGTGATGGCTTCCATATGCTTCCATCCGCAGCGCTCTTTAATAAATGGCATTGCATTACTTAAGGTTTGGGGGGGAAGGGAGTTGGGTGCCAATTGGACAGAAACCTCAAGTGTTTCTCTAATGCGCTTGACATGCCTGGGATTTCCTTTTTTACGGCGCACTCCTTATTGAAAGGGTGTGGATGGCAGCCATTGGGGGAACTGGGCCCGGACCCTCTTCCTCCTTCCCAGAGCCACACTTTCCATGAGTGCAGTGGAATGAGCAATAAAGAGAGCAGTGGTGCTGGTTATGGGATGGTGAGCTTACTGACGAAGGATAAAAAGAGACAGACAGACAGACATAAGTAGCTAAGCTGAGGCTCACGTGCAGAGACAGAAGAAATGATTACACACAGTGTATACAGTATAAACAAGAATCCAGTCATGTTAAGCTTGGTGTTGCCGATCTGTTGATCCGAGGAATCACAATGGGAACTGTCGAGACGAAGGATCCAATTAGGGTCCGGCTCACAACGTACGCGCGCGATCTCCCTAAAGGCCCGGTGGAAGAGAACAGAATGCCGCCAAGGCTCGGGAACCTCGCTGCGAGACGCTACAGTGGCTCTTTGAGTTTGCTTGATGTGTTCGCCGGGAGAAAACACGGCACGCCGCGTCCTGTCACATTTGCTCCCGTCGCCGTCCGGCCAGGGCCTGGGAGGGCCAGCCGGATGTTTGTCAAAGCGACAGGCCCTGGTGCCCGTGGCTGCGGTGTGGGGGTCGGGGGGGCTTGGGCTGTGGGGTTGGGGGGTGGAACAGGGCCCAAGCCCCCTGCTGGGAGCCCCAGCGACACCATGTCCAAGTGCTAGCAGATGATGCGCATTTCCGACGTGCTAATTCAAGGCGTCAGCTCGGCCATGAAACCGTTTCCTCTTGGGCCCTGGTGCCAGTCGAACACCTGGCTGACGGCGGGGTCATCATCTCCAGCACGCAGAGACCACCCCGTGACCCCAAAAGCTCATGGCAACACTCCACAATGACATTCCACAGAGCTGGCGAGGAAAAGGAGATGCAACTGTATCTTCACGCTGAGTCTCCTGACAGCCTGCTCCACGCGGTCATTCTTACTGGTCTGAATAACTCAGAATTTAATTTCGGCAGTGCGGTTAAAAATAATAAGATTATTAAGACTACAATTTTGAATATTGTTTTTTCCAAAATTCATAAGGATGGAAAGGCAAACACCTGGAGATGTATTGGTTTTTACATCATGCTGTTTAATGAATCCATTTGCTGAGGTTATGACATCTACATTTTTACAAGGACACTTTACAAGGGTCTTGCATCAGAAAATCTACATTATGCTGTCACTGACTTCAACCTCATGACAACAGACACCGCAGTGACTAACACAGCCCCTGTAACTATTTAAAAAAATGAACCTCCTACACACTACTTTTTGCAATTTGCTACTGTAACCTGCAATAATAATGTCCTTCTTCTTGTCTCGTGCGCGCTCACTCTCAGCTTGGAGGACACGGCTCGAACTCGAACACGTTCACACTGGCAGGACGGATTTTGGCCCTGTGTGGACAGGTGGAGTGACTCGGAGAGGGACAGAGAGCAGCGTGGGAGTGATGGGGACGTGTCTCCTCCCTCCACCGCCACCTTGCTCCACTGTCGTGCCACTCGGGACGGTTGCCTTGCTGCAGGATCTTGTTCAGGACCTTGAATATGTCAAACTACGACGCTGGTCAGCCGTCACCAATAATGTTTAGGATGGCTAATCGGACCAAAATTCAAATTGGGCAGAGGTTCTGTTTTTGTGAAATGACACCAAAAAAAGTTTAAATGGTCTTTCAGTCTTTAAAAGTATTTTAATGGTGTCACTGTTGTTTAGTTTGTAGTCTCAATAAAATCATACACATTAAGTTAGTAAAGTTCTATAAGATGCCAACTAGCCTGATGACAGGAAATTTGACTACCATAAATCATTGGTTGGTAGAGACGGGAACATTTAAAATATAGGATGCATATTACAATGGGTCATTCTTTGAAAAATGTGCATATGGAAACCGTGATGTTTTTATATTAAAATAAGTGGTAACCACATAATAGCCGAGCGCTGGTTTGAAAGATTGCTTTGGAACGTATATTTATATCATTGCTTTTACTGTCCACCACAGTAGACCCTTCATACTGTATTTAAAACTTTGGCTCAAGACAATCTATTCTGCAGGTGTTGCTTGGCATATTGGACAAAATAGTAGGCAAGTGCAGTGTGTGGCACCTCAGATCACCATCTGATGTTCCAGTTTTAAAAATACTTTCAAAGTGGAACAGTGTTTACTACTAAATAAGGACAGGGCATAGCAGTGAACCGGCATCGCACTGCAAACAAAAAATGAAAGTATTTGTCAGCCACCCCCCCTCCCCCCTCCCTCCACATGTGATGACTTCAAAGCTATTCTAAGCGTTTGGGCAATTAGAAAGAAATTTACAAGGGATTAGGAATGAGTACTGCACCTGGCTGAATCACAAACACATGCACACTGTGAACAAGAGAGAGAGAGAGAGAAGGAGAAGAGCACTGTGCCCTAATCCCTGTAACATTGTAAAAACCTGGATTTGATATGATCCAAATTTTGCAGTAATTTAATCATATTGTGGAATAACAAAGTGGATACAAAGCCAGGATCCGCTTGTCATCATGGAAACCTCTGTTATCTCATTCAATAGGATCATTTGGAGCACCAAATCTAGGAGGCTCTGTCTGAAAGGACAGATTTCCCGTAGCCTAATTTAACATCCTCCGTACCATATTTATTAATAATCGCTGGAAATTTATTACAGAAGCCCCAAGGGGGAAGTCCATGAGTGCTGGCTTCTCTGTTAAATTCCCTTGATAAAAAAAGGCCATATATCACTAAAAATGGCCTCCGAAACATAATTCTCTTCCTCTTTTATCAGCTACGTTGGTATTTAGCAAAAACATATTGTTAGAATCATATCGGTTATAGTCTACATCTCAGTAGTTACATTTGGACGGTGTTACTTAGAGAAAGAGAAATATAACACTTCTTCTATATTATATTAAATATAAATGTCCAGTCATCCAAGTTTGATGGATGCTGTTTAAGAATATGAGTCAGATATTGTTTGTGTAAATGACGTCCTTTCTAGTATTTTTTTTTTATATATTGGAGTATATGTACAGTGAGCCAAGCATACATAAAGCAAATGTATTTTTATTTTATCAAACCATAGATGGTTTGCGCATACTTGGTTAATAGTTTGTGTAGGATGAGCGCACAGCTGCTGTGCTCCAGAGGAACACAAGGGGGCGCCCTTATCCTTCCCCTGTGACGACCGGTGCGTTGAGAGAAAGTCCTGTGCAGGCCCCCCCCCAGCTCCCCCCTACAACACCCCCCCCCCCCTTTCTCCACGACAACTCTGGCTAACGGTGTGCCAGAAGGCGCGTCATGGCGACCTTTCTAACGTGTGTCAGTAATCGTCACGCAGACGCCGCGATGCAGTGCCGTCCTCTCTCGGCATTCGTAGGCTGTTAAGGCGGAAGAGAAAGGGCTGAACAAAGGATTGGAGAACAGAATAGCGCAAAGACAGAGAGAGGGAGAGAGAGAGAGTGGAGAGAGAGGGAGAGAGAGAGAGAGGGAGAGGGGGGCATAGCCTAGCCAGGCTTTAACACTTGTTCAGTCCTCTGGCGGTGGAGGATTTGGTGTCTAATGCCTGTGATTTTTTTTCCCCCCCCTTTGTGAATTAATTAGTCTTTGCCAGTGCCGGCCACATTTGTCATTTGAATTTATGCTAATGAGGTCTGAGGGCTCCTGGTGGACCTGATAGGCCTGAGCAGCTGCCTTCAGCTTCCGGGGGCCTCAGTCTCTTTCCTTCCTCCCATCTCTCTCTGTCGCTCGCTCTCTCTCCCCCCCCCCCCCACCACCACCACCTTCTGCTCTCTCTTCTTATCATCTCCAGAATCCTCAGTAGCCTGGACTCTCAGACCTGCCACTCTACGGTCGGTGTGTGTGTGTGTGTATGTGGGGGGGGGGGGGTACCATGTCCTGTACTGATAAGGCGGCTTAGTATCTCCACGTGAGGAAGTGGGCTTAGAGACCACACGCATTTGTCTCCTCAGTACAGGTGATCAACATTCTTTCACTGACGTCCCCAACTTAAAACCTGCAAGTGAATGCATTCCTATCTAAAATCATATTACAGGTGACCAAGCTAATGATTTCAGAATTATTTGTTCACGGAGAATACGAATGTACAAATATGAATGTGGGTTCAATGTTTACAAAGGGACAAACATCTCAGTTTTGTCATGTGTTCAAACAATGCCTAAAATAACAGATTTTCAGTCATGGGCTGAAATGATTTAGAGGGCGTTTTTGGCAGGCCTAAATCTCTGAGTGCCTACAGTCCTAACAATCCTATATTCCTCCTTTAACACAGTTATGCGAATGGTGAGTGCGGACGTTTGGAGTGGCAGGTAGGGTTTCAATGAACAGAAAGGAGTGAAATGCATATTTGAATGGCACAGATGTCTTTCATTGGGAGACATGAATGAAAGTTGTTTTTAGGGCCAGTTTATAAATAAGGTGGAAGGAAAGTGGTGTCTGAAACGAAGTCTGTGGGCCCTGCATCATATATAGCCACACACATTATAGCCTCTTTTTCCCCTTTTCCTCTTGCTCTCTCTCTCTGTCTGTCTCGTTCTCCCTCTCCCTGAAAGCATAAAGCTGTACATAGAGACTTGAGGGGCCATCTTGGTGGCATTTTTTGTTTGTGTTTGTGGGGCGGAGCCGTGATCACCTGGTCACCACCCCAACACCGTCGTGAGCATCACTCTGAGCGCGTAATATGCTGCTCACTGTGTATCGTTAAAGGTCTGAAGCAGCGCTGAACGTCCACCACATGGACTTCTGCTCTTCCAGGAGAAGTGAACCGCCATTTCAAACGTTTGTACCTGAGTTGTCAGTTAGCTCCTCTGATGAGAAGAGAGTGCGCGGGAAGCACGAGGCCTTGTTCTGGGTTTACAAAGATCAGCTGTCATGCCTTTGTTTTCTTTTTTCCAGCACTCGGAGAGTGGATAAAGAAACACTTTAAAACAGTTTTCCCTTATTTGTACCTTTATCGGCTGCCTAAGATAAAGAAACAATAAGGTGTGCTTTTATAAAGTGCTGTTTGTCTTCCTGTTACAGAAAAGGGGGGAGTGAGAGAGGGGGGAGAGAGAGAGAGGGAGAGAGAGAGAGTGAGGGGAGAGAGAGAGAGTGAAGGGAGAGAGGGAGAGAGAGAGAGAGTGAGGGGAGAGAGAGAGAGTGAGGGAGAGAGGGGAGAGAGAGAGAGAGAGAGTGAGGGGAGAGAGGGGAGAGAGAGAGTGAGGGGAGAGAGAGAGAGAGAGGGAGAGAGGGGAGAGAGAGAGAGAGAGTGAGGGGAGAGAGAGAGAGAGAGAGAGAGTGGAGAGAGAGAGAGTGGGAGGGAGAGAGGGGAGAGAGAGAGAGTGAAGGGAGAGAGGGGAGAGAGAGAGAGTGAAGGGAGAGAGGGGAGAATGAGAGGGGAGAGAGTGGAAAAATACTCATGTAATGTGACTGCTGATTGTTAGGCAGCTTCAGAAATCTGCAGTGAAGCCTTTCATTAGAGAAGGGGCTTTATGGCTTAACAGTGACCAGGAGAGGGCGGGGTGATGAGGAAGGGAGGCAGCCTTATTGGCTGACGTTTGGGCTTGATTTGGCCGCATTGTGTTCTTTGAATGAATTGCGGCTCACTGGTGTTACTTAAATGAAACTTGCTTAAGGCCCACGTGCACTGAACGGTCTGCGGTTCTGTGGACTGCTGTGGCAGCCTGGTCTAGTCGGAGGTGAAATCTGACAGGATTTTATTATGATTTAGTCATTATGTCGAACGTTTTTTTAGGTCTTTTAGGTTCCAGATCCCTTAGTGGACTTTTCTGGTTGAATGTGAATTAATTTAAGGTTAGAACAGGTCGCCTAACCTTTTGACTTCTCCACAGGCGTGTGGGTCACAGGGAGGCAGAGTTACTTTGTGATTTAAATGGCCTCCGTGCGCAACGTTGGAGCGAACATGCATTTATACTTCTGGAAAAAATGTAATCAAATTACACCCAGAACTTTGTGTCTTTATCACTCCGTTCCCAGCGCCTTACAGTGTCTACAGCTATTTGGCTCAACTTCCTTCCACCTACTCCAAGGGAGGGAGATGGAGATGAAGGCTGTTGCTAATGTAATTTGGAGGGGGATTACTGCGTTCTTTTTACTGTCTTTAGGGTTTGCGGCTATACTGCCAAAGAGATGTGTTACTGGGAGAAAGCAGCGAGCCTCAGACACCCCCCCTCCCCCGCCCTCCACTACCCTCTCCCCTTCCACTCAGCTCTGGCATCCTGGCTAGAAAGCCCACAGCGAGAGGCGGCAAGAGGGGCGAAGGCATCCGATACGCGCTCGCGTAATCGCGTCTGCTAAAGGAGGCATTAGGCGGCGAGGGGAACAGGATGCCGGAGAGGACAGGCGGGGACCGTCTTGGGGCGGGAACATGACGGACGCGTCCCCATGCTGAGCGACGCCCGCGACAAGCTTTAGCAGCCCGACGCGCACGTCTTTGTCAGAAACGTCGAGGAAACTCGAAGCCCCCCCCCTCCAAGTGCGGAAGCCTGGGCTCTGAGTTCTACCTGCGCCTCCTGCAATGACAGTGTGTCAGGATTTGCATGTGAGCACAATTATTAAGAATAGGGCCTTTATCGGATCCTACTGTGGACTAACCAAGATGCCAAGATGCTGCCTTCCTTAATGGACTTGGTTTCTGTGCAGGAAAGCTGTAATCTTCGCTCTCTTATGTGAGATGCAATCAAAGAGTCTTGTTAACCTTGAACTGTTAATGGCCTCCAAACAGACATCATGTAGTGTCCGACAGGAGGATTCGTTACCTCAATGGCGAAGCACTTGAAAGGACCTGCGTTAAATATCACATCCAAGACAAAGAAAACATTCAGCATGGACCACTTAGCTGATCGCAGCATCTTTGGAGAAACTCATAATTGTTTTTTTGGCAATCATCATGGCTGTTTGAGCCTTTGCCTTGGTGGATGAAGTCTTTGCTTTGGGTTCATTTCCTATAGCATGATTTGCCCTCCGCAATGGTTTAGATCTTAACTGTAAGTAGTACTCTACCCACCACACACATGGCTCACGTAGACAAGACTGAAACTGGGCAGAGGAGGGGAATTGATTTTGCTTTGGCTGTCCGGGACAAGAATGGATGTGATGTGGTTTGTGTCTCGCACTGGAACGGAAAAAAAAAACCCCGTAAAGTGTGGTGGAGGGTAAATCCCAAAGACTAACAGGGAGCTCGTTAAGAAGGAGAGCGCAGAGAAGACAGAGGCCTGAGAGTCCAGCTCCATTTCAAAGTGATGTAATGCGCAAGAGTCCAAATAGCAACCGGTTGGAATCCTGTGGCCGTGACCCTTTTCGTCGCAGGGAATTTGTTCCATTTGGACAGTCCCACCAATGCCATCTCCATATCCGCATGACTCAGAGAGACAGAAAAAGCAATCAACTAGATAAAAGAGTCCTAAAATGTTCAATTGAGTGGGTATGGCACTGAAGTGTGTATTTTAGTCAGTGGGTCATGATATGTAATGTACTTTCTTCCATTGAGAGTTACAAGGACAGTGAGGAGAAGCGATGGCACCCATACAAGTATGGAATGAGTCCCAGGACCTTCTGTTTTTATGAATGGGAAGGTTTTAGAAGTCATTAACAGAAAGCGATCCAACTATCAACCCTGTAATGAACCCTGACAGAAAATAGGTTACATTTTGAAAATACTGAATCCCTTGTTTTGCTCAATTACAAGTACAACACTGTTATTGTAGGCCGAGAAAGAGCCATTTCAGCTACCAGCTTTCGAGGTGAAAGTTAGAGCACAGTGCGAAATGGGGGAGGGGGGGGGGGTACTGCTCTAGCAGCTGGCTTCCTCCTTTGTGTTTGTGTACGGTGCGGGGCGCCCAGGATCTGCGGGAGTGTGGCGGGACACGGCCTCCCTCCGCTTCGTCCCGATCCCGCTAAATGAAGTGAATCCATCACGGAGAAGGAGGGCGTGACAGTGATTTCGAGAGGGAGGGGTTTGGGGGGGGTGGGGTGTGGGGAGGGGGGTCCGCGCTCCTCGGGACGCGGGGGTGGCCGGCGTCTCCTCTGGCAGACGCTCGTCCCGGAGACAGATGGCGGAGGCGGAGAAGTGGAGAGGAGGAGAGGAGAGCCCTCCCTGTCTGCCTGCCCTGCCTGTCTGCCTGCCTGCCCGCCCGCCCTGCCTGTCTGCCTGCCTCCAGAGCAGCTGCTCAGCGCAGGCCAGAGCGAGCAGCCCAGGCTGGCCCGGGGAGCGCGGCGGGGTGTCTGCCCGGCAGAGTCCTCCCTGGCAGGGCTTCTGACGGCGCGCACCTCCCTCAGAAGGGGCGGGAACCTGACGGTGGCCAGACAGACAGGCTTAACTGATGTTTAAAGTGCCTGGAGGCGTGTGGCGAGAGGAGACTGACCTACATTAAGGCGAAATGTGAAGCACAGTGTAGACAGAACCTCTCCGGCAATTAGAGGCTTCACAATAAGAGGGATGGCTGGGTTGCTGTTTTTCTGGGGTTATTGTTTTTTTTTTAGGGGTGGGTGACTGTTTTACTGTTTTGGGAGGATTCCTGCATGGGCTGTGTGCTCAAAGCTCATTGTCTCTTAGGGAATTGTAGACAAACACTGACCAGTTTATTTGATAAACAAACGTATTTCTTTTAGGGGAAAATGCTACTCTGACCCATTTAAAGAACAGCAGTCTCACTCAGAGATGTGGTGCGTGTCTGGATGTGAATCACCTCGTTGGCTGCATTTTGCCTGCGATTCCCTCCAAGACACGATGTGATAATGTGCAAGTAAACCAAGCATTACAGAACACGTGGGACTTATAGCTTTGCAGAGCATGGCCTGTAACACCACTGAGCAGAGACGGAGAGATGGAGGCGCTGGAGGGGGGGTGGACGACACTGCACAACGTTGGTGGCTGCACTCTCACCGGGGTGAGTCTGTGTGAGGTCTCTGCTAGCCTGAAAGCTAGGAGTCCCTGGGCCGCCCTGGGCCCAACGCACCGTCAGCTGTAGGAGCCGATCCCCGTCCCCATAGCGATGAGACAACGAGGCCAATGAGGGCGTGTTTTTCTCAGGAGACTGTCCCCGAGTGAGCATGGGGAAATATGACTTCCGTGACTTTTTTTCCGACTGCTTTCGTGGAACTTGTCTCTGCTGTTGTCTGACAACGAGGGCAGACGGCGTTCTCGCTGATCCTGGCGATGGCGTTTGTCACTGTTGCATGTTAAGTCGTTGCAGAATGACGGAAGCTTCTCCTGAAGAAAGCTGGAGTGGTTCATCAAAAAGGACATTTCGAGTGTGGTTAACAAGCTTCAGCTTGACAGAGGTACAGGGGTTGCCAATAACCGAACAATGCATGGCGAGATGAATGTGTGTGCGGGTGTGTGTAGTGGTGTGAATTACACCAAAAAGAGCTCCTGATAACTTCACAAGTTTACAGCCTCAGAACACGAATATGGCCCCTTAATGGTGTAATATTGTCTCCAGGCACTGCCGACAGCGATACTGACCAAAAGGCCTCGAGAGTGAGCATTAGAGCCCCTTTCTACTGACCCACACAAAAGTGCTGCTATGTCCTATGGGCCTTTCATGTGAAACAGGAGGGTGGCCTTAAAAAGCCATTCCGTAACACAGCCAGTCAGCCGCCGTTACCACAGACACTCGGCAGCGCCGCCACAACTTATGTCTCGGCCGATGACACATCCAAATATTTATGGTAATCGCTTGCTCTGCACACTGCGGCTAATTTCAGCCCTTCTCTCCCCGTGCACATTATCGCTTTAGCAGAGCCGTAATGTAAACACGCCATTACAAAAGCACCCTTATAGCACGTGAAGGGGGCGGGGGGGGGGGGGGTCCTGGGGATAAAAATGAAGGCCCGTTCTGGAACTTAGCCGCCATGTCTTATAAATAAGTAATAACCCTGGACATGTAGCGGTTAGTAGCAGTGGAAGCAGGTCCGAACATCGACCCCACCTCTGTTTGCGTTGTGCATATTTCATAAGCCAGGTGGGGGTTGGAGTGTGTGTGTGTGTGTGTGTGTGTGTGTCTGGGTGCGGGGGGCCGGAATAAAAGGCAGCCACATAAGCGCCTGGTCTGTTCACTGTCACGGACGATGCTACTATTAATAATAGCGGTCTAGGTGTCTTCACGGCTGTCGAGGGTCCGTGTTGGTTTTTTTTTTTCTGTTTTTCTTGTGCTTCGGCCTTCCTGTGGATGACAACTAAATTGGGGCCCTGCTGTAGCCATTAAAGGGTGGCCTACGAGGACACTGAGCAGGCTGGCGCAGTGGTGTGAGGGACGGCGGGGGGCGGCGAGGGGGGAGACGGTTTCGGGGGGCGTTCGCCTTGCAAAATGACACACGGCGTTTCCCTTACAGTGTGCAGGTCACGGCGGGGCTCAATGGCGCCACTGTGCAGCGGGGGCCCCTGCGATATTACTCAGCCCCGGTGATAGTCAGGTTTAATAAGTGCCGTCGGGCGTCCGACATCGCCGCGGAATGTCCTGGGAAGTGTGCTAACCTTCTAAAGTGCTCGTCCCAATAACGCGTTTGGACTGTCTCCATGTCCTTTCTCTCCCCAAGAGTCTGAAGCCGTAATAATTAATAAAGATGTTGTGTTCCTAACGACGGATTCATCTCCGGATGAGGGGGGGCGGGGGGGGACATGTTGCTGCAAATAGTTAGAAAAACAGACTTGTTGCTTCCCCTTTGCAGCTATTGAAGGCATGGTCAACAACTGTCTGCCCTGCAGCCTGTGTTAACACCAGACTGTCTCCTCCATGTTTGGGCAGCAAATGTAATGCACAAACATGGCGAGAGTGGAAGATGCCTTTAGAGTCATGCTTGAGTGCCTTTAGAGCCCAGACCGTGTGCCTTTAGAGCCCAGACTGTGTTTAGAGCCAACTATTGCATTTAGGGCCTTGCCTGTGTGCCTTTAGGGTCTTCCCTGTGTGCCTTTAGGGCCTTGCATGTGTGCCTTTAGGGTCTTCCCTGTGTGCCTTTAGGGCCTTGCGTGTGTGCCTTTAGGGCCTTGCGTGTGTGCCTTTGGGGCCTATCCTGTGTGCCATTAGGGTCTTCCCCTGTGTGCCTTTAGGGCCTTGCATGTGTACCTTTAGGGTCTTCCCCTGTGTGCCTTTAGGGCCTCCTTGCATGTGTGCCTTTATGGTCTTCCCTTGTGTGCCTTTAGGGCCTTGCATGTGTGCCTTTATGGTCTTCCCCTGTGTGCCTTTAGGGCCTTGCATGTGTGCCTTTAGGGTCTTCCCCTGTGTGCCTTTAGGGCCTCCTTGCATGTGTGCCTTTATGGTCTTCCCTTGTGTGCCTTTAGGGCCTTGCATGTGTGCCTTTATGGTCTTCCCCTGTGTGCCTTTAGGGCCTTGCGTGTGTGCCTTTGGGGCCTTGCGTGTGTGCCTTTAGGGCCTTGCGTGTGTGCCTTTAGGGCCTTGCGTGTGTGCCTTTAGGGCCTTGCGTGTGTGCATTTAGGGCCTTGTCTGTGTGCCTTTGTGCCATTTCCATGTCTTCTTTACAAACCCTCAGCAGAAAGGACACAGAATCTCACATATGTACAATTATACAATTATTACATGTGAAATGTAGTATTAAACTCATAGATATGTGATCACGATCATATCTCTGGAGACACTGAGATCCCCTGAGAGACCTCAAAGCCTGTGGCATGACACATCCAAGCAAGCAGCCATAACACTGGGCACACCCAAGGCTTCTGCCTTGCTGGGTTCATCATACCCATAACCCTTATTTTAAACACACCCAGGGACTATCTCAGTTGGCTAAGTGTGTTAAATGTGTATATTACATACCATGAATGAGCTTTAAACAAAGAACAGGAAAACACTGCCAGTATATTACGCTAGTCTCTCTCTCTCTGTCACACACACACACCCACACACATTAAATTACTAACATGGGGTACAGATGTAAGACAGTCTGACAGATATCCACTTATCTATGGAGTTCATTTAAAAATCTTTAGTCATAGATTTTTTTTTTGAAGATTCAGTATTAAACACGCATACAGTAAATGCGCGTGAATAAAATGACAAAGAGGTATGCCAACCTAGATTAACTTCTTTTTGAAGCTTTTCAATTGCTTCTAATTGGAAATTATGGGAATTGGAAATTCCTATCGATTTGTACGGTTTGTAGTTCCCTTCATTAACAGCCAATAAACCCTCAAAACCCTTAACCCCCTCTATACTTAACTCCCCCTCAGGACTGACACACAGTAATTCTAAAAGAATATGCAGCACACCAAATTTTCCGATCTAAAAATTTGATGAAGTGTAGAGGGTAGCAATCATTCACCCTAATAACCATATGGCAGGTTTGCCCCTCCTGCCAGGTCTTCTTTTGCTTTCTTGTCTAGCCATGTGCTTTCTGTTTGTTTTGGTTCTGTGCCCCGCCTTAGCCACGCCTTCCACCTGTTTCTGCTTTGCTGACCCTCTCCTGTGCAATTTGCCCCAGGTGTCTCCTATTAGTATTCTGTCTACTTCAACCCCATGTTTCCTGGTTGTCGTTGCTGGTCATTGTGCTATGTTTGGCTCTGTGCTTGTGTGCTGTGTTCTGTCTCCTTGTTCTGTTAATAATTTCTCTGACCCATGTGTTTGCCCGTTTTGTTGCTTGTTGTTTTGTGTGTAATATACTTATTTCTTTAGTTATGTCCTGGTCTTGTCTCGCTGTCTGACCCCCCTGGTATTTCAACCTTACTAAACGTCACACTTCTAAGAACTTGCGTCTTGCGTCCGTTTCTCGCAGCGTCACACCATGTGAGCCCGTGAACACAGTTTCAAACACATTTATTCACCATTTTGTGCACTGACACCTTTAAATCCCTCTAAAGAAATGGGTGTTCGTACAATACCAAATTTTAACATGCTCTGTTTTGACTCGGTGCTACGAAGTGAAGTGTAAAGTGGTGTTATCATCTATCTACTTAGCTAGCTGTTTCGTTCCAACACTGTTGTCTAAGAATACTGCAATTTCTTTCACCCAGGACAAGCTACTCATATAAAGTGCACATGCATCGTGTTAAATGATGTACGTGCAACATCAAATGCACGTACAACATTAAATGATGGCTGCATACATTCACAGAGAGCAGGTCTGATTCGCCGTACTACTTAGCAGCACTTCAATGGTCATTGGAATAGATGAGCCCAGCTATGGATACGAATGGAGATGTGATATTCCACAGAGAGGCTTTCAGGTTTGAGGATGTAGAATGTTTTGCAGTGTGTCTCTAAAGGCTGTGCTCATTCAGGACAGGCTCAGGCTGGTGTCCAGACTCACTGACCTTTGGTAGAACTTTAGCAGAAGGGCTCAAAAACTTAAAGGTGTTTCATTAGGTCCAGGTTCTAAGCTATTACCTTTGGATTAACAGCAGTCATAGAAAAAAAGCAACATCTATGTAAGGTAGATCTATGTAAAGTTTGCTCTCCAGTATAACTTGGTTTAATGATTGGGTCCGTGGTGGTGTCCCATGTATGCATGTATGCATCATCATATATCAGATGCTTAAAGGCCTTTTATAAGAGCCCAGAACAACATCTTACAAAAAAATAAAAACTTTTAGGGCAGGGCACTATGTTAATTACATGTTGGATTACCAAATGAAAGTTATTGAAGGAAACTCTGTAAGATACACTTACATGTAGTTTAGTTAAAGTCTAAATAGTTTAAAATATGTGAGTGCATTATCTTCACCGTTATCACTACTAGTGGCAATTTCCCCAAACAGGTTAATTAATAAATTAATATAACAGGTTCATTAATAATAAATCAGTAAAATAAAATGACATATTTTTACATTTAGTTTGTAAGCTAGTGGGAAGCACTGAATGCCATGGGTTAGCTTTCTAAGAATCTCGCTGTGTTGCTGGATTTTCCTCAACAAGGAGGCCAACCACATTAACACCACATTGCAAATATATTAGAATCATAAATTTTTGTGGCTAGACATTGGTAAGGCTGTTCTCTTGATACCAGTACAAAGCTGACGTTTAACACCGAACTGTTCTATACTCAACCGCCATGCGAAAGATCGGGTTGCGGTTCACCCAGCTGACAGGGAACCGCTGTGCGTTAAGCCACACCCCTCATTAATCCTTAGGTCAGTGGAACAGTAGTCCAAGAAATCCCTCTTCCTTTCTGCTTTTATTTTCCCAAGAGACCCTGGGTTCTCAACACCCTTATGACGAAGACGTCCAGTCCCTGTGTTGTGGCTTGGGATATTACATAGATAATCTCCTCTCAAAAGGTTACTGTGGATCCAAGGCTATTATTTAGCTTCTCATCGTGTGGCATTTCCAGCTATTGGTCTATAATTACTGCATTCCATGACTGAGTTCATCTTAGATTTGAATAATTGTGCACTGAAGCAGAGTCAGAGCCCTGAGCCTGCACTCAAAGGTCCACCATGAGCAGGGTATTGCCACTCCTTTGCAGGGCCTAGAAGTCAAGTATGGCCAGCGACAAATTTGTCTCAGGCTTGCTGGAGCGGCCTCAAAATAAGCTCGTCGCTGAGGTGTAACACGCTGCTGTTTTTGTGCCAGTTTAATTTTAGTTTTGAAAACATAGTGTGGAGAGGGAAACATACTTATTCTGAATTTTCACTATATTCTTTGGTATATTTGTCATTTCACAATATCATATCATTTTCATTCCCTGATTACCACAGGAATCAAAGTTAAGTCTGACAAAATTCATATTCCGACCATAAATTCTCTATTATGATATTAAACTGTAATCTATGGCTGTACAGGGGTATTTTGCATAGAATCTGACACCATCTCTGGAAATATAAACATTTGCATAACCCCATTTTCAATTTCCATGTGAGAAACCAGTAACTGGCGTCCTCCACGTTGTTACTTTATTGCTGAACAGTGGGTTATTGTTCCTTTCTTTTGTAATTGTATAGCACGAGCAATCATAATTGTACGGTAAGTACAGCTTTGGTGACTTCAGGCTTTACCCTGCCATTCAACATGCTGACTATGGGCTTCGGCAGTCAATTTACAGGCCACACAGGGTTGGTGATGTGGTCTGCAAAAGATCCGAGTTTCTAGGCTCGCGTTCTAGCTCCCTTAATGTCCTCCTATAAGCTTTTTCTATTTACATTAGCCTGGCTAAATCCTCAAATTTAACCCGCAATCCCAAACTACCATGGCCCTCCGTGCAAACATATGAAACTGATCGTCTCTTCCCAGCTCACAACCCCACAGCCATATGCCTTACTTAATCCTATTCGAAAGCCCCAAGTAAGGCTATGCAGCCTTGATGCTAATTCTCTTCAGTGGGTAAACTGATGTCTTCGGGGATGCATCTTGCCGAAGGAGAGGCTTTCTGACCCAAAATCAGCTTAAGCCTAATCAAGGGCACTGTGAGTTATGTCTCCCCACTGCTAGCTCTGTGTGTAATAGATATGCACATGGCGAAGGAGCACAGAGGTCCTTGCTAGCTTGTGGTAATCGATTTTACCTCTGAAGGCCAACTGAAGAGAACCCTTCATCTGCTCTGGTGCTCCAAATTGGCCTGCCAGCGTCATGGGCATCTGGCAAAGGCGGGTCGGCTACATCTGGAGGGGCTTCTGCTATCTCTTTAGCTCTATCATGGCTAAGTCAGTCTGAGTCTCACTAGCCCTGACACAAGCCTAATTAAACCCAATTAGACAAATCCCCTGGACTCCCATATAATCTTCTGGACTGCAGAAGAAGGGGAAGGCGGGAAAAAAGAGAGCCGACTTGGCAGGCGAAGGAGCAGCATGTCCCTCCTTGAACAAAGTGAACGGGAAGCTTCTAATGTATCAAACACATGGATTAGCGGTTAGCAAGGGAGCAGGAGCAGCAGGGAGATGTGGTTTCATGCTTTCTCTGGGCTGATTTGGCCTCAAACCCAAGTTAGTCTTGCGGGAGGCCCAAAAATTCACCTATCCATGTGCAAACTGACATCTGTACGAAGATAAGTAAATACACAATGACTCAATCCTCGGGAAATTATTTGGCTCAAACAGTCAGGTGCTGAGAGCCGTTTTCCACGTTTATGCAAAGGGAGGCCCTTCATTAAGAAAACAGACGTGTTATTTGAGCGCTGACGATTTTACATCAGGCAGCCAGCTTTATCCGTACTGAACCTGTTTGTTTAGGAACTAGGACCAACGTGGACAGCAGTTGGTGCCGTGAGCCCCGTTTCTGAGAACCTAATCCTATTCCCCTGGCAGAAGTCCTGCACAACTTTGCTCAAGACCGCCTCTGAGCAGAGGCCCAGCGCACATCGCCTCCCTCCAAATCGATGAAGAACAAAAGTTAAGCGAACCCATCTGTCGTTCTCTTCTCCCTGCACATGGCCTTTTGTGTTGTCAATCTCTCAACTCTAATGTTACAAAAGGCTGCAATATTTTCATACAGAGGGAAGATAATCTTGCACTTGACTCCTAATATCAAGTCATTTTAACAGGAGCACTTGGGCCATGAATAATGCACGGGTATTCAAGCTCCACTCTGGCCCGAAAGGAAGTGCTCGCTCCCAGCCCCAGTCACAGGATATCAGCAGCTTATTCATAATTCAGCACACTGGAGCACTTGCCGCTGGCCGATGGGCCTCTTGAAGAGCCTCTTTTGATTTCCTTCCCACACTTTTCACCCGCGCCCGCTTGCACGTGGATCCTCGGGCTCACGTGACCCGCGAATCACAGATGTCTTCATCAAACCCCTATGAGCTTTTCAGAGGATTGTGGGAATTTACCGTGCATTGGGTATTTCTGTCGGGTGGGGTAAGGATTTGTGGGGGGGGGGACTGAAGTGCAATGATGATATACCACTGCAGATATTGTTAATCCACTCTGCCCTACTCGTGGAAAGACGAAGTATCTTAAAGTGTCATTTGTCCTCGCGTTGTGGATTGACTTGTCTTGTGCATTTTCTTTTGCAGGTGGAAAATTTTAGTGTTCACCAAAATGCAAATGCATGGGTTTTTCTTCTGCCTTTTAAAAATGTTCATTTGAAGTTCATATCCCTCCGGGACTGTACGACGCTGCATTTTGCATGTGCTCCGAACCTTCCTTTGCAGTCGCCCTGCGAGGTGACCTACTTGTTTGGGCCGCTCTGTGCTGTGTAATTGCACAGGCCTTGAGCGCTGAGGATTGCGCCTCTACACGCACTGGTCTGCATGAGTGGGACGCCAGCCCGGTGGGACGTAACTGAATTCTGACACAGGCATTTGTCAAAAGCTTCTTCCTGCCGTATCATTTGCAGAGCAATGGATCTGCCCTGGCTTGCATCCAAATCAGTGACTCATTGGTTTCTTGTGGCTTGGAGGACAAATACATGACCAGGTTATCCCTGTGGAGCTGGGCTGTGATGTAATGCTTTTGTGGGCCCTGGACATCTTGTTTAAGAATGATGCAAAGGTACAATTGTACATGTAACTGTATATAGGCTATGTAATATCTGTTGGGGTTGATGTTCGTATGGATCGGTGCGAGATGGAACATACTGACGTATGAATGCAATTCCATGTGCAGCTGCACAAAAAGAAAATCAACCCTGGAAATGTAGCTTTTTCCGTGCTATCTGGATTTGGTGAAATTGTGCCGTTATATGTTCACGAGCAGCCGTCAAGCAAAAAAAATCAGGTCAAAATGCACACGGGTCCAGAGAGCTCGAGGTTTGGCTGGCCTGGTTTGAGCCTTTGCTCTCCAGATCTCTCTCCAGTTGCCTGTTACCGAGCAGACCCCCGGAGAAACTGCCCCCTTTCAGAGGCTGCTGGGAGAATCTGTCAGACGGTTCAACATTTTGCAAAAGGGGAGCTGACAGCAGAGATTACCAGACGTCAGAGGGTTTTTTTTTTCACCTTGGTGAGAACAGTCCCTTATTCTACTTTTCATTATGGTTCATTTATAATACACTCCAGGGTGGACAATTTGTGCACAATTTTGAGAGCCTACTTTCACTTCTTTTATCAGTTTATCAGTTGTTTTTGACCACACGCCTGCCAGCAGTTGGTAGACTTTTTTCCAACGGCAGACCATTCCGTAAATACAGGGACTCAAGTTTGAATCTTCTGACTCACGCACACTAACAGTGCTTGTCACGTCAAATAAAACATTCTGAAATCCTTTGTCTCGGTCACTCTCTCTCTCAATTCTCTCTCAGTGTCGCCATGTTTTTCCAAGCCTTAAAAATCTTTGTCAGTCCCCTCCTGTTCGTTTACATTGACTGCGAAGAGAACAGTAACCTGTCTGCCTATTTCAAGGTAAATGCTTGCGTCCTAATTGCTCTCCCACACGCATTACCATGCTGTGTAGCGCTCGGGCAAACATGTTTGAGGACACGCACTTGCGTAAAACTACAGTAATGTGGAATTGCGAAAACAGTAGCAGGTCTGTCCTCCGGTGTGACTCTGTACGTCAGGGCACACAAGCATGTGTGTCTTCAGCAGCTGTCACAAAGGAGGTGATCTTTTGAAATCTGACCTGAGGGAATGTTTAATTAGGATCTTTACATGTTCCAGGCTGACTTGTACTG
Organism: Brachyhypopomus occidentalis; assembly: GCA_020368025.1. Classification (NCBI taxonomy): domain Eukaryota; kingdom Metazoa; phylum Chordata; class Actinopteri; order Gymnotiformes; family Hypopomidae; genus Brachyhypopomus; species Brachyhypopomus occidentalis. The sequence continues at coordinate 6,771,925 of JAGXOD010001382.1, forward strand.
ACACACTCTTGACATCGGCTTTCCACAGCGTGCCAAAGCAGCGGAGAAGCACCCTGCCCGCGCACATGCTCTAAACCATGCTGGCAGACTGACGCGCCGTCACGATGACTCTCGCGCTCTCGTGTTTAGCGGTTTTGATGCATGTTAGCGAAAACCATAGGGATGGTGACGGAATACCGCCGTCTCATTGGGGATCACTTTAGACGAGGTTTAATTCCCTCCCCCTCCGTTGTCTATATTTAAAATAAACAATGTGGAAAATGCAGGAAGAATGGAGAGGAATAAAGAAATGCCTGCTTACTGTGCTGGGGCAGGTGTTGTTAATGTTCTTTGCAGTCAGCACACTGTTCTACACTGTTAAATATCAGAAATTGGCCTCTGTCGCCTTCAGCATAGAACACTTCAGCGTGAGTCTTTTTCGTCCCTCGCGGTATAAACAAGCCCCATTATGGTCTTGATTTCCACCCACCATCAGACAGCACTGGTCCCAATAACGGGATACTCAGGGTGGCCAAGGTAGGCATTAGGGCTGATGTGGGCTGAGCTGTCTGCAGTTCTGCTGGCCTTAGCCAGAAGCAAAATGCCATTAGGCCTGATTGCACTCTCCACCACAGTATAGTGGACATTACTAGATGAGCTGGTTATTTATATGGTGGTCAAGTGGCGGCTTGTTGATAACAATGGCCTTTTTTGCCCCACAGGGAGGGTAAGAAGAGCAAGAAAATGACTAGTCATGGTGCAACTGAGTAGGAAGGCTTTGGAGACACTTGACATTTGGAGAATTTATGACTGCATTCTGTAGCATATGGAAGGGGAAATGTTAGTCACGAGTGCCTAAGTTAACTAGTTCTAAGCAATCATGGCAAAATGTAGGGATCAGGCACGGGGCTGCATAGTTTCCAGCTAATACTTCATGAAATACCTTTCGGCTTTGCTGCAGATCCAAGATCGCACATTCTTCAGTGTGATGTAGGGCCTAAATCATCCCAGTGAAGTTTGCAATCAGAACGTTCGAAACTAGACAAGTTTCTGTAGTCTGTAAATCCTTTGCATCATGGCAGATGGCCACGTATTTTTTTTTTTTTTTACTTTCCAAGCAAGTCTTTTTTTCACCGTTTCTATATGCTTTCAATCAGGCATGCAAAGTAGGACCGCGAGATCCAAATTCCTTGCATAAATGTTTGTGTTGTTGATTTAATTGTCATGCTAATTACTGTGATTGAAGTGATTAAACATTTAAGACTAGGCTTTGAGGAGAGGCATGCAGTTACCAAGGAGACCCTTGTATGCGAACACTGCGATGTCAGTCACAATAAACCTCTATCTTCAGCTCACTAGCGAAAAAAGGTTGTGATGCCTCTCAGAGCTTGGGAGGAGTTCCTAGCTGAGTAGGTGGATGAGCCAGGTACAAGCGCGTTTTATGGAGATGAACAATTTTACACATCCTGAGAAAATGCAGAGTGCGATGGCTTCTCCTATCCGTGCCTATAGGGCAGTGCCTTATACAATGTTGAGCCAATGCTGTGAGTGCTATTTACTGACCGCTTCAAACGTAGCGGCACCTCAGCACAGGTTCACGTGTGAAGGCCAACGTGAGTTCCCTGCTGAACGCTGGTGAGCGGCAGGCGAATGGAACATCCAGTGATGCAGCTTCAGACGCTGTGGGTCTTAATTTAATAGTGGTGCCACGGTGTGTGTTAGTGGTGTGTGTGACGGTGCCCATGTTTGGGGAGGGGGGGGGGTGTTCAGAGGGCCGGGTCTGGGTCTTGTCCTCTTGTGCGAGGTAATTGCGAGGTAATTGCGATGCGCCAGTCATGGCGACGAGCGCGCGGATCTGAGGGCAGGGAGTCCTCGCTGGGCCCCCAGGGGTGAGTCTAATGTCGTCCTCTCATCTGTGCCACGCACGCCACTGTGACGGGGTTCGCCCTGACCTCCGCTCATCTGACCCACGCCACCGTCGTCCTGTGCAGAGGAAAAACACGCTGGGGGGGGGGGGTGTTTGATGCGACCGACGTAACCTGGCGAGGAGACTGAGCTGACATAGTTACTGATTACACACTCGATCACCTTAAAAATCAACGTGCTAACGATAGTCGCACAACATGAAAGTAAAGTATGACTATCTGGAAAGGAACTTAAACATGAAACTGGCTTTGAAGATTCATTATGGCTAAAGAAAAAAGCAAAAATGTGCCACAATGTTTCTTTTTAATGTTATTCTATGCACCCTAGTAGATATTTCCTAATCATATGCCATTATGCTACATGGGCAAACCAAAATCTTTTCCCTACTATAATCTTAGCATTGGAAACCACAGAGGCATGAGACACAGGCCGTGGTCTTTGTCATCGTATGTGAACATGTGGAAATTGATTTAACAATGTCTCGTTATGTTCCTGACCAAAAGAGAGGAGCCTTCAGGATATGCCGGCATCTTGGAGAAGATTACCCCTGTTCTGTCAGCGGCGTGGAAATGTGGAGAGAAAAGGTCCTTAAAAACATCTTTCTCTCACATGGACACGAGGCGCAATTATCTCTGCCACGGTTTCAGCCAAGATCTAGCCGTCATGTTGAGCAGGAGCGTTGCGGTGTGGGCGACGCGCCGCTGGAAGGTCAGAGAGCCCATATTGAAGCCAGATCTCTCTGCTTCTCCACATGTTCCTTGGCAAATGCTAAAAAAGAGAAGGCTGGAATAGACGCTTTACCGAGGGATGAATGTGTTACCTACGACACTGCCGGAGCGGCCATGCTGAACGAGATGGGCTTCGCCTAAGGTACTCTTTTTAGGAATTCTAATGCACATCCATCCTGAAGGGGTCCTATTGTGGATTATGAATGCGAGTGTCACTTGAGTGTGGGATTCGCCAGCACAAAGCAAAACAGAAGCGACTCCTAACACATCGGAGCATTAATGTGAGTTTACTTGGTAACGTGGTATATTTATCTCCACTTCTTCATTCTGTTGTCAAGAAATGGCTGAATCTTAGCCAACAATGGGCTTATTTGTTTCAGATTGCTCTATTTCCCCTCCAACTCCCTCTTTATGGTGTTTTGAATCATTAGTGCGGAATTATACAATAATGCCATGCTAAGCCAGGAATATGTAATGCACATTTCAGTGCTGCATAAACATATCATAGTGCCATGGTGCCAGTCTGCCTTTAGAGTCATGGGAGTACAAAGGCATTTCATCATTCATTTAGGAGACTTAACCGAGTATTAGAGCTGGACTTGGACAGTTGTAACCCACAGGGACGAACAGTCCCCCACGTATACATAATACCTGCGCCTAAGGCCCATCTGTCTGCGTGCTTAAATCCCAGTGGTGGTGACCCAGGCTGATGGTGCAACGCTGATGATGTGGAACCGGAGTCTGTGAGATCTAAACGCCGCCGTCATGGTGATGCATGGCACTGTATTAAGGCGGTTACATCTTCACAGAAGAACACCTAGCATCACGCAGTGGGTTAGATCATGCCGTGAGATCTGCGAACAAGGAGCGCAGTGTTTTGAACAGCTAATACATCATGGCTGCTGGTCGGAATGGGCTTCTCCGTCGTTTTTCTTCAGCTCCTTTCCACGCCGCTCCTCTTCTTTCTCGACTCTCCTCCAAAAAAGTCTCCCTTCTCCACCGTGACCAAAATCTAACAAACCGTGCAACGGGGGAGACATTCATGTCATCCCGAGTGGCTGATTGCATATCTTCAGCCATGATGATGATGATGATGATGATGATTACAGCTCTGGGGCTCCTCGGGGTATGGGTGCCTGGCGTGAGACGCCGCGCTACTCCGTGCCTCCTCCCCTGTCACCGCTGTCGGGGACGACTCGATGGATCCCCCGCGTGCCGGTCGTCAGGGCGGACACTGTAACGACACGGGTGCTTCTGCTCCTTCTCCAAACCCCTGCAGGTTCAGGACAGACTCCACACGTTCCGCATTGTTTGTCTCCAGGATCTGACATGCACCTCGTTGAGACTGCAGGTCCCCCAGGGACAGACGCACAGCAGATAATACCTACATCTCAATTCACTCTTGGCTAATAACACAGCCACTCCGCTTGTCTGGGAAGAGAGGGATCACAGCCAGGAAGTACTGAAGTGTGGCTGTGTGAATTAGGCGTCAGTTATTAGCAGGGGAGGGATGCGTTTAATTGGACTGTAGCACTGGCGTTTCTCTGTAAGACACAGACAACACGGTCTATGGCAAAACTACGGGAATGATCAAATCCATCTTTTTAAAGGTCAGGTACTTGCTTTGTGTTTTTTGCCCTCACATGGTCAAGGTGATCCACTGCACACTGACACCATGTTGTGGGGAACCAGACACAATCAACCCCCCCCCGCCCCCCATCACCCACCCCCTCCCTTTGTGTCACATCTACAATCTACATATTGATAACTATTTTGTGTGCTACTTATTTTGAATACACATATGGAAATGACTTACTTATGAATTACGACAAGGAATATACAATTATTGAATGAATACTCCATTCAATAGTATAGTTTAATCATGATCACAAGCCACTAGAAAATCTTGAGAAATGTAATTAACCCCAAAATTATTCCTTTACACTCTCATGAATATTTAATAAATCAAACAACTCAGATGTATGGGAGGAGATACAGAATGTGTTCATTCATGCTAATGTGACCCACTATTGATTAAAGATTAATTAAAGTCTGTTCTAGATCTAATGTTTACAGAAACTCTAGGTGGGGGCAAATGACTTATGTCTTAATTGTGTATCCATAACAAATATAATAAGATAATCATTATTTATTTATTTACATATTCAACATAAAAAATATATAAAATCTGTGATTGGCTAAAACCTAGCTATCTCAACCAATCAGTTTACACATTTGGAGCACTGGTGGAGCTGACCAAAAAACATTCCACTGTTTACTTTTGTGCACATTCTCACAGCGGAGTGGCCATTTTCCCTGCGACCTAAAATGCTTTGCTTTTCTCTTTTTTTCCCCCACAGTAGTGAGGGGCAGAGGGTCATATTCCGAGGTAATGCTTTCATCATGTGCTCAGAGGAACGGCATTTTCCCATGTAAGTGCTCAAAAGTTTAAAAGGTCACAGCAGAGTTTTACACACAGACCTGAAGAAATGCCATCTAAGCATTTCAGCAAGGCTGAAACGGTTTATCACTGGAATCCTCAAAACAAATAATAACAAACACATCAATCGATGTGCCACCATAAACATTGCCATATTTCTGAACATTCAACACCATATTCCTAAAGAGCAAATTAGGATGCTGGTTTCCTTGTATAACATATTTTTAGACTGGCCAGATGTTTCTTTTAGATGTAACAACACTTCGGTTCTCCCAGATAACATTATTTCTATGTCACCGGATAATCAGTTATTAGCAGACAGTGGCAATAAATGTTGAGATTCAGATATGATGACTTATTAATAAGATAACATAGTAATATGTTCACACGATATATGTAAGAATATAAGAAAAAGTGTGAAGAATTCGTGTTATCAAAAACGCCACTCCCAATCAAGACAATATCTATAATTAATAAGCATTTTGACATCTCTCGCCACGTGCACACTATCACTGCTCTCTATTCTTTCCGTGTCTGAAATGTCAGAATACATCTTTCATGGAGAACCTGTCATCCGCGATATTCGAAGGGAAAAAAACACGTGCCCTTAAGATATTCTGCCTCAAGACGGTGAATCACTCCCTTTTTTCCAGGACAGCCAAATTATGCGCTAATCGTGTTCGAAGATTAGCCTGATGCATTTTCCCTCCCTTTGCGCGCGCAATGTTACTTAGTCACTTTAGCCTGTCAGAGCACGTTTCCGTTCGCAACCAGCGGACCCATGTTAATCCATCACTACGGGTACATTTTCTAGCCTCTTCACCTACAAAAAGGCCTGACCATCCATCATCATTTCACTGCTGGAAATGGGGCCTACTTACCTCTAAAGGTTAGCAAATGCAATGTCAAGTTGATTTAATTGCGACTCTCGCTGTCAACCTTGTGACTCTAACCGATATAAAATGGGCTTCGTCCTCGCGCTTTGTCGGTGCTGTCTGTGCAGGCCATACACTTTCTAAGTACCTTCCACCTTAAGTACAGGGCATCTATTTACTACTGTTCTGTTTAACTTGTTTCCAGTGCGAGGTTTGTGTGTTTGGACGAAGTCGGGCATTTTATCTTGTTAAAACATTTTGCAGTCCTAGGGCCCTAGATTGATATTGTAGTTGCATAATTTGCATAATTTGTATCTTTCGTAATTGCGCCGCACGCTTCAGAGCGGTCCGCGTGCTGAGAGGACGCAGGAAACTTCGCGCGAGTTTAGTGAATTTGTGAGTTTAGTTGCCACATTTTCCTTCACGTTTGTTATAATTAAGTCTAATACAAAGGCAACGTAAAAGTTTTAATTAGCAAAAAATAAAAAAATAAAAATAAAAAATGTTGCGAAGACATTAGTGATTGGGGGGCTGTGGTGTTTTGATCTGCTTATCGGGCTTATGTCCTGACACTTACGTTTCGCAGGGATGGCAGTCTATTCATCCTCCCACCCGAGCCTCACGCCGCCCACCTCTGAGTCTGACTCACCTAGCTTCACAGCTCGCAAGCCTCATGCCACATCGCTGCTGGTTGAGAGATACAAGCGTGAGTGGTCGTGCGCTCGCGTGTGCGCGCGCTAGCGTGGGCGGCGCAACCTTATGGCTCCTTTCAACCAAACAGTATGACAGGGAAAGGACCGAAAAACAGCTCCTCGGGTGTTAAAAGGACCAAAAGGAAGAGATTATGAAGTCTTCTGTTCTTAGGAATGTTGGCTCCGTAGCCTCTCCGAGAAACTAATGCTATTAGACGCAAACATGACGAGAACAGTGGGCAGGACTGAGGAACAGCCGGAGAAGGGTTGAACTAACCTCCCAGAAGATAAAGGGCTTCTTGACTGAAAGATTTAAATTTTTTTTTGTTAAGGAATTTAAGTGATGGGCATTTTTAGTTTAGACATGCTACGCTTTAAAAAAGCATCACTCTTTGGTGATGAATTATGTTAAAAAATATTTATTTATATATTTTATTTATTTATAAATATTTATTTTTAATTTATATTTTTACACAGCCACCTTCCACAGGATGTCCATGACTATTATCTGTCATTTAGACGAAATGTTAACACAAGATGTGAATTTGAAATTGTAAATTTTGTCCGCAACGCAAAATGCATTCTCACAAGAATGAACAATAATTATTAAGGGAAAGAAGTTACTGTGGAGCGTTAAGCTACCCGCTAGCACAACTAGCATGTGACGACATTCTAAACTGGCATAAATGCGACAGCACATTGCACACATGCCCACAGCACACAGCTGCCTCATCCTGCCATGAAGCCAATCGGCGCACATCATAATATAACAAGCTTGCCGTGTTCGTGCCGTGGCCTTTACCGCCCCTCTGTCGAATGACTGCAACCGACAAATGACTTCCTGCTGACATGTGATCTCCTCCACCCAGGGTTCGGCACCATAGTGTCACTCTCTGCCTCTGATGGAGCTCGCTCAATTACCTGGGGCCGGCTGGTGCCCGGCGGCCGCAGACCTGATCCGGAACCTTCTCTCCTCACCGCTCATTACGGGCGCCTCACACTCAGCAGGAGTGCAGCACTGCAGCTCTCTTAGGCGTGACTAACTCACTCCGGGGGGCATCAGGGCTCCCCCAAATCCCCCCCCCGACTATCTTAAACAGCACCTCTTGCCCCATTCGAAGGGGCTACGGGGGAAATCGGGGACAGACGTGATTATGCACCGGGAACGGGTGCCGTCTGCAGTCCTGACGGAAATGTTTAGGCCGTGTCACAGAGGCTGTGTCAAAGGTCACAGAAGGCGCCTCGTTGATCTGATTGAATCAGTGTGGGGATCGTGGCTTTACAATTACAGTGAAATACAAGAGCATTTGGAGCCCAAATAGCAATATGTATGTTCGTTTTATGCATGCCGGCTGCCCAGATTGGCCAATCACAAAGGCTTTCATGAGCCAAAAAACTCCGGGCAGTGGGAGTGTGCGTCGGCACGCCGCTATTTGTGGGTAACGCCGCTCTGCGGAGCAGACAGTCAGCGTGGGCAAAGCGATGACGGTGCTGAAGTTAATGAGATTAATGCCGGAGCCACTTCCCCTCGACACCCTTGGCATTGGCTTCGGTCCTCTGAGGCGCTGAGCACTCTCTCACAAACCCACCCCCCAGCACCCCCTCTTTCTTTAAAGCCGGCAACCCAATTCTCTGGGCTGCACCCCCACGGAGAGAACAGAACCGGGGGAGGGGGTGTTGGTGGTGGTGCGGGGGAGGGGTGGTACTTCTGAGACAGCGTTGCCAGTCTGGTCCTGTTTGTTTTATCAGTGCCGCTGTGGTGCTGGGGGGAGGGGGGGTGGGGGGGGGGGGCAGCACCAGCCGACGGCTTGTGGCCTCAGCGCTTCCTTCGGAGGCTCCAGGTGATGAATGCGCCGAGCAGATCTAGGACACCGCAGCGGAAGCGCCATCAATTTTGCGCACAACCCCCCTACCCCTCCCCCCACTCGCTCGGCATTGCTCTCGCGTGTGAAAGCATGACGGAGTTCGCGCGTACAGTATGCGCGAGGCGGGGCCGGCGTTCTCTCACGCGCCCCCGAGCGCTCCTCTGTGAGCGCGAGCGTTGCGATCTAGCGAGGAGGCTTCTTCACATGCTTCTGTCTTTCAGCGCAAATATGTACAAATGACTGCTGCTGAGAGCATGTGTGTGTGTGTGTGTGTCTAGGGGGTTAAGGATTACAGCTGTCTCTTGGCTGTGGGAAGTGGTTCGGCACTGCTTCCCATTGGTCATTCCCATGAACCCAGGCTTCACACAGGGGCAAACTGGGAGGCCCAGGCAGGGACTTTCTGCATATCAGCACCGCGCCACGTTGTGACAAATTGCCAACTATTTATCAACAAGTTCCACTGGATTTGAGGGATGCCAGGAGCACACTGTACAGAGGCTGGTTAGAACGAGAATGGGACAACGTGTGTGTGTGTGTGTGTGTGTGTGTGTGTGTGTGTGATGTGGTGGATACGAGTGTACTGTACACTTTTGCTACTCTATCAGAACCATATAAGGAAAATAACCAACATGAACTTTAGATATGGTTTTAGATGTTATAACTGAACTATGTTATTTTTTATTATGGCCAGACTTGTTTATGTCTGTAAAAAGTTTTAAAAATTTTCTAAACCAGCTTATTGCAATTGTTATTGCTACAGTGCAAATTAATTTTTATGGACCGTGGAACAAATCACAGACGAAGAAGCACAGCAGGAAGTGTGTGACATGGCACATTTGTTTCAATGACCCCCCCCGCTTTTTTTAACCCTAAATTGCTCAGTAGGGCAATTCCATATTTAAAATTAATATATAGATATATATCGTTATTAAAAATAGCTGAAAAGGAACTGAAAGTGCATCAGTTTGAAACAGTGTTTATCTTAACTAGAATCTGTGATATATATGTTTTTTAATACCAGGGGAGTAAAACATAATGTCGGTGGCCTTAAATCTCACTCTGCAGGGAAGTCATTATGCTGTGTAGGAGTGTACAGGCGAGATTTTTGTGGGACCATAGAGTGATTCCTCGTCAGAGCTCCCCAAGGATATGAGTATGGTAAACACAAACGGTCATCTGCTTATTAACCTTCTGGCCGCCATCTTTCCTAAGCTCCCGTTGGCTAATGGTGCCGGCCAAGAACTGGAAATCCCCCAACCAAAAGAGCTGGATGTCAGTCTAAATTAAGCCTGTCATTTTAGGTCAAGTTAAAATTCCTTTTCTCCTGAGTATGGCCACCTGACTTTGAAAAATAATTACAGTTGCTTACAGAAGACCATGTATAGTTCTTGGGTCTCATTTGTGTTAGTGGAACATGGATGGCCCCTCCCCCAAGGTTCATTCTTATGTGACACCGGGTGAGGAGGGACCTGGTTCTTCATGGTTCTGTTTTTGTAAGGTTCACGCCGAGGGGGTCATGTGATCTCTGAGGGCACCTCCATCGGCCGTCTCGCCGTCCCCTCAGACGCGGCGGAGCCAGGTGTCTGGACTACTTGGCCGTCCCTGCACTTTCCCGCCGTTTTTATCAGCGCCCAGATTAGACGGCGTCGACACCGCGGGGGAAAACAGACACACCTCACACCCGGATCACAGGGCCCGATCTTAGACTTCAACTGATCGCTAATGTGACCAATGAAGTCCATGGTCCAGCTGTCCCATAATGCTTTTCAAGAAATTACGCTTGTCGCGTATTCTCCATTGTTTAATGAGTAGCGCTCTCAAAATTATCCGAAGTTTAAATTTACAGTAAGTTTACTGCCAAAAAGTTGGGCCTGAAGACTTTCGTTTAGAAATGAAAGAATTTTCTGTGCGGGACACAGACCTAACACACATAGTTAAAGCCTTCTCTGGTGTCCTCATCTACGGTCAAAGGGGAGATTTCATCAGCATAGCTGACTTTACAAAGCAGATGTACTATCTGTCTGCTTTGTAACTACTATCATTAATTTGCTACAAAAGGGAAGGAGGAGTTATATAGTTATATAGGTATACTCGGGTAAATAAAAACTCCATTACACTTCGCACTCTTGAATAAGTGCTGTGTGCACTCACTCTTAAACTACTGGTGTGTGCTCTTTTCTATGTGACTTTTCATATGTTTGCTGAATTAACCAACAAACGAGGCTTGCCTTAGATCTGTACGCTTCAACATTTAAAGTTGTCATGGCCACATGCCATAGTATAACATCTTTAAATCTAGCTGTGCTCAGCGTTTGCCTAGAATAAAAATGTCAAGCTGTCTCTAGAGAATGGTTCTAGATTGTGAAGAGTTTTTGTTTAACCTGGCATGCTGGATGTACATACTGAAAGGCGAGTTGCATACTTTGAATGGTGGCTAGGGATCAAGCTAACGGAAGAAAACCCATCAAAACATCTGCTCAGGTGTCAGTAACATCTGTGGACGTGGTGAAACATATATAACTGACTCCTCAGTGAGGTATTCTGTCAGTAAAATGACAGAAGTTGGTGTGTTTAAAGGACGGAGCCTTTGAAGACTGCACGGTGGGAAAAAGATCTATGGCCCAGGTGAACTGGCTGGTCGACAGAGAAGCGTCCATTCACGCTGAGGGGAAGTCCAGTCCGACTTCAAGTCAGTTGGCAAACCTGCCCGGGCAGCCAGCAGGGCGGCGAAAGAATCAGGCCACCGACATGGTGGCAAGACTCAGATGGAAATGATTTGTGGGCACAGAGGGTTCGTCGTGCCGTTCAAGACAACATGGCTGTTAAAGGAAGGCAGCCCGTGTCCGGGCACACGCATCTCGACCAGACAAACACGTGCTATATGGTTCTAAATGGACAGTTTGTGTAAACTCTTCTGGAGGCTTTAGCCTGGGAGCTGATTTATGCTCACGCTTTAAAATAAAGATAATTCCACAGCAGAGGGGTGTGGAAGAGCTGACAGGATCTATTCTGACAAGAACAAACATTTACTGACTGAATTTAATAACCATCATAAAAGTAAAGGTAAAAGCATATATATATATATTGAAATTGAAAATTGTTCTGGCCTGAATAATGGAATAATGACCGTTAGTCTCACTATGGTACATGCTTTCACCAGGCTGAGCTGGACTCTGGGTAATGACGCAGGCCTTTTGGCATGAGAGGAACTCTCCCTTATCATGAAGTGGCTGGAAGTCCCCATTGAAGAGGCCCTTTTCCCCACTGTCCCATCGTAGGTGGGGTATCAGCCTCTCCATCAAAATGGACAGCACGGCCCCTGACATTTTGAAAATGCGCCAAATGTTAGGTAAGGTGGATGACTGGAACTGTGCAGGTGGGATTAGGCTTAAGTGGCTTTTGGTCCTAGTCAAACCCCCCCAAAATATATCACAGGCCACATTACCCTAAAACAAACAGACCATTTAATGAAAAATACTTGGCTGGGCACAGTAGAGCGTAACAGAGGTTCACTTTGTGTGGCTGCTTACAGCATCTGCAGGTCTTGGCAAAACCATACACGTCTCAATATAGAACTGTCCCTTTCCCTAACCCTTCCAGATTGTCGGTATTGATCATGGTTAGCACCACGCGACTGCCCCATGCTTGGGGCGCGGACGTCAGGAGCAGCCTGAGAGTGGGACGCACTTTCCCAATTAAGTGTTCCACCCTCATTTTCTCTTGGTCTCACCTTTGACTTCCCCTCGATGCACCTTGGGGCCTTCATTATCAGGTTAGACACGTTTCGCCAAATAAACCATGTATAAGGGTTATAAAGGAAAAAAAATGACACCTTATCTTTGATTACCACCGGTTCTCTCACCTCCAGAGCCTCCAATACCATGGCGCGATGGCATGGGAGGGTGACAGTTTGCACCTCTTCGGTTGCCGTTCGACAAATGTCCTGGATGACGACCGTGATGTCGGGATCAGGCAAGTGACACTTCATTATCACTGGCTCCGCAGCTTTCAAACAATGGAGGACAGCTTTAAAGCATGCATTTTAATTGAAATTAGGTTGCATATTGTACTAAAAATATAACTGAAGGTGGACTGAAATGTAAAACGGTCCTGGCTGTAAACAAGTATACAGAGAGTCTTTCTACAGTGTGAAAAAGTGTCAACATAAAGTGTGTCGGCAATTTATCAGGTTTAAAACTTTTAATCAAGCTCAGTGATGTCATTGAGCCAATTTTAAAGTTTGAAAGTTATTTAAAAGTTATAAACTAAAGAAGATTTTCACTTGATCTGCCTTTTTCCCTCCAGTGTACAGGCAGCGGAGTAAACATTAACTCCTGTAAAGTACACTGAAACAGGCTCTGGACTGTCTGACCATTTCCCCACTACAAACTGATCTCTGAGTCGCAACTGCACGAAAGTAAATCCAGAAACCCCAGATGGTGCTGCAGAAAGAAGAAAAAAAAACACAACAAAACAAAACAGCTGACTTCTGCGAACTCACAAACAAAAGTAAAGTTTGGTAGCAGCTTGCCGTTCCCCTCCCGAGCTCATTCTGGGCACGCGGGGTGCGAATGAACGCTGCTCACTGGGGATACGGAATGCCTAACCTATCGGGGGGCTGCTGAGGCAATGTCAAGATGTCGTGGCTCCTGTGATTGGAGGGAGGCCCCGCCCCCCCCTCCCCCTCGCCTCCCGACGCCGAGTGTGCGCCTGCCAGCGATTTTGACACCGCTACCGCACGTCAATTAAACGTGTGACTGTAGTTGTCGAGAGTGCAGCCGGCGTGCGTCTCACGTGCTCCGCTCTCCAGACGCCCTCGCCCGCGTCAGCCACCGCCGACGCTCGCTCCAAAAACGAGGCGATCCATGAGTGCGGCCCGCCGTCAAACGGTGCGGGTATGTCGTAGAAATCGATTTGGTGGGGTGGGGGGAGGGTTGCGGCTCTGATGGGTCGGGTGATTAGCTCAAGATGATTGTTTGTCGTTTGCTTGACACGCAGCGATTTCGTTACCTGTAATGAGCTGCTTCTAAATGAATCCGTATGCGGTCCTGGATCCTGTGCGTATGTGCCGTGTGTACATACGTCCGAGCGATGCATGCGCATGGATGCTGACTCCAGCATTTGCTCGCTGAAGTTTCTGTTCGGATGAGCGGTGGGTGAGTGTTTGGGATGGGGCCTGATCCAGGATGGCGTTCGCAGTATGTGCCTGTTCCGTTCTCCTGCCTGCGGCTCCTAGTTACTCTTCTAATGGTGGCCCTCGTCATATATGCTCTTCTCTCACTCCGGCTCCCTGCCTCTGTCTCACACTCATCTCTCGTGCTTTCTTCATCCTTCCTTTTGAGTGAGCTTGTGTGGGCTTCTTTCTCTCTCTCTGTCTCTGTCTCTCTCTCTCAATCTCTCTCTGTCTGTCTCTGTGTCTCTGTCTCTCTCTCTCTGTCTGTCTCTCTGTGTGTCTCTCTCTCTGTCTGTCTCTCTCTCTGTCTCTCTCTCTCTCTCTCTCTCTCTCTCTCTCTGTCTCTCTCTCTCTGTCTCTGTCTCTCTCTCTCTCTCTGTCTGTCTCTCTCTCTCTCTCTCTCTCTCTCTCTCTCTCTCTCTGTCTGTCTCTCTCTCTCTCTCTCTGTCTCTCTCTCTCTCTCTCTCTCTCTCTCTCTCTCTCTCTCTCTCTCTCTCTCTCTGTCTGTCTCTCTGTCTCTCTCTCTCTGTCTGTCTCTCTCTCTCTCTCTCTCTCTCTCTCTCTCTCTCTCTCTCTCTCTCTCTCTCTCTCTCTCTCTCTCTCTCTCTCTCTCTCTCTCTGTCTGTCTCTCTCTCTCTCTCTCTGTCTCTCTCTCTCTCTCTGTCTGTCTCTCACTGCCGCTTGACTCTCCTTCGATTTGTGCACATAAATATCACATGAGAACTGCTATTCATTATTAAACCACCAAAAGTATGGAGCAAAGGGACTATAATTTCAGAGGTGGTGTTGGAAACAGGCCGACGTGGAGCGCTGAGCTCTTAAGGTCATCCTCACAGTGTGCTCAAGAATTACATCGAAATGTCATCGGGGCACCGACATGACTATTGATTGTTTTTGCTTGTTTTGATCATAATTGATGACCCGTCTAGCTGATGAGCACTTTTTCTGCTGTATAACGCATGTGCAGTTTAGCTGTGCTCATCTCTCTCATGCCTCTCTTGCACACACACACACACACACACACACACACAAACCCTTGTCCCGAGTCTTTGCCTCACACAGCACCTTGACCCAATAAACCATATCCTGTGGGCTCCCCATGGCTAAGGTAAGGGCTGCACTGGCAAAGTCATTGTTGTGTCTCCCGCTAATGGTGTTAACATTGTGTGGGCAATAAATAACAAGAACGAATAGGTGCATAAGAAGAATTAATGAAACATGCGCAGAAGTGGAGCAGCGAGGCGCATGATTACACAGCGTGGCGACAAATTACCGCCGCGGTGCGGAGCTAACGGAGCTGCCATTACTCCGGGCGCCGCGCGGGCTCTGGCTAACACCTGGGCTCCTCTCCCAGCCGCTCACCCTAATTAGCCCGGCCAAACCCGGAGGATTCCCCGTGTGCCACGCGGCTGACGCAGGGAGCGCTTGGATGTTCGCCCTGCCTTCACACCTCTCCCGTCTCCCAGCTGACGCACTATTCCCGGAACCCAGGTCACGCGAGCGGCGGCGGTGCCAAGGCAGATGACGTCTCCTGGTGTTATTTGCCGCACCTGCTGGGCTGAAGCTTCGGTGCTCAGGTCAACACCCCCCCCCCCCACCCCCTCCCAGCTGCTGAAGACCTCATTGACCCCCCCAGGCTTCCGTGGAGATGCCCGCCGCCATTCGGGTGGCTGTAGGGGTGGGTGGGGGTGGTGGGGTAGATGGAGGATAGGGGAAGTAGGGGGAGAAAAGGGTCGATGCGATTGGGTTACTGCTCTCCTGCGGCTGGATTGATCTCTTCCTGTGGCCTCCGCGTGAGCGATTGAGGGATTGGCGCTATGAAAATGGGCGAAAATAAAGATCACAGAGGGAGCCAAGGAGGCACCAAAGGAAAGGAATCAGACCCAATAGGTCCATCTTGAATGGCATTTGGTGTTTGCTACACCAAATACTGAATGTTTGATCCTTTTTCGCCATTCACGCAAAGTCCAGCAGATCTTACAGTAGAGCGCAGTCTCTCAAACGCATCGGTGCTAAGATTATTATAACCGTGCGAGAGGACATTCAAATTGATATTTGCTCTAGTACCTAATAATGATCATTGTGTAAGATGGGATAGCAGGGTCTGCTTTTTGCAGTCGTATAAACTTAGTTTCATAGATCATTTCACATGTTCCAGTCTATTTATATAATGTGGGAGGTATGAGTCATTTCCTTTTGCTACTGTATTCATGCAATGTGTTTACAAAAGCAGTGTTATCTGTTGGAGTGTGGATTATCACTCCAAAGCACAAAATACAGTCATTTCAGACTCCGTACGCACTCATACCGACTGCTAGTACACGGAACTCGTAAGAATCCAGTGGATTAGAATCGAAAATGTTGTTTTTGTTGGATTAAGGATAGCCGATGCTTCGTTGGCGCCCACCAGTGTCACAGTCTTTGGCCAGAAGCTCAGTATCATGTCCTAGCCCATGGTCTGATAGCTGTGCACCTCTTAAGGGAAGAGAGGCCCTGATTTGAGCTGACACGCTTGATGAAAAAGGGGTTTCGAGGATTAGCATGAAATAAATCTTTTTGCTTATCACCAACTTGGTCCACTTTCTGGTCCCGCAGAGAAACTGCAGTTTCAACCAAGGCTTTCTTCTCATCTCTCCAATGTGTAACAAACGTGTCCTGTGAGACATTCAAATCCATACTTAAGCATCCGCAAATCCACAAATGTGATTTTTCATGTGATTTTATGCTTTCATTAATCTTTACATCTATAGATGTAGCAGATCCACGTCTTTAGTCATAAAATATGGTGCTGAAACATTTTAAAATGTACATGTATTCCTAATTCTAAGTACACTGGACTGCGATCAAATGCAGGGTATGTGCCATTAGCTGTATACACATTGAAAACTGTAGCACTTTAAATATAACTTCAAATTTCAGCACCCAGAAAAACACACACACACACACACACACTGAATCAATAATTGTTGAGCAGCAGTAAAGGTCGATCCATTCAGAACCACTGCCCGGAATTACAGTTGCATTTTCAGCCCTTTCCTCAACCACTAACAAAAGCAAAAAGGTTCTAATAGTATAGCTTCACCTATATAATCTCTCTCTAACACACACACAGACAGATACACACGCGCACACACTTTATTTCCAGAAATAACCACACTTTCAGTGGAACATTATACGTGGTGGGTGGTTATGGGTGGAGGAAGAAGAACACCGGCGAAGAATAATACACAAATCACAACACTATGCGGATTTCATTCATAATGCTCCGATCAAATTTATGTAACACGTTTGTGTACATTAGTCACCCCACCACTCCTTGAGCGTAGCCCCAACGCTGCTCCACCAGGCCCAAAGTCAGCAAGCTTACTAAGGATTTTTTTCTTACATATCACATTTTCCTCCCACCCCACTCTGTCTTCTCCCTCTCCCTCCATCCCTCCTTCCGCGTGCCGCGTCTTCTGCCGGATTTCCCGGCCCGTTCAAAGTCATCCTTTCCCGAGCCCTGCGCTCGATCGGTCGGCCCCGCGCCGAAGACTGATCTCTCGCTCCTCGGCCGCTGACAGAAGTAGGCTACGGCTGCGGCGGGGCCCGGACCCAATCAGAGCCGACGTGCATAGTAATAGCGTGGCAGGGGCGGGGATAATGAAGTTCCCAGCTTGCAGCCTGGAAGGGTATCCTCCGGTGTGCGCCGTGATTTATTTCCTCTGTCAAGAGCCAGGACAGCCAGGACTCGTCCTTCCCCATGGTCCCGGAGACCGGCAGAGCGGTACCAGATGAGTGTGAAGAGGAGAGGCACCAGGGCCGGGCACGACTCGCACAGCGCCCTACATTCCCCCCGTGCCTGTTGGAGGAGGGGGAGACGGCGGGGTGGGATGGGGGGGGGGGGGGTGGCGTGCTGGTGCAGACGGACGGCGGGGTGTGGAACGCGTTTGCCGTGCATTCCGAGCCTCGCGGCCCTTCTAATATTTCACGCTGCCGAATATTTTTATTTATTTATATACAATTGAAATATTCGTAGAGGCCTGGGTTATATTGTTGGGATTCTTTTGTCCGATCTGCAAAATATCTGGCAACACAGACTGCCTCAGGGGATGTGGATTTTGAATAGGTTGCTCCTTTTTAAGTATGTTCTACGAGGTGCTAGCATGGTTTCACACAAGCCCACAACAGTCCATGTTAACTTGCAAAGCAGGAATTTTGCTTCTTCAAAAACAAATCGCCATTGAACAAATCACCATTTCCACCATATGGGAACTTCGAAAGTAAACATTAACGCAATGAATATTAAACCAGTTAAATCAGTCCACTTAACAACGGCAACAGAGCATCTTCTTTGACTTGTCTTGTCCTCTCTGGCCATGTCTGACTAATCCTTCATGGCCAGGTGTGAGACACGTGGTCCATAGATGCCCTCGTCTCCCAAGCTCCCAGGGTCACATTAAATCTTTGTCAGGCCTGACCTTGGACAAAAGAGTTAAATTAGACCAATGAAGCATATAATGAGTTCATTTAGGTAATTAAGCATTCAGGGGGAAGAAAAACACACACACACACACATATGCACCAAATATGCCTGAGGTCAGTTGTACATCAAAGGAGTTGAATGATGAAGATTCTGAAACAATCTAATTAGTTTTTTTTTTTTTTTGAAGTTGTGTGGTTTAAACATCAGTACAGCTAATATAACCTGTTTTGGAACTGTCTGTTATTCTAGAACTTCTTTTGAAAAATTTTTTCAAGCACTAATCAAACAAACTCACATGACAACAATTAGTCTTATGTTCAGCTAGCCAATAGCCAATGGCAGTTGTCAGCTGTGCTGTGCTTAGAAGGTCTTTGTTTTATAATGCATCAGTGCCTGGTAGTGCTGGGTTACATCGGAATCAGAATTGACAATATAGGAGATCACAGACAGCTCTACAAGGTTACACTACAAGGTTACACTACAAAGTAACACTACAAAGTAACACTACAAGGTAACTCTACAAGGTAACACTTCAAGGTGACGCTACAAGGTGACACTACAAGATGACACTACAAGATGACACTACAAGGTGACGCTAAAAGGTGATGCTACAAGGTGACACTACAAAGTAACACTACAAAGTAACACTACAAGGTAACTCTACAAGGTAACACTTCAAGGTGACGCTACAAGGTGACACTACAAGATGACACTACAAGATGACACTACAAGGTGACGCTAAAAGGTGATGCTACAAGGTGACACTACAAAGTAACACTACAAAGTAACACTACAAGGTAACTCTACAAGGTAACACTTCAAGGTGACGCTACAAGGTGACACTACAAGGTGACACTACAAGATGACGCTACAAGGTGACGCTAAAAGGTGACGCTAAAAGGTCACACTACAAGATGACATTACAAGATGACATTACAAGGTGACATTACAAGGTGACGCTAAAAGGTGACGCTACAAGGTGACACTACAAAGTAACACTACAAGGTAACTCTACAAGGTAACACTTCAAGGTGATGCTACAAGGTGACACTACAAGGTGACGCTAAAAGGTGACGCTACAAGGTGACACTACAAAGTAACACTACAAGGTGACACTACAAAGTAACACTACAAGGTAACTTTACAAGGTAACTCTACAAGGTGACACTACAAAGATCTCAGGAGCAGTCACCATATAAGGTGACTGAGCCAAGAAAACCCTTTATTGGTCCATGACACACACACACACACACACACACATACAATTCCAGTGTAATCAAAAAATGCACAGTGTCACCCATAAATATCAAAGAGTATTGAATCACTGCAAACATACAAACAAACACAAATTCTTATTAGAATCTAAACCTCAACACGGACAGAGTATTTTTAACCTGAATATTTCCAAGAGGTTCACAATGGAAGTACTGCGTCTGCTAACGGAGCCCCATCTTTCATTAGGACTTGTTAGCAGGTAGCCAGACAGCAGTTGACTTCCCAGCCTCTCTCATTGTGTAAAGGTCCTAAGAAAAAAGGCTACCGTTTGCTACCCGTGCGGTAAGCGTAGGTCCTTCACAAAGGCAGACGGACCGGTGCCTTTGTCATCACTGGTGCTTATGGGTAGCCGTTGCTGGGATACCTATGCCCTCTCCCCCGAGGCCGGGGTGAAAATGAAATGTGCTTATGCATTTAAACTTGTTCTTCTGTTCTATCATGTGACACCTTCACAATCTCGCATGCCTACAGAAGGGTAAATGTCACAGATACGCACACGCACGCATACATACACCCACACGCAGCCCGACACAGACAACAAACGGTCAGGCTTCATGGAAGAGGCTGAGAGGAGGTGTGTCAGCTTGACTCTGCTAATGAATCTCTCACTCCCTCCGGCTCGCTCCCTCTCTCCTCTGCTTTCATCTCCTCCCTGCCCCCCCCCCGAGGTGCTGCCCACATCCCTCCCCAACCCCTTAGCCACCACCACCATCAGCGTGACCTCACGTCCCCTCTGAAACGTCGCCTGCAGTCCCCTTGTCACTTCAGCTTCTCTGCGGCACGGGGGCTAAGGATCCAGGCGCCGGTGAAGGATAAACGGATTAATAGAACCTAACGAGAGAGCGGGTGGCCTGGTGGTCACCAGCAGCGGTCTTCCTCGCCTCGAGTCACTCTGTGCCCACCCCCACCCACCCGGGACATTAAACGTCCCGCAGCCGTAAGAGCCGTAAGAGTCCTCAACCCCTCGCACTGCGGGTTCCTGCCGCTACGCTCCGACTCCCGACCCGCAAGAACGTTCGCTTCTGTGTAAATGATTTGCGGCGGTTCCTGCATTAAGATTCAAATTGAAACGACAAGGGAGGAGCTGAAGTGGCGATGCAAAGCACCACACCTCCCACCATCGACGGGCGATGCTTTAGTAGCGTGCGACGGGCGTGCGACGGGCGTGCGACGGGCGTGCGGCAGGCGTGCGACGGGCGTGCAGCGGGTGCTCCAGGCTCCGGGGTGCAGGGCCGCGTCTGTCCGTCCCAGGCGACCCCAGCGTCCTCGGCCACATCCGAGCCAGCAGCTGCTCAATTAGGTCAGCGATGGGTGGATGCATCTGGCTGGTGCAGAGTCCAAGCAGTGGCCTTTAGTGCAAACTTTCACACTGCCTACAGGCCACCAGCACGCTGGGACATACACATTTTCAGTGCCGTTACACTGTGGTTATAGTGTAATTACGTTGCAACTTCGGCACACGGTGCAATTACAGTACGTGATTACCCTCCTTCCACTGAGCACTTCAATAAGTGTTTACTTTACAGTAATGGCAGTTATGGATCAATGTTTGCGTTACGCGCTGCTAATTTGTCCTTTCTCTTTCATGCTAAGTCGTTGTCACAGCGAGTTTTACATTGGGCTCTTCGTCTTTTTTTTATCTTCCTCTGTGTCTATTTCATGACAACCGGCTCCATCTGTTTCTGTATATGCTTCTCTCTCTCTTCCTCTCTCTGTCTCTCCCTCTCGATCTCCCCTTAATATTTCCCTATATCTCTGTCCTTTTCAGCATCTAAATGACAGTTATAGGTTATGGGTTTAGAGATCACGAAGGAGTGGCTGTGTTCTGTGTAATTGGTGCAGATCCCTGTTCCCGCCCACATGCAGCACCCATCTCTGCCCAATCGCCCGCTTCTCCCGCATTAGGGGATCTCTAGCGCGAGGCGGGAGAGTGGCAGGCACATCATTACCATTCTCTCTGTATTTGGCCCACGAGTCTTAGCAGACAGCCTCCCCCATCCTGGTTGCTCTTCTCCTGGAGGACTCTGCATACCAGCTGTCGAGGGAGACTCAGCAGATCAGGACGGGGAGGGTAGCACGGCGCTGGAGGCTCTGTCACTCCCTCTATCCTCGTATTTACCAGCCATGTTCGCATCAATGAGGGAGTGGGGTGATGAGAGGGTGGGTGTTGGCACGCCGGCGGTGAGAAAGGCGCACGATTTCTTGCTCAGGCCCTGCGCGTGGGTCCCGCGAGGTCCCGCGCTCGCGTGCGCCCGTGCTACGTGCACCCGCCGTGTCCCTTCCGGGCTGGGCGGGGCTGCCCACGGGTCACGACCCCGTCCACCTACGCCGGCGAGCACATGGGCCGGGGCCTCCGTTGATGTGGGACAGACACCCAAGGACGCCCGGCTAATTACACCCTGCGCCGGAGCGGGACGCATTCCTGAGGTCTGGAGCTGGTACCGCTGCTCCACCCCTCTCCACCTCCATCCGTCCGCCCATCCATCCCCGCCCATGCCTCCCTCGGCTACACCCACACCCACCCCCACCCCCCAACCCCCACCCGGACGGCCCCCTCCCTTAGGAGGCCGCTAATTGGCACGTTCCCCTGCCAGTGTGGGTGCCGGGAATGTCATCGTGCCACATGTCCCAGCCGCGGGGACAGGGAGGCAGAGAGCGTCTGCCTTTTGTTAGGGGGAGAGCCTGTCTACGACGGGTGAGCACGCAGCTCTGCACAGCACCACCCCACCCCCACCACCACCACCAGCACCAGCCGAAAGAGATGCAAGATCAGCCCAGCGCTGACGAGAGTGCGGAATGCTAATTCATCAGCCCCTGTTGCTGTCGCATTTATCAAGACGTGGGGAGAAAGCCATTCATATGTGTATGATATTATATGGAGACATCGCAAGAAGCCACGAACCTCCCACTAACCCATCCTAACGTTTAACTTCAAAGTCCCGCGGCAAACGCTTAGCCTTCACTTTTAATTTACCTGAACTACAGGCTATTTAGGTTCCGCTTCATTGATGTGTGTGTCATCTTCCTCCGTTTCTTGAGAACCTTTCTTTTTTTTTTTTAAATATTACTTTATTGCCAAGGACACCGTAACAATGGAACCTTTGCGCAAAAACTGCAAGCACAGTTTTGCAAAAATGAAAAAAAAAAAAAGAAGTCTCCATCCTCTAATAACATTATATTGAGGAAGAAGAAATTTAAAGCTGATGCGTTTGAAAAGACACCAGCGTGCCGGGCAGATAAATAACTGCCTCGTTAGAGATTTTGCTCGATTTTTTTTATGGTGGTGAGTTTTATGTCTGAAGAGCTTTTTATGGGCCTCTCGCCCCTCTTTTTATTGACTGCTCCCGCCATCTGGAACGTTCCAGCTGTGGAGCTTTATGTCTCATTTAAGGCCTTTTGTCAGTGCCTCTCAACAGCTAATGCTCTCCAGACTGGTGCCCGCAGAGCGTGAGCTCGAGGTGGCACGCCGGGGGTCTGTTTGGGGGCGGAGCCACGAACAAACGGCTTTAGCGTGACGTGAGTGTGAGGGTCGAAGCACCGGACGATGGCTCCTGCATGCGGAGACGTGACTGGCGAACAGAGCGAGCGTAGACGCTCCTGTAGCTTCCGGATATGCTGCTGACGCACGTGGACATCTAGATTTTATTATTATTATTATTATTATGTTTTTTTTATATTTTGTTTAAATACATATGCAAAGAAGGAGATCCATGCAGAACCATTGTCCTCGAAGTCTTCTGGTTCCTCTGCTGACGCCGACTCATCGGTCCTCGTGACGCCCCCTGGTCGGTCCTGCAGGGGGCGCTCTGCCGCACTCGCGTTGGAGCCTGGCGCTCGCCGTGGCCTGAACGGCAGGCCTGTCGAAGCTGTGAGACGCCACTCGGTCTCCAGCATCTGCTGGAGCATCTGATGGTGCCCACGGTGCTTAATCACGCCTCTCGCGCTGCTCTTAGCTTACTCACGCCTCTCGCGCCTCTCGCGCTGCTCTTAGCTTACTCACGCCTCTCGCGCCTCTCGCTCTGCTCTTTCACATTCCTCATCTCCAACCACACGGCTTCCCTCGCTCCGTTATTATTTTTTTTCCACCTTCTCACCCCCCCCCCCCTCGGCAAGGATCGCTAGGATCTCCTAGTCCTTGTCCTCTCCCTTTGCAAAACGTTCTTAGGCCCATACGAAATTAACCTAAATTGAATATGTAATGTGTACAAAGCCGGAATACAATGATGTGAGAACTCGTCAAACTTATCACTCGTTCGTTAGGTTGAACAAGTGACCAATAGCCAGCCTCGACGAACTTGGCAAAGGGCGGCTTTGGCTAACCCGACCAATGACAAAAAGGTGTCTGGGGGCGAAGGACTGATATGCTATGAATGTTGCCAAGTTGTTCTCCATAGAAGAGCACAGGGCCAATTTTCCAGTCAACACATGAGTCACTCAGCAGAGATGCACCCAAAATAAATGGCCTCCCTGTCCCGGCCCGGAACCACACCCTCATGTGGTTTCAGGGCGGGCGGGCCTGGGTAGGGCCCTGTGGCCAACCACAGTGGGGATTTCTGGGGGATGGCGCTGGGGTGGAGCGGGGGCGTGAGTGGGTGGCACTGGGGCAAAAAACAGACCAGTGAAGCAACAGCCACCCCTTGGTTTTCGTTTTTCTTTTTTTTAAATTCTATGTTCGTTGTTTGCCCACATGGGGTGCTGTGTGCAGCTACATGCCTGTCGCCAGGTGCCCTATGGCGGACGGGAGAGGATGTTACGGGTACATATTCCGCCTGAATACGCGGAGCCCGCAAACGTGCCCGGGTCCCAGACCACCGTGACAGCCGTCAGTCAGTGAGCTGTGAAATAACGAAGGAGGGAAAAAAAAATAGGACGCGCGACGGCTCGCCAAAACGGTCGAGCTGGTCAGAGGTCGAAAGGAGCTTCAAAACAAGCCCTTTCCTCATGTATTTCTCCAGGAGACAAAGGGGAAGACGAAGAAGAGAGAGAAGGATACAGAGAGAGAGAGAGAGAGAGAGAGAGAGAGAGACAGAGACGCAGGGAAGGAGGGAGCAGGCGGCCGCTCAGCTCCATGTCTTCAGGAGGAATGGCGGGGAGTTTGACAAGCGTTGTTAGCTGTCAGGTGTCATCTTTATTAGTCGGCTGAGTGAGTCAGAGCCGAGGCTGGAGCAGCGGTCTGTGAGGGCTGCCGTTCATTACCGCTAGCCATGCAGTGTCACACTCTGCTCGCATTACTCATGTCATTTACATTTTGTACACATACGAGGGAGATGGTAAACACTACCGAATGCAATCATTGCTTTTGTTGCATTATACACAGTATGTGTACAAAAGTGCAAAATGTACAGCCTAGATAATCCTTTGAAACTTTATATAAAAACAATGACTAATTTCAATTTTGTCTTTTTTCATTAAAATTTAATATCAACATAATTAACGATAAGTAGCCGGGTGTATTTCCCCCTAGCCATTAATTCCACTGTATATGATATTGATATGCTTTGATCATACCAACACATGACTATAATAATTCTATATGTAAGTCTTCTAAAACACACTTCCGTATCAGCTTAGGACACTTTCTTCATTACTGACCTTATTTTCTGTGTGCTTTTCTCTTAACTATTAACACAACTCTTCAAGCAGTCGGAATGCTAATTTTGATCAAATAATAGTAATTTAGATGTGATAATGCGCACATTAAAGTTACCATCAGCTAAGTGTTCAAAAGCGCTGAATTTTAATCAACGTGTAATTAATTAGACAAGCATGATCACGATCTTTCCCCCGTTTGGTTTGTTATTGTTTTTCATCCTTTTTTATGCGAATGTTATTTTTCATAGTGTAAAGGGGGAAAAAAGTTTCCCCTTTTGGGAGTTCTGCACCGACTGAAAAAAAAGAGATCAAACCGAAACCACACACACTCAATCCAAACGCAAACATACCAAAACATACACACATACAAACACACGCGCAGGCGCGCACGAGAGCGCACGCACGGATGTCTTCTGGAGCTGCAGGAGCAGAGAGAGGAGCGAGAATGCTAAGGATAAGAGCGCCACCAGAATTAGAGCGTGAACGTATTAGCACTAGAACGAGTTGCGTCGCGAGCTGCTGTTTCCAATGCAAACAAGAAGGCCATTCCTCCCGATTCCCCTGAGGACTTGCCACGTCTGGGGGTAGAAGAGAATTGACGAGTCCCCTGACGTGAAGCCACGCACAGTTCAGATTTGAGTAAGTGAGAGAAAGAGCAGAGAGAAAACGCGTAAACATGTAGTTAGTGTTGCTGTCTTTATGCAGCGAAAACCATTTCCACCATAGGCCTAAGCCTGTTAGCCAACTGAGAAGTGAAATCAAGAAACCCCTTTGTAGGGTAGTGTAGTTCTCCCTCAGATCATCACACGCGTGTGGAGCGTCACGTTCTCGTTGGCCCGTATGGAGGCTTAGCTTAGCTGACTTGATCTTTCCATGACTTTTAAATTTTTTTAACGCAGGCTTGTCTATTTAATACTTGTAGAAGTTACAACTTAGTAGATGTTTGATATCAGTTTCGCACATATAAAGCTGGAACTGCCATAAAAGAAAAATAATGTTTACTGGTCTTCTCACTGATCTCTATCCCTTTCCAATCAGTTACTGGTGGAAGTAGACCTACCTCACACAAGATTTCATATGTTTCATTCATATTTCATATATTCCGAGCTGCATTAGACTGCATCTTAAATCTTCGATAACAAAGAACAATGAGCATAACTATGACAGTCCTACTATACGTTTGTGAGTGCTTACTGAAGCAGTGAAGCTACTGTCCATACCGGGTTGACGCCTTTAGACTGATGGGCTTCTGTGCTTGTGAATAAGACACCCAAGAGTTGTCTTATTCACAACTTCAGTAAATATTGATTTTTTAAAAAATGTATAGTCCCTCTTCTCTGTATCGTAGTCCAACAATATGTCTAATTATGTTAGGAATTGCTTCTTGTGATCATCTCGCCTTGATGTTCATAGATGTTTTTCTTGCATTTTAAAATGTTTTTTGTCCAACCAACTCAGTGTGCTGTACACCTTCTTAAAGACATCCTCTCGTTAGTCCTCACCAGGAACAAAAGAGTCCGACATGAAACTAATTGAGAGGGAGAAATAAAGACAGCTGCTTAGCCTGGTATCACTCTATGTTTCTAACGTGTATCACAATTATTACTTGGAAAACTGACAAGGCCATTTTTGCTACAGTCCGAGACAGAAAAAAAAGTGCATTTAAAAATCCAAGAGTGCAACAGGGAGAGTTAAAGCACCGATCTGCAATGACTGGAGTTCCTACAATAGAAACATTCAATTTAAATCACCCGGCTGCCTTCAAGCACCGCCAAATACCCGCTATAAATATCCACAGCCGACCAATCTGGTTGTTGGTGTATTTATTTGGTCGACTTATTTTTTTCATGGTAGTTTTTTCCCTTCTCTCTCCTCCTTCACGTCTAAAAAATCATAACTTGCTGTTCATACAACATGCTTCTTGTTTCTTTGCACAGACATTAAACTGCTTTTCTTGAACGCCATTGGCTGGAGTAGTCCATCAAACCTGCCCCGCGGAGAGGGGGGTGTTCAATACATTATGCCTGGTAAACCCTACGAACACTGGGAGTGCCGATGTGAACTCATGATTGAGTCAAAAGGAGTCATTTATTACAATTTGTCCAGTTCCAGTCCAGAAAAAAATGATAAACATAACAAAATACTACCACTCCCACAAATCCAGATGGTTATTTGATGTGAATGGTGTACTAAACATTGTAATACATAAAATAGACAAGAATCAGGTATCAAATCTTTAACAAGGAAATATTGAAGAAAGTACTCAAGCAGGAAAATACTTCAAGAATAAAATAAATACCATCTTACATTTTGGTCAATCTTTCTGGCACACCTCCAAAATGGCATCCCAGATTTGGGGCTTCTGATGGGACTGATGCAGAGGGGGGGAAACCAGGGGTCCTAATGTGGAGTTGTCTTGATGGCATTAACTAAATGTTGTGATATACAAAGCTACACAGGCTGCAATTTTAGTTCTAAGTGTTATTTGAGAATGCTTTGCAAAATAAATAATGACCTGTTACAATAATGGCGTTGTTTATGATGGCTAATTGCAGCTTTAGAGTGAAGAACTGGCAGAAAGCAGAGAGGGGAGACAGTATAGAGGGGAGAGAGGAGATATTATGGAAAATTACTGACCTGGTGATACCTGCTCATTCTCAAATTGGAACAGTGACCAGGAAGTTTGAGCAGGTTTTCAACCAAATGTATTTATGCCTTGCGGTCTGGGAGCCTCATATGTGTGTGTGTAAACACACACACACACACACACACACACACACACACACGGGTGCCTGCCATAAACACTCATCTTCATTCTTCTCCAGGGACCGCGGTTCTGTCTCACCCGCCCTTCTCTTCGCCCAATCGCCGCCCTCCTGGCCGGCTGTCGGTCCGCTCTGTCAGTGCATCAGTGTCGCGCCATGAGCCATGAGCTCCAGCCCCGGGTCCAGGTGACCAGGCTTGTGGTGCAGCTCACCAGAGCGGTCCAGTTCTCTGGTCACCAGCGACCCACGTGGGGGGAAGTGGGGGGAGGGGTGGGCAGCAAAACCAAGAGGTTGAATGTATTTTCAGCATGTGTTCATTACCGAGGCGGAGGGTTGCAGTTGGGCTTCACGACTTTGGCGCCAGCATGCGACTGTGGCAAGACGCACTGACCACTCTGAAATCGCTGAGCTAACGGGGTCCAGGGAGGCGCGACGGGCCCGAGCTCGCCAAGTTTACCCTCGCCGCCGAGCTCACACACCTTATAATGCTCTATCACTGCAGGCGCAAAGCAAGCAAACCCACCCACGGCAAATGTTTGCGCAGAAGGAAGCGAGAGCACGCGAGAGCGAGCCAAAGGAGTAGGCAGCCGCACTCGCGCTCCAAACTGACAGAACTTCAAAAACGAGACAAGCCACCTCGCCATCTTCAGAGCTGAACTCCTACACAGACTGAAGGGAGGAGAAGGAGATAGAGAGAGAGAGAGAGAGAAGAAGAGCAAGCAACAATAACAAAAATCGCCTTGGAGATGGAATCAACACTCAAAAGTTTTCTGCACTGAGTAACAGCATATGGCCTTTGATGGCTAAGGGTGTTTTTAAAAACACACACACACTCACACACACACTCACACACACACACACATACACACAGCCCCCCCAGCGCTCCGTTGCTCCACCTTTTGCTTCATTACGTTTCTCCTGCACATCCCCGAGCAGAGCTCCTCTTCCGCACTAAAAGGATCAGCCCCAAATATCATCCTGGCCCTGCCTGCGAGACAGCGGGAATGCCCTGCAGGGATGATGGTCTAGCTGTGAAACAAAGCCGCTCTGCATCTTGGGGGGGGGGGGGGCATAAAATCAATCCACCGATGTTTTGTCGAGTTGTACGAAAGAAACATTCTCAAGCAACCCCAACCCCCCCCCCCCCTACACACACACCCCTCACCTCACTCCCATCAATAAGGCGACGTGGCTTTGGCAAGATCCATGTGATCTTGCTCCAGCCGTGGAATCGAGCGGAGGTGCCTGCCTCTCCATCTATCCTCTCCGACTGTTCGGTACTCGCTGAGTCTCAAGAAGGCCTCGCTCAGCTCCTTCAGTAGTTGCCTAGTCTGGGTTTTTTTTTTTTTTTTTTTGAAGATAATAAGGCTTCGAAGGAAAGATAGCCAAAGGCTATTCAGCCTAAGAGAGGGGACCCTGGTCATGTCTCCCTGGCTGCCTTGTGAAGGGTGGGTCAGAGCGGGGGAGGGGGGAGAGGGAGGGAGAGGGGTCAGAGCTGAGGGCAGCGCCCCACATCCCCTGTAGGGGGCGGCCTTTCCATTAATCGCCTACACAGAAAAGCCCTCTGCTGACTGCAGGCCAGGAAGACTGCAGAAGCCAGTCGGAAAACATATATAAAGGAAATAAAGGACAGAATGAGAATGAGAGATTATCCACTGCCCATTATACTGCAGGAATGCAGCCGGAGTACAAAAATGGTCTTCTGCAGATTACTGTACACTTCCTGGTGGTTGTTTTCCTTGCTCTTTCTTGAGTGTCACTTTGATCCATTTGGTAAGGCTAGTTTGCGAAAATCAATTGCACCATCACCAACTAAAAGGATGGGAACATCTGAAACATCGACAATAAAAAAAAGTCGACGCTAAACGAAAAACTCCCTCCAAACTAGGAGAAGGGGGACGAAACGGGCCACATCGTTCTGTCTTTCAGCGTGTGGGTGGCTGACACATCTGCTCTAGGAGAGAATTGTCTATCAAGCCCAACGTGGCGGTCTTCTCTTTGCTCCAGGCCTCCCGGAGCGTCTCCGGCGTGGTGACAGCGAGCTCCGAGCACAGACGGACCGCGGATCCCCGCTAATTCCACGTCCCGTGAAAGCTCCTCTTTCCGACTACTTTTTTGCGTCCTTGTTATTGAAGTCACAACTCGGGAGTCTGTCATATTCTTGCTGCCAAGTTTTTTTTTTCTTTTTTTTTTTTTTTTTTTTTGATGGGGGGGGGGGGGGTTGGGGGGGGAGAGCAACGCTCCCTGGCAAGACGTCGGAAAGTCTGAAGCACCTGCCATGCTGCAAACCTGGAACCGAGAACATTTGGTGGGTCGGGCGGTTCATATGGAATGTGTACTGTATGTGAGGGGAATACGTGCCAAGCAATCACAGCCACGGAAAGAAAGAAAGAAAGAAAGAGAGAGAGGAGATCCGCGCGAGCAGGTTGACATTCACCCTAACGTCTTCATGCAGAGATGTTGCAGGGAAAACGTGAACTCGCGTCACGTTAACTTCCTCACTGCCTACAAGTTCGGTTGCGAGCACACAGAGCAGTTGAGTTTATAATGCCTGATGTAAGGCCAGGCTCATTCAAGTTAGCGAGTTAATATTTATTCATTTGTAATTATAAGGTAAAAGTCCATGCAAGTCTTTAAGAAAAATCTGGTCTTTGGGGAGAAAAAGTGTGGTATCGTTAAAACTTGCTTTCTGCAGTCATCTCCCAAACTATTAGACACCTGCTGGGCAGAGTTTAGCCTCCATGTTACCTAATTGGACCTGTGGAAAAATTATCATGAAATAAATGAATTTATTGGGCTATTTCTGCATCAAAGGTTCTAGTCCACATACAGACAATTCAGTTAAGATGACTAATCCTTAGAGACCTTTAAAACACATTTCATACTGGCGATGGAATTTTACACAGGAATGTGCAGGAACACCTATGATACTGCACAGGACCCTCAAGCTCAGGCTGAAAGGAATAAAGGTTGTTGCAAAGGTTCAAGGGCACAGACATGCAAACCATAAGGACATTGAGTGTAACGTAGTCCTAAAATAAAACATAACTTGATGAAAATGTTCTGCTTCTGAAGAGTTGTTAATAATTCCATCCAAATTTCTCAAATGTGAATATTCTTTTCTCTGTATATAGAGAACTGTGCAAAGGCACCAGCAGCAATTCACACTGAATTCCTGCTCACATGCATTAATCCCTGCCACTTTGCAACACCTAAAGCCAAATGCAGTCGAAGAAACTTAGCACAGATGTTTGCATATGCACTGTGTAGGGTGTGACTTCCAGGGCTCAACAGTACGATCCGGACCAAGCGGGGTCTCTGAGAGAGGTCCGGGTGTTGTGTCTGAGCATATTCTTACTAGGTGGCCCTTGTTTGTGGGTGAGCAGTGACCCCTGTGTGTGAGCAGTAGTCTCTCTATGTGGGTGAGGGGTGTCCCCTGTGTGTGGGTGATCAGTGTCCCCTGTGTGTGGGTGATCAGTGTCCCCTGTGTGTGGGTGAGGGGTGTCCCCTGTGTGTGGGTGATCAGTGTCCCCTGTGTGTGGGTGATCAGTGTCCCCTGTGTGTGGGTGAGGGGTGTCCCCTGTGTGTGGATGATCAGTGTCCCCTGTGTGTGGGTGATCAGTGTCCCCTGTATGTGTGAGAGTGGTGGTCTCTGTGTGTGTGTGAGCAGTGGTCTCTGTGTGTGCATGAGCCGTGGCCCCAGTGTGTGGGTGAGCAGTGTCCCCTGTGTGTGTGTTTGTGTGTGTGTGAGCTGTGGCCCCTGTGTGTGTGCGTGAGCAGTGTCCCCTGTGTGTGTGTGTGAGCCGTGTTCCCTGTGTGTGTGTGTGTGAGCTGTGGCCCCTGAGGGTGTGAGCAGTGGACCCTCTGTGTGTGTGAGCAGTGGTCTCTGCGTGTGTGTGAGCTGTGGCCCCTGTGTGTGTGTGAGCTGTGTCCCCTGTGTGTGTGTGAGCAGTGGACCCTCTGTGTGTGTGAGCAGTGGTCTCTGCGTGTGTGTGAGCCGTGGCCCCTGTGTGTGTGTGAGCCGTGTTCCCTGTGTGTGTGTGTGTGAGCTGTGGCCCCTGAGTGTGTGAGCAGTGGACCCTCTGTGTGTGTGAGCAGTGGGCTCTGCGTGTGTGTGTGAGCTGTGGCCCCTGTGTGTGTGTGAGCAGTGTCCCCTGTATGTGTGTGAGCATTGGCCCCTGTGTATGGGTGTGCAGTGGTGGGCAGTGTTGGATGGGTATAGTTCTCAGTATATACAACCAGTAGATTCAGGTTTCAAACATATATATCCATTTGCATCCACTTCATATGCTATTGGCAGAAGAGGTTAATAAATATCATTTTATGATGAGAGACCGAAGTCTAATAACCAATGCTAAACAGCAATTAGCAACTAGTACTTCACGTATCAAAATGGCAAAAAGCTGGAGAGTCATCAGAGACTGAACAAGGTCAAAGTTCAGTTATGATTTGTGTTGTACTGATAACCAAATGGTACTTCCTTTTTATTAAAGCCACTTTACCAATAACAGGAACTTCCTGCACCACAAGCCGTAACTGGAACTCCCTGGAACAATTATTCTGTCCAGCCTGTGGTTTCCAACCTTATCTGCCGGGCAGCCGAACCTGGATGAATGTTGTGTTTGACACGGAGTTCAGAGGGGGTCAGGCCCACCCATATAGGCCCATGCCTTTTAAAGTGGACTGCTTGAATTCACAGTGTATTGAGTTGGAGAGTGATGGCACCAGAAGCCAGGACATGTCAGCTCCGGGCCCCGTTGCTGCTGTGGTCAGATCTGTTGGCTCTGACAGTGTTTGGGGACATAATGACAGTGTGTGAGGGGAAGGCGTTACACTTGATCAGGTTGCCAGTCTGGGCGAGAGCCCGCAGTACGCCTGCTCCAGACCCCTGCCTGACCTAGTTTACACCACTGTGTGTGTGTGTGTGTGTGTGTGTGATCATCTCTGCCTTTCGTCGCCGGTTCCCACCCTGCTCCAGCTTTTATGGAGCTTATCAGAAGGGTGGAGGTTGCTAAGGTGGGTGTGTGGCATCACCTCAGCTACACCAGCTAAACCTTTTTTTTCATCCTGTCTCTATTACCCCCCTCCCTCCCCTTCTCTCTCTCTCTCTTTCTTTTTCTCTGTAAATCTCTTCCTCACAGGTAAGGATGAGACTGCCTGCATGTCTTCTGCTGACCTATTTAGGTAATTGCGCGCTTCATTAAAAAACTCTAGTCGGAAAGAGAAATTACACTTCCCTGACGGTATCTAGGTAACATAATCTCCCTCCGGCGAGCTAATTGCATGGCATGATAACCTCATAGGCCGGGTCTGTTTAATTTTTCATCTCTTTTCAAATAATTATGGATCAGAGGAGAGAAGTATTGATTTGATTCATTAACTTCCCTGCACTGCGCCAAGGTTAATGATTACATGTATCCCAATTATACGGTAAAGATCCACCGGGCTATTTGCTTTGATTGGCTTCCACTTTATTATTGGCAAAGGTTGTGTTGAAACAATGCCCAAATTGGGCAGGGAAGAAGATAATATAGCTACCTAAGTGTTTTATTTTACCATCCCTGAGCCTGTAATTGACAAATAAAATGAATATACAGTGCTGATTAAGCAGAGAGGGATGGCTGAGATGAAAGGTGTGATGACTGTGGCATGTAGGAATATCGTTTATGATGACTCGAAGAACTGGCTGTGGAGCTCTCTGCCGATTATTATTACTGCCAGGTTTGGGATACTGTTGCATAGCAGTCCGCGGCGCAACCCGAGGCATGGTGGACCATGCAGCGTTGCCGAGTAACGGTTACCTAAGGTTACGCTGGGCGACGTAAAGGCCCTTGTCCGTTAGTGGATGGAGTCGTGAGGTGGCGCTGTACGTTGGGTCGGACAGCTGACTCAACGGTTCTCGGACTCCGCGAGGGCAAAGAAAGTGCGAGCGGGCGGGTGAAGCGGGTCAGGAGAATCCCGTGGCGC
Organism: Brachyhypopomus occidentalis; assembly: GCA_020368025.1. Classification (NCBI taxonomy): domain Eukaryota; kingdom Metazoa; phylum Chordata; class Actinopteri; order Gymnotiformes; family Hypopomidae; genus Brachyhypopomus; species Brachyhypopomus occidentalis. The sequence goes on from JAGXOD010001382.1 coordinate 6,805,667, forward strand.
TTAGCGGCGGATGCGACTGACAGCTCCGTCGTTCACAGTCACCTGTGCCGTCAGCGCTCCTGAAAGCTCGTGTCAGCTGCTTTTCTGCTGTGCCGCTCGTAGCAGGGCTCTGCTGCAGGGGAGATTTTAAACCGACATAAGTACATTAAAATGACTGTTGTGTCTAAATGATTTCCTCTGCTTAAGTTCACCGCTGCTGTTCCTCCAGAACGATTTTGTTCGTTTCCGCAACCATCGGCAGAGAGGTGGACTGAGACTGGAGACTTCTTATTATTGCAAATCCTGGAATGAATTACTCTCCTCTCTGGTAATGTCGGAGAAGGCGAAAAACATCATTAAAGACTGGAAAAACAGAGGCAAAGTCAATTTGCTGGTTGTTTATGTAAGTGGAGGCCCCACTCTTGCTCTCTCTCTCTCTCCCTGTCTCTCTTTTTCTCCTTCGTCTGGCAATCGCAATGTCTTCATTCAACCCCTATCAGGACAAACAGGCTACGTGTTGTGTTGTAACGTGCTGGGCCTGTTATGCAAGATTTAGATTCTGTGACTTCCTCAATTTTTCCTTTTTTCTTTTCCTTTTGTTCCTTTTCTCTCTTTTGTTTTGTGATTTTTTTTCTTTTCTTATTTTTGCTTAATTTCAGATCTCTAATTAAACGAATGATTATTTGAGGTCAAACTCATGGCCATGATTTGCGCATCGTTCAAAATAAGAATCCATAGTCATTTAGAGAACATATATGCCCAATTAGCTTCCTGGTCTCTCCTGGCCGGCCATGAGGAAGCACAATAGAACGCGAGGGGAAAGAGGGCTAGCGATGATGCAATGGAACGGCAACGCGCCTGCTCTCGGGGAAGTCCGGCGGAGTTTGGCTCTGCGCCCTGCTCTCCACATGCTCACGGCGTGGGCGGGTGAGTTGTTCCATGTCTGCTCGCCTGCAGAATCTCACGTGCTGCAGGACGGCTTGAGCGAGGCGTCACCGGGCCCCTCGCAGCAACGCGCGCGGACGCCCTCGAAGGTGGTCTGCCCCCTCTTCCACCTCCGTGCTCCTCCAATGACGGAAAAACAGGCGCAGGCTGGGTTTTTCCCAGAGCGGGCGGGCGGCCTCCGGGGGCGATCCACGTTCGCAGACATGTCCGGGTCGTTTCCATGTCCGGAGTATCCATTCGGATTGCGCGGTGCTGCCGAGGTATCACGGGTAATAGTGGTGAGCTCTGGTTTCTGCAATATAGGTTCGAGCTTGTCGCCTTTGGGGTCAGCGGCACAGAGGTTGTACGTGTTGCTCTCACACTCTTTCTGTTTTATTCCTTTCACCGCTGCGTTGGCCCAATGCTCCGGGGCTGCTCCCCGTGGAGCGATTGGGAGCTGTTGACATTGCGGGAACATAACCTTGCGAGTTTAACAAGTGTTTAAAGAGTGCGGCCAGGTCCGCAGTGGACGGCTCTGAATGTTTGGAGTGTTAACGGCTCTCGGGATGCTGAGAGGCCCGATGAGTACAGGCCTGGTTTATTTTCTCAGGTACAGAGGGAGCCTGAACGGGCCCCGGGCCCCGGGCCTGACCTGGCGCTGCTCAGCAGGGATGGGGGACTGAAGATCAGTGTCAAGGCCCTGGTTCTCCGGATCGCACACCAATTCAGAAATATCTAGAAAGTAGAGCGGAATCAAGACAAGTTCCGGGTTCACACACAATATAAAGTATGCACGTAACTCTGATCGACTTTTTGCACACTTGGATCACTTAAATGTGCCATCACAGAGCCTTGCATGACTTTGGTAAGTGGCTACATCTAAATGGTTGGATGCTTATATTCTTAAGATAGGATCTCTAAGCTGCACAGCTCTGGCCCTGGTTATCTATTATCTAATATTCAAATGAGACCAAAAGTCTCAACCAACATGTTAATTTTGGAGCTGGACGACGTGAGAGATCCAGAACCGAAGACCTAAATGATCTAAGCTGATGTATGTGAACTCACTGCTGTCTCAAAGACCAATAAAAGCAGCTTGTGACTAAGGCTGTAATTTTTACTTCGGAGGCAAAGAGGACAGTTTATTCTACACACTTATTGTAATACCAGAGACTAATTGCCACCTAAGAGAGCACAAAGGGCCTCTTGTTTTAGATTATATGGCTGATGTGCTGTGTATAATCCCTTTCCAATATGCTCTCATACCAAATATGCACCTCTCACTTTGTTATGTGAGGGTATCATTCATTTATTTAGGACATTACTCAGGATGAATACTGAACAATGCCCTCTATGGGAAATGAACTCAAAAACATGAAATAAATAGAAATAAATAAAATTATTGAGTGTGTTATTTTCTAAATAATAATGATTCTTGCATTTGGTAATATGATTACACTACACACGGAAGCTCTTGATTGAAGTAGTCATGAAGGGAAAGTGGAAGTGTTAAAAACACAAAGGTGACTGAAGTGGTCCTTGGTCAGCTACAAAAAAAGAGACTTTTATGGCAAGATGGCACTCTTTGGTAGTGTGTGATAACTACTGGGGATTTCCACCCAGATTCCCCCCCCCCCCCCCCCTCACCCCATCCTGTTATTCAAATTTTCAGACGAGGTTCAGTTAGATCTGACACTGCAAACTGAAATCATGAAAAAGTATTTTACTCACTAGATTCCAAAGAAGGGGTAAAATGCCCACAATGGGCGTTTTGTTTTGCCAAAAAAAAAGTTTCAATTAATGGACCAAAAAGACCACACAATGTTGTGCTCTCTCATGTTAACCTTTCTTAGAATTAGGACATTTCATCATTTTATTAGTATGGCAGTGAATTCCAGGAATTTGGTTTGTACTTCTTAATTTGTAAATGTACATGATGTTGCTTCTTGCAGTTCTCAGGCATGGTCGTGGTGGCGTTGAAAAGCATTCTTTTACGTGAAAGCTGGAACAAGCAAATATGAAGGTTTCCAAAATAATCGGTAGTGTCAAATCCATTTCTTGATATCATGAAAAGATGGTGTTGAGGATAGGTGCGTCGTGCAAATGAGCAACATGCAATTATGTGCATCTGATTTTTTTAAATCCCTAGCACAGTTAACGTGAAGATCAGCTCTTTCCCAACAACCACACACTCTTTCTTTGTCCATACCCCCCCCCCCCAACTATCTTTATGTCTGCAACCGTTCTGATTCATTTGGCAGACACCAGTGAGTAACCGCTAGTGGTATCTTCCGTTTTTTTTTATCAGTATAGCTTCTGAGAGTCGCGGGTCATCTGGTGATGCAGAGTTGCTGGCTTCTACATGTATTCGAAGACAAGGGGCACACTGCGCACCCAGTGGGTCTATAGATTGAGTCTGTTCCAACATTGGGGAAGTAAAGGGTTGACTCACATGTGGTCAGAGGAAGAGCAAATTGTTTTAGCGGAACAGTAGTAAGGCTCTACCAACTGGTCAATGGAAAATCCAGCAGAAAAGGGAATAACTTGTTTTGCGGTAACGTTGGTCATCTTGACATTATGTCCATTCCCTTGATCATTTCCACAGCGTGTGGCAGTTATTTCTCATACTGCTGTATATCTGACAAATGCTTCCAGTCGCAGCTGTATTCCGATTACGGTTACAGCAGCCTGCACCGTGGGCCACCGCTAAAGCTAACCCGGATGATATGAACACTGTTTGCACGTAGGCACTCTGTTACACGATATGTTTATACGTGAAATGCAAGTTAGGGCCATGGGATGTGTTATGACGTCTGTATGGCCATCTAAAATCTAAAATAGCAATTTGGGTAAAATGTGACACACACGCGGACGCGAATGGGATTACAGCAGCATCGAAATTCTCTCTCCACTGCAGCTCACGGTAAGCGTCTGGCCGCGTTATTGTCATCATTCAAAGTGGGCAACACGTCGGCGAAGCAACGCCTCCACGCCTTTGTCTTCCGCAGTCAAAAATACCCCCCCCTCCCCCCCCCTCCCCCCAGTACCCTGCCGACGCGGAGACGACGGCGGTGGCATCGTGCGCCCGCGCTAAGCAAACATGCCCAATTAGCATGCGTTTGCCAGCGCTTCATTAGAAAGATGCTTCCCTCCAGCAGCTGAGGGGAAGGGGGGGGGGGGGGGGGACGTAAACAAACACGGTGAACGCCTCGACAATCGCCCACATTTAGTCTGCCTGCTTAATCTATGAAGGTAGAATAACAAATCCTAAAGTGCCACTCCAGTCCTTCTATTACCCAGCAGTCCCACTTCTCCCCGGGGGCAATTAGGAGACAGATTTATTAGACATAATTAAGAGAGGACGCCGCTCCTGTTCTGGCCTTGATATTTAATTTGCTGACTTTAATGAAACAGAAATAATCCAACCTGCTGGCCGAGGGTAGCGAGTGGCTACCTTGTTGGCAGCTGAGAGTCTTGAGTGGTTAAAAAGAATAAATTTTTTATGTGCATGCTCTACTTGGAGCAGTGAGTCTGTCTGTGACTTAAAGGCTTCTGCAGGCAATGAAGCTGGTGGCCGTATGCAAACATACACACGATAAAGTATGCTTTTCATGTCTTCCAGATCTCCCATTGTCAAACACTGGAGGTATTGAGTCAACGTCTGGGCCTAAGAGGATAAAATCTGTCCACTTGTACAAGTGTGAAATATCGCACGTCCAAAGAATGTCTCAGCCAACAGCGATGCCGGAGTATCCATATGTCTTCCCCGTGTTCTCTTTGTACTGTAAGACACCTACTCATGTCCTTACATTCTCCCTGAAAAATGACTGTCGTATCCGTGTGGCAGTGGCAGGCCAGTAGTTGCTTTACTCTTTCCTATTTACATTTTAAATGGTTCGGGTGAATCTTCCTGGCTTTGGAGTTGAAGCGTTTCTTTTGAAAGCTGCATCACACTGCTGGATATTAATGCTACATACCTTAACAGTAATACAGTATCTAAACAAAGCATCTGATTGGTCAGCTATTTTACCTACCCAACTCATTAAACAAGGTTTGTATTGCTCTTTATTCTGATTCTCTTTAGCACTGATCCCGGCAGATAAATTACGCATTAGTAGAAACACAGAGACTGCTACTATACACAGAGTAGCTGGTTCTTGGGACTTGATATAAGCTACTGTTGATGTTCACATAGTAACTTTCAGTTATGACAGTACCTAAAGCAGTTTTAATTCAACTTCAGCTAGCCTACTGTTTGTGAAACTGCATGTGATTCTTGTAATGCAGAACCAGTTGTATGTAAAGTTCATTGACTATTAATCTGAATCTCAACATACCAGAAATCAGGAATTCCCTGAAAGGGTCACATACATTTTAAAATATCTAAAATATTTAAAGTATGTCAGTTTTTGGAGATGAACTTTTTTGTGCCGCTCTGAGGCTCATTCTGGAAATGTCATTTTCCCGGGTGATGCTGGAAAAGCCTCTCGCTGGTACCTCTGATGGGCTCTCCACCCCAGCCCGTCTGCCCCGAAGCCCCGACCCAAACACACAGGTCACCAGGTTCTAGACCCACGGGTCCTCGCACCGCTTTCAGTCCGACGAGGCGAAGGGGAGGAACCAGTTTGGCGCCGTGGTCATTCCACACGTATGGTGCGTCTGTTCTTCAGCGGTGGTGAGATGTGATCTGTAAACACTGACAGACCTGCAGTCCTCAGGGGGGGTTCCCCAAACCCCCTCTAATGCGTGTAATTGTTTGACCACATCAAAGAAAGGCGAGAAGTGAACAAAATGCAAAGGGTTTTTTTTTTTTGTTTCGGTTTTTTTTCTTCTTGTTTTTTAATGGTTGGCGTGCCTCGCTTGCCATGATTGCGGCTGGATTTTGTCTAATACAGCAACAACAAAGGAAGCACGTAATTATATAATTGCGTTTGAGGAACACCTTAATTCCCTTGAGAGCCCTGTGGCCCCATTCTGTCAGGTAGGGTTCACACCCTGGGTTTTCACACAAGGAGAGAGGATACTGGCAGTAAATGGGTTACGGTTTTGAGAGTAATACAATAATGTAATATGATTTTAGAACGATTTATTGATCTAAGTGCTAAATTACCCTGACTGGAATCTCTGTGTGTGTGTGTGCGTACATGTCTGCGTGGTGTTGCATGTATGATCTCACTTGTCCTTGTGTATAGTCTGTGTGTGTGGCATATCATAACTGACATATCACCAACCATAAAATGAAAAGAATGGGTTTTATGCAAAATGCAATAAAGAACCTTTAGTTTACGGCCTACTTTGCTGCTAAACGCATCTTATTCTCAATAGCATTCAATCCGTTTAATCATTATGCACATATAACACTTGCAGAAGCTTTGACTGAATGCTTATTGTGCAATACGTTTTCATAAATATCCCGTGGATATGACTGAACACGACAGTCGTACGGTACCGACCACGCCGTGCTGGTACGCTGGACCTTTAAAACCTTTTTTTTTTTGTTGTTGTCGTTTGTTTTTCATGCCTAAGGACATTTTTGCGAAACAGGTGGCATGCAGGGAGGCCACGCCCACCAGACAGGGCCACACCCACCAGACAGGGCACGCCCACCGCACCGTCTGCTGGGGACATTTCCTGTCTCACTTCCTCTCTGGAGTGCTGTCCTTCCTGCACGAAGCCAGCAGTGCTCTGGTCTGTTCCACTCCCTCTGCTCTCGCTGGTAGTCTAGTCAGGAGGATGGAAAAAATGCAAAAGTTGATGAGGCATAATAAATGTAATCCTTTAATTCATAAACAGGAAACATTATTTTTTTTTGCGTAGGAAGACACAGTAATGCCAGTGTTTCTCAAATCAGCATGTTGTGTGTGTGTATATACATATATGTGCATATTATTATTTATGTGCCGGTATTTGTGCATTTGCCTGCGCTTGTGTGGCCGTCTGCTAGTGTGTGAACGTGTCTTTAATTACAAATCAGATTCCAGGCCTCACAATGCCCTCTGGCTGATTGTTCTATTAGGCGAGGATCAGTCATGCAGAGAAGAGTTGGTCTACCTTCTCTTAACCTTAATTTACCAGGATGTAGCATGTCAGCGCCTGGGGACTGATGGAATCTGTCAACTAATTTCCAAACGTCAAGGACTTTATTTCCTGCCTTCTGCAGACGGGTCCAAGTGCAAGAAGTCAAGCGTTGTAAACTAGTTGTCCTTCTACTGATAGCGCAGCGTACAGCGCTCCGGGAGGATCTCCTCCAGATCACCGCGTTGTTCTCAGACACCAACGCTGCCGGCGAACCTGTTCCGAGTACACGTCAAGGTATTAAGGGAGAGCAAAACTTAAGCCGGTGCTCAAAGTGAATCCCGCGAGGGACCAACTTTGGGTCAGGACGCGCAAAACAAGGTCACGTGTGCAGAAACATACATATGAAATTCAGTTCCTGCATTCGTAAGGCGCTGTTGGGGGGGGGGGTTGTAAAGCTACCCCAGTACAGATGCTGATTTCAGAGGTTTGCCAAGTGCCATGTGGAGTCTCACTCAAGTGCTATAGCCAAACTGCAAAGATCGCACGTAAGAATCGCAAGTAACAAAATCTGAAAATCAGTAAATCAAATCAAGCATTTTGAGTGTATCTAACCAAAATGCAGTCGCTACTAGTCAGAGCACGGCAATAATACCTTCCCCCAATGGTTTTTTGTCTTTAGTGTTATTTTATTCTTTTTTTTTTCACCATTTTCTCCCCCAAAACCAGTCCCTTGAGACTTCGATATACCCACAAACCTATGACAGTTGATTACGTGCACTGTGTTCGAGGAAGGGATTCGTTAAGACAGGGTGGTGTGTTTGCGTATGTGTGTGTGTGCGCGTGTGTGTGTGTGTGGGTGCGTGTATGTGTGTGCGTATGTGTGTGTGTCTGCGTGTGGTCTGGGGCTTCTTCTGCCTCTGTCGTGATGGAGAGACCGGCCTAAGCAAAACACAAAAAAAGGGGAAAAAGAGAAAGATTTTCAGTTCCTCAATTTGGCATCTGCATCTGTCCATTACTGGCAGTGAACCAAGCGCACCTCCCGCCTCTCCAACCTCAATAAAGACGCTCAGAAATGAAGAGACGTTTCATGAAATCCAGCAATAAACCGACTGTCAGTCAGCAGTTGTGCTTATTAACAAAATGAGAAATCTAACGGTAATTAAATGGTCGTACGAGATGAAAGCACCTTCCAATATATCAGCGTCTTGCCCGTGGTTCATGAAACTTTTAATTCTATTCATTATTGTGATGATGTAGAACAGGTTTAAGTTACAAAAGGAGAAAAAATAGTGGGTAAAGGATAAGCCGGCATGGATGGATAGCACCATGTTATTGTCATTCGTGTTACCGTGCCGCTTACAGCACTTCTCGTGCCTTTTCTATAACTTAACTTTTTTCCTTGCACGTATCATATGGACACTTGTATTTCAGTCTCTTTGTGATACATATATTATTTCAGATGTGCAGTACTCTCCGCCTGAACAGAGGGAAGTTTAATACCAAAATCATTTTGATCTCGTCCTAGGGACACTGTGGATGAAGGGTTAGGTACTGCAGGAACATAGCATTTATTTGGTAATTTAGTACCCAAGCAGGATGTAATGAAGACCTTTTGTTAAAAAAACCATTAAAGAAAACATGGAAGAAGCAAGGAAATAAAGAAACTGAGACATGAATTGATTTGCTGTTAAATCCAATGATATTATAGGCACATCCTTCAATGTCAATACTTCCTTGAAACAAGGGGAAAGGACAAAGTAAAATTAATACATACAATTAAAAACTAAAATAAAAACAGTGGTAAATGGTCCAAAAAAACAACAACATCAGAATATGACAAAAAGGAGCATGTTGATATTTGAAGCTGCTACCATTGCAGACCTGTCGTGAACGCAGACAGATGTAGCTGTGAAGCAGGTTGAGGACTTTCTCCCAACAGGACTTTCTCCCAACGGTGTTTTGAGAACCTCGTCCTGAAGGTGCCAAGTCGGTGAATCTTTTCCGCCACGTTCTGAGATACGCAGCTGGGAAAATTAGCCGCCGAGGCCTTGAGTGGCATGGCGGTAATGACAGAGCACTCCCTCTCTGTGGAGCGCGTAACAATGGCAACGGGAGATACTGTACGTTTCCGTGGTTTAGTGGTCAGGGGGGAAAGGAGTGTCTGATTGTGTTCTGTTGTGCAAAACCAGCTTATCAAGCACCGTGTGGTCGATCCACATCAAGTACACAATGAGAAAAGTGTCTCTGTCATCAACATCTCTCCCATCCTTCAACCTGACCACAGTCTCCAGACTGTAGTGCTTCAAAGCTTCAAAGGACAGGGCTGTGTGTCTGTCTGTTTGTGTGTGTGTGTGTGTGCGCGCGTTTAGCCGATGGCCACAGCTGGAAGGGCGGGGCTTGGTCATGCGGGTGTGGGAGAAATGCAGCCACCCGCCCCCAGCCGAGACCGCCGGCCCAGCCGCACGGTTCCGGAAGGATGGGGCTGTGCATGAGAGGGAAAACAGCAGGCTAGTCGCCCCCTCCTGACAGAGCACCACGACCGAACAACCCTGACCGTGGTGGTGGGGGAGGGGGGGGGGGGTCAACACATGCTCCGCTACACCCCGTGTGTTGCATGCTGCTCAGAACAGACTCCTTACACAAGATGTGGGTCACACAACGGCCCTCTCAGCGGAGAGGCCAGCGAGGCGGTTAAGGTCCAGCCTGCTAGTCCAGCCTGATAACCGAGCAGGCGTTTGTTGTGTGTTTGACACTGGACTGATGACTCTTCATCTTCCTTTGGTCACCCTGGCCAGGCCTGACACTGGTGCTGTGCACACCCCTTGCTTGCAGACATACACACACACACACACTCACTCACACACACATTCCCATGTAAAAGAGAGGAAGGCAAAGGAGAAAAAAGATGGTTCGGAACGTTACTACCGCTGAGGTCATTAATGAGCATTGCTCATGCTGTCATGGCAACCATTAGCACAGTAATGTCACTAATGGCATCGGAGACAGGGCATGAGAATGATGTGAAAATTATTGTCAGATTCAATTAGGATCCTTCTCCCGCTCTCGCCGGGGCCTGCCTGTAGCCGTCATCGATTATCTATCAAATTAAAAGAGGGCGAGCAGAAAAAAAGGTGTAAAAATACTCCACGACCCAAAACACGGAGCTACACGGAGCTTTGTGTGTTAAGCGCAGCTTATCGGATACAAGCACGGGATTTGAGTATATCGAACGCGAGTAGGGATATCGCGGGAGTGTGTCGCTCAGCTTTTAACACGGGCAACAAACGGCGAACGCTAACGAGGCGTGGCGGTAACTAAACCCGAAAGCGCTTTGACGCGCTGTGGTTACGTGGCACAGGTGGCTGGAACAGCGGGGCAGCTGAAGCCGTTAAGTCTTCACGGCCGCTGCGTGCGGCGCTCTCGCCCCACGCGGCTGAGCGACGTGTCTGGACACTTCGGAATGCGGGAGGCAGGGGCCACGCGACAGCGTCGTCTGGAGCGCCGCACAGCTGCAGCCGGACGCCAGCAGGTCCCATCGCACGCGCGGGACCGGCCCATCTTCCGTGCTCCCGTGGGCCTGCTTCCGCTGACAGTAACCTCCCGTGCTGAGGAGACAGGCTTGCGGTGCGGCTCAAACTCTGTTTGTGTGTCCGTGTCTAGCCTTGGTGGTCGGTTACATGAAAGTGGAACGATGAGGAATACCTCAGTGAATTGGGATTGTAGTTGGCCATGTATGTGAACAGGAGAATTTTAAATGAAAGGAAATCGGGGCCATGGTAATGTCTCATGCTGTAACTTTGCTGTGTGAGCTGGGTTATTAGAAAAGTCTTAATGTCCAGCCAATTTTGGCTCCATTAGGGTTCTGTCATAGACAGTTGTAAAAACCATCCAGTTTTATCTGAGTACTTATTTTGTATTAATGTATTAATAAATTACTCTGCTGAATGGCATTTTTTGAAAGTCTGCACTTTTAAACCCTTAACATGCTCAAGAAAGCTCATGAAAGATGTATGATTTTGTCATCAAAGGCTACGCCAGTGATTTACTAATAAAGGTTTGTACCTAGTGAGTATTATGTGTCCGGAGCAGAAGAATGTTGTTCTACTTGCTGTTTGTGGATAGAAACTCAGTTTCTTTTTAACTAGTAGTGCTTATTCATCGTGTTTTCCAGCGGTCATTTGAATTTCACAGTGCTACCTTTCACAGTACTACATATCCATATACTGTACGTCTGACTCATTAGTGTAGCTTTTAAATCGTTTTTTGGTTAATTCCCTGGTTATGATCCTATTGCCAAAATACAGTGTTCATATTGCTGAACTAAACAGGGATTCCACAGGCATTCCAGAAATGTTTCTACACTGTGATAAAATACAGCCAAAACCCTTTCACCTGTCAAGCTCAGGGATGATCTTTGCCCACAGTTAATCATTTCTCTATCAAATGTAGGCACGAAATTCCTTTGAAAAGTTATGAGCTCGGAAGAGGACTCATTAAAGTCCCGTGCTTATTAAAGGGGCACCTCGGAGAGCATCCGATTGTGTTAAATCAGCCTTTGCGCTTCATGTAGTCTTATGTGTGTATGTTAAATAGGTCGATCGATAATTCACCGGCAGACGAGCGAAGCTTTCAGCGTGTTCTGCACCCCGGATCTACCTGGCTCACGCTTCAAGGTCTGAGCGCTGGAGTGCACAGGTTTGAGGCCGTCGAGGTTGAGGTAAACAGCTAGAGGAACATGTTGTGTCCACAGCAGAGTCGTGCCAGGGCACGTCCAGTGCGCTCCTAGACCGGGACTGGAGCCAGAGGAGCCCACGACCACCACCTCCGCAAAGGAGGAGCCAGGAGGAGCAATTGGGAGGCCTCCAGCCACGGGATGAGACCCACGCCTGGGTGCGGTGCCTCTCCACGGGCTCCTGGAGCTGGTCTCTGGCTCTGGTAGCTTAGTCCCGGAGGTTAGAGGCTTGTCTGGCGGGTGGCTGCAGCCCTGTGGTTAAGAATGTTCTTCACAGTCGAGATCTAAACAGGACACATAGACTAGGACAATAGACCCAGCATGGCCATTGTTTGGGTGATAACTATGGGCTTGTGTTTTTGCAGCTTTGGTTTCAGGAATGGGAAAGATGAACGAGTGCTGAGAAGACTACTGGATATATAAAAAAGGCTCTTTCTCTTGACCGGTCACACAAAGCTGCAATGTCTGGGAAGCGCTAGCATGCGTTCACCAGCAAGCACCAAGGCAGACAAATTAGCCGGAATGCATGACCACGGCTGCTACTAATGACCAGAAAAGCATGTTCAGTAAAGTACAATGAGGAGAATGCCGTTGCAATTACCTATGCGAGTGCAATTACTTAGCAAAAACTGCGAAGCAATGTTCACCTTTGGAGTCACGGGGCCACATGCACATTTAAGGTCAAAGCGGGAGGTGCAGTGTGGATTCCTGCACATGTCGGAGCAATGCATTGTGGGGAAAGGGCTGGACCCTCAAATGGTGCATATCAAATCACCCCAATTACTCCAGACAAGCGTCCTCCCCACACAACACACAGCTCCTTTGCACGAAAGTATTTCATTTGAAGTGGGCGCTCGCAAATTACTGCGATGCCAAAACCAAAATTATACGACCTGCAACAAGTCCATGACTTTTGTGTAGATGGTAAATTCCTTTAATTCTTGTGGAAACATTTGAAGGTCGAGCATTTTATAAAAAGAACCAGTGGCGGTCCAGCACGACTGGTGCTTTCTGATTGGTTGTTCAGAGGATAAGGTGATTTCTGTCTAATGACCACAACAAATATTCCAACATTGTCTGACTCTTTTGAAGGGAAAAAAAATACAACCTAATAGTTTTTTTTCTCATTCTTTGAACCCCGATTCCAATGGAACTCTCGTCATTCTAGACAAAATACCACAAGCCCATATTTTATAATGTATCCATAAAGAGCAACTATAACATATTGACACAAGTTCTCAAACTTCATTTAACTTCGAAACACTATCTGTACTGCCGACCGAAATGAATCAGCTCAAACAGAAGCGAAAGCGACCATATGTACGGGCAGCGAGCCTTAATATGACTTCTCTTGCCACTCACTTTGACTGACAGCAGTGACTCACTTGACTTTAGCCGGGGCAATAGTATTACGGGTAAATAAAGAGGATCCATTATAATCTATGCATGTTATTATCCCATTATGTAATCCGAACTCGGCCCACAGCCGTAGGAAACATTTAGACCTCCGCTCTTTGCTCACCGCCTATTTATAACCTTCGCCTTTTCTGAAGGGCCGAGTGCCATGAGCAGACGGCACATGTCTGCGATGGAGGAAGGGAGGCCTGTCCAAGCAGGAGCACTTCTCCACCTTTAAGGCCCTTCGCGGCGGCGTGCCGGTCAAGAACCGGGCCGCTCCACCCTGAGACCTTCCCAGAAGCCGGGCGGGTTCGGACCGCTTCTCCGACCACACGAAACCCACATGGGGGGGGTGGGGGCGACCAGGGGTGACGACCGGCCACTTCCCAGGGGACATGCACTCTTCTCTGAGCTGGGGGGGACGGGTTGCGTGGGGACTTTGTGTGTGCGTGTGTGTGTGTGTGTGTGTGTTGTGTGGGGGGGGGGGGTACATGGCATAGTGCTTCATCCTGCTGAAATGAAGGGCCCCTACCTCATCCGAGCAGCCCCAGAAGGCACAGGGCCCCGTTTAAAGAGAAATGAGTGTGAACTGGGCTGAGGAATACGAGCTTTCCAGCCCTGTTGTTAGCTAGGTATTTTAGGCTGTGTTTTTGGGTCTGGTAGTAGTCGCTGGTGCTCTAAGTGTTTTTTTTTTTTTTTGCTGCATAAGACTTTTTTTTTTTATATAACAGCAACTGCCTCACATCGTCTGAGCCCAACATAATAAACAGAAAAACACCCAAACAAACAAAGAACAATAATAAAAAAAAGTTGGAAAGAAGAAGTGAGACGTAAAGAAAAAAAAACCTGAAGAACATTCTCTGAATTTTTGCAGTGAGTGCACAGGGTGTATAAACAATGATTAACTTAAAAAATTTGCATGTGTACTGGATGAGGCAAATATGTATGAGCTTTGTTGTTTATTTATTTTTATTTTTATTTTCAGTGATATTGTCCATATCCTGGCACACCACAGGCCTATAGCACTGGTCTCACACCACAGGTCTATAGCACTGGTCTCACACCACAGGTCTATAGCACTGGTCTGACACCACAGGCCTATAGCACTGGTCTCACACCACAGGTCTATAGCACTGGTCTCACACCACAGGCCTATAGCACTGGTCTCACACCACAGGCCTATAGCACTGGTCTCACACCACAGGTCTATAGCACTGGTCTCACATCACAGGTCTATAGCACTGGTCTCACACCACAGGCCTATAGCACTGGTCTCACTCCACAGGCCTTTAGCACATGTCTGGTATATCCTGGCACACCACAGGTCTGTATCACTGGTCTCACTCCACAGACCTATAGCACTGGTCTCACTCCACAAGCCTATAGCACTGGTCTCACTCCACAGATCTATAGCACTGGTCTGACTTTTTGTTTCATCTGAGTTTCCTTTGAATTAACGTAATTAACATTACAAAGCTTATGACCAGTATAGGTACAAACTGTGCTTCTGGCTGTAATGAACAGGAACAGAACATCAGAACTGGGAAGTGATGGCGTATAAACGTGCTAGCGCTATGCGCTAGCGTTCATGATCTAAAGCCTCACCCTGTCTGTACCCCCATTCATGAACTGCCAACTGCGTAGTGTACACTGCCTTTAGGACGTATCAAGGAGCACAACATAAATAATCATCTACAGAGCCCTGCGTGCGCCCTAGCATTCCCGTCCCCTCCCTCCGCCCTCTGATTCCATGTCTCAGCCCGGTGGGAATACTCATTCCCTACGTAGTGCTACCATCCGCTCCCAGCTACAGATCACCTATACTGCCACCCCACCCCCAAATGAAATGGGCTCCGTCCTACCACCAAAGGAAGGGGCCTGTGCCACATTATACCAGAGGGAAACCAGTCAGGCTCCCAAAATCTCCCAGCCCGCCGGACCCCAACTGAAACGCAATGCCAGTCCTCTGATGAGCGTCTTTCAGCCCGGCCACACAGCTGCGGTTACTCTTTCACACGAACTTCGCCTGCTTCCAGTAAGTGAGGGAAAGGAAGCGGATTTTTTTTTCTTTCGGACGCTCGGCAGCGATCACGTCGAGGCAATCATCGTCACTGTCACCTGTTGCGGTTCGGCTGATTGGCTAAGCTGACGTCCGCCTCGCTAATGACTTTTCATACGGTATAAAGTCTTGTTCCATTAGCCCCCGCTTAAATGCTAACGAAGGTCCATTTTAGAGGGTATTTCAGCTGCCAGCTTTTTCGTTTTCCAGCGCTCTTTTGCGGGAAATGAAATTGGTAATTTATAAGAGAGAGATGAGAATGGCTTTGTGTACATATCCCTCTGGCGAAGCATTCCATATACGGAGGGGTAATCACAATAATTGTGTAGTGACAGAATATGCTGATTATATGATTATGTATGCATGTAATTGGCATTATTGTTATTTTTAGCTGGAAGTTAATTGCTAATGTAGATCCTGTAATTGGATCAGCATATTGCAGCATCGCAAATCTATTAGCTCCTAATAATTGCTGCAAAGTGGGAACAGTAAGAGTGGGTGGAAGGTGTTTATTTGTCTCTATGGCGCAGGGGTGGAAAAAGGAAAAAAAAACAGTTGATGTTAATTCTTAAGTATCCAGTGCTGCCGTTTAATTGGAAGGAGTAGTTGAGTTTGACAAGTGTGATGTTAACAAATGGAACTGGGGAATCTGTTATGTTCATATTCTGGAATTGCATTTCCAGGAGGTACATTAGTGACAGTGTAATGTATCTGTTTCTGTGTGCATCAATCGACCGCCTTAAAAGCAGTAATCACATACTACGACTTAATTATCCATATCTGAAATCTATTTTGACAAAAGTTTGAAAAGTGATTTTATTTATAACATAACTCAGTATTTCTTATGCTACTCTAAATCCCTTTGCAACCAATTTATGTTACGATGTGACCTCAAATCACGACAGCCACATAATTTTAACCCCCCCTCCCCCAAGATGCAATTAAGAATACACTTGTATTAACACTGCATATGACAATGGAATAAGACTA
This sequence comes from Brachyhypopomus occidentalis, assembly GCA_020368025.1. NCBI lineage: Eukaryota > Metazoa > Chordata > Actinopteri > Gymnotiformes > Hypopomidae > Brachyhypopomus > Brachyhypopomus occidentalis. Next base: position 6,821,767 of record JAGXOD010001382.1, read on the forward strand.
ACGTGTGTGTATGTGTGTGGGGGGGCTGAAGTCAGTGTGACGTGTCTGGAAGATAACACAGAGCAAGGGAACCCTGCACTGTATCATTAGACAGGGGGAACCTTTGTTATCAGATGGAGGCGTCAGGGGGATTGGTCTCCCTGTCGCACATGGGACAGGTCCAAGTCTCAGCGCTGATATGAAAGGCCCATTAAGGGCCTTTTATCGTGCTAGCGTGAGACTAATTGACAGGGTTTGATAGCAGCCAGTGATTCCTCTCTGTACCCACTGCCACGGGAAATTTGTCTTTATCAGTCATCAGATCCTCAACTAACAACCTGCTATAGGGAGAGGGGGAGGGGTTTCTCCCTCACTCTCCCTCTCTCTGTCTGTCTCTCTCTCTCTGTCTCTCTTTGTCTCTCTCTCTCTCTATCTATCTCTCTCTCGCGCTCCTTGTTCAGATGCTTGGCCCTATCTGTTAATTCTATCAGCTCAGTAGGGGAATCCATTACATCAAGTGTGTGTGTGTGTGTGTGTGTGTGTGTGTGGGTGAAAGGGAAGGAGGGGCGAGAGAGAGACAGAGAATGTGTGTGTGTGTGAGAGAGATACATAAGCTGAAAAAAAATTGAGAGAAAGCAAATGTGAAAGAGAGAAAGAATGGAGAGCAAGACAGAGAAAGAGAGAGACAGAGAGGGAGGGTATATGAATGTGCAAGAGAGAGAGACTGAGAGAGAAAATTTACATGAAATAATAATCAGTCCTCTCCTCTCCTGAGGCTTCTCTTGTACCTAATCCAGCATTACAACTGCTAGACAAAGGACAAAGCCATGCCCAGGTAGCCAGTCGTCTCTCCAGGCCAAACTCACACCTCAGGTCTGTCTGTGCAACGCCAGGGCCAGAGGATCCACTCTGGTGGGCATTCTGTCCTTGACGTGTGAAGCTGTGCTGCAGGACGTCTGTGACTCCTGAAGTTGAGGACTGGTCCCGTATCACCATTACGAGCTGTCCTGCTATCAGCTCGGACAGGATTCACGCGAAAAAGGACTGGAAGTGGAAGACTTCCAGAAAATGATCCAGGATGGGGGGGAGCGGGGGTGTTAGCAGCTTGTTTGTGTGTGTGTGTGTGTGTGTGTGTGTGCATGCATCTCTGTGTGTGGCTGCACTCAGGTGAATGTATTTCAGGCAAGTGTAAGTGTATTGATTGTCAGCATTTGGTCCATTACTGATTGCTGCAAGCCCTGGCCCTGTGCAGGTATTTGATAGTCACATAGACAGATGGAAGCTCGAAATATGCTCGGGTTATTTATCAGCGATTTAGAAATAAACAAATAAATAAATAGACGCCCTCTGTGCACACATTGTGCGCGGCCATTTGCTTTTAGCATTGATATCACGGCCTGTGTGTGTGTGTGTGTGTGTGGCAGGGCAGGTCCTGAGCCATGGTGAGGGCTGAGGACCAGTGCTCCCCGAGGACAAGGAGCCCGACCCCATCATGGCTGCCCTCAGGCCCCACGCCTTTGGACGCTCTGCACACCCTCAGTGTTGAGCGTGTGGAAGCACTCCGTGGCCGGGGCCGGCATTCCACAGAATAAAGACATTGCTATTAATTAAATCATAATTGGGTTTTATATATTTATTTGCCCGCGACGTTTCAGTGCAGGCGCGCCGCCAGATTAGGCTGCGATTTGCATGTAAAATGTAGGAGATTCATTAGGTTACCTTGGCAAAGCGGAACCCCTCTGACTGCCTGCAGGGCCACACAGATGGCACTGTGTGTTTGCTAATTTGCTCCTCACTCAAGGTCGTTAGTTCTATTTGGTGAACTATCAAAAAGTTGATTTGGCCATAGCGAGATGTATGTGCGGAACGCCCTGGAACCCAGCCCACCCCGGGCCGCGGGGGTCAGTTGTTAGCGGCGTTTATTGTCCAAGTGGGAGCTCGTTTTGGCAAAGCGGCGCCTCGAAGAACATTCATCTCTAAATTCATGCCAATCTGAATATCCTAATACCAAACTATGCTATAATATTTATGTGAAATCAATTATAAGTCCCGCTCAGTAATGCAGCGTGTCCGTGAAGTGTTTATGCATGAGAGTGTGTGTGTGTGTGTGTGTGTTTACCAGGGAATATCTAAATGGTAGAGTGAAAGGTTAGAATCCGGGCCCTTAGAATGTAGGGGATAGTCACGCTCATCTCCCCTGCCTCCAACATTAGGGAAGAGAGCATCGAGTTCTACTTACTGGTAGAATGAAGCCCCCCACTCAATCCCATCCCCTTACTTCCCATCCGCCGTCCTCTCTCTCTCTTTCTCGTGTACTCTCCCAGGTGGTCTTGCTCAGAAGCTGAATCGTTTCTCTCTCTCTCTTTTATTAGAAAAAAATGTGCAATTTTATCCATTTTCTCCCCTGTCTTTAGAAAGAGCCATTTGTTTTGCTGGGGAGGAAATGAGATTTGACATAATGGATTTTCGCCCTGTGCGGAGCAGAGCGGGAACGGGCCGCTCTGAAATGCGGCCTCTCCACTGCGTGTTTGTTTTAGGGCTTTGGGCTCGCGTCGCCTCTCCAAACTGGATGTAAATAATCACTGTAATGTTCCCTCCCAATCACTCACTCACATTTTCCTTTTCCTCCCCGTAGGCTTTCTTCGGCTCCTTGCGCAATACTTTATGACCAAAGGCAGGCTTGCAGGCATAAATTCAGACGAGCGCTGTGCTTTAAAGACGGATAAACTCCCGAGTGAACCGGCTCGCCTTTTTCGACTGGATTGGGCGACGCTCCTCGTGGAGGGAACGAGAGCGCTGGTCTGTTTTCTGAGGCTGCGATCGCGTGCCTTTTGTTTTTCACAGGCTCGCCACTACAATGATAGGAAGGTGTAAAGTAACAATAACGGAATAGATGAAGTCGTAACATTTATTGTTAGCCGTATGTAAGCCACAAAAACAGAACCAGAGCAGGTGAGATTTAACACTTGCAGTTTACTCTCCTGACACTGTTTAATTTCGGCAGTTGTCTGACCAGGAAAAGGGATTTGTGACAGATGGCATCCGAATTTTCTATGCATGCCTACATCTTAACAGGAAGCGTTGCATATAACAAGCTAGGTGCTGGAGTTACATACTATATTGAAGACAGACGGAGGTTCCAATAAGTTACTCTTTGAAGCTGTAAAGAAGACCCGCGTTAATCACGAAGTTCGTCACTCTTAAATCATTTGCACTGTATCATTAGTGCCATTCACTTAAAATAATGAGGAAATGCGTTTATCGCTTTCAACCGAAGTCACATTTCTTTATGGAATGGGCTTAAAACACTAGCCCCTTTACAGTAATGCAGTCTCAATTATTTTAATCCTTTATCTTTCATCATTCGCAATGCTTTTTGGTGTCATTTCACAGTGCCCGAGTGTGAGTTCCATTTGAGAGGGGCGATATGGGCAGGGAGATACCATCTGCCCATGGGGAGGGGGTGGACTAGTCATTTCACACCCTGTCCTCATGGTTTAAACTGTAATAACAGAATAAAGTGATGGAGCATGAACTATTACTTTCTTTCAAGTATCTATATTGCCAAAGTAGACAAGGGTGAAGGGAATGGTTCTTCCTTTTCAAGGCCTTTTCTTTGTCCACACCGATAAAGTGTCTGAAGTCATTTCAATCCCCTCATAGTTAACATACATACAGAATCAGTAGGGATGCCATGACACTTGAAAGTTTTGGAGGCAGGAATAAAGTCTAGCAAACAAAACTGGCTTTGCTCCAAACCGAGAGAAGTGATGAATCATCATTTCGTGGATACAGCAGGGGCTTCACTTAATCTCCGTTATATCTCTGACATAGTTAAAGTGCTCCAGAATCAGGCCATCATAGGAGCATATCGGATTGGTACCTTTTTTTTTTTTTTTTTTTTTTTTTGAAATGAGAGTCTAGGACAACATGTTCTACCCTTAAAGGTTTATATTGATTATGATGAATTATATGTGGGTTCATTTGATGAAGCAGATAGTTTGAGGCTTTGGAGTCTGTTTTGTTTTTTACTATATGGGCTATAGTGAGTGTTGGAGTGTGTTGGTGCTGACCGTAACACTAGGGTCCTGTGGTTAACCCTGTGGTTAACTTCTACATGAGCTGTATGTTTTCACTCGCTAAATTTCTTTTATTTTTTATTTTTGTAAGATTAACAGAAAACAAACATTAATATTCATCATTCACAATGCTGTTATGACTAAGATGTCTCGTTACCATGTGCTGGAACAGTCTTTAATGAAGATATCTGAAGGATCTTAATATCTTGGGAGTTTGATTTTTTTTTTTTTTTTTTTTTTGCTTAAAAGCCATTATTTGATGTTGTCTAATGAATGTATTGTTATTAATTTTTTGTTATTTTTAGGCATTTCCACATGCTAATTGGCTGCCTTCATTACATTCTTTCTCTTTTTTCAAAATAGGGCAATGCGATTCCTGACGTTTTTTTTTTTTCTGTCTTCCTTTCTTTGTTTTCCCACATAACGCGGCCAGATTTTCCGCAGCATCTTTTTCGTGTCTTGGAAAAGCTAAAACAACTTCATCACGGGGGAAGCGGCGGTTGCGCTGGACTCCCACCCCCAGCACGTCCTCCCCGACGGCCCGTCACCGCTCCCCATCACCGCTCCCCATCACCGCTCCTCATCACTGGCCCCGGGATGCGGCTGGTTGTGCCCTCTGGTCCTCTGTGCAGCCAGACGCTGAACTATAGTACATTTACACAATAGACGTCTGTGATGATAGAATAAAAAAAGCTGAATGTTTGTAACTGTTAATTTTGTGGATGAAGCAGGTAGCAATTTGCAAGAACAGAATCAGCCCTCCTATTAATTACAGTAAAGAAATGCTTATAATCTTAATACTTTAAAATAGGTTAATCTTTAGAAGAAGATACTGTAATACTTTTAAAGACGTAGCAATAAAAACAAGAAAGCAATATATAACCATATTAAAAAAAAATTTGGAATTAAGTAGGTTAAGGCTGGCGTTAAACTTTTAAATTTGCCTAATATAATATAGTATATATATACACTCTATGTACTTTTAACACTTTAATGACTTTAGAATTTACTACAAACATCAAATATGTACCTTTAAGATATGTACCTTTAAAAAACAATTTTCTTGGTTTAGGGAATTATGAGCATAAGCATATTTCTCAGAAACAGATGTTTCTCACTTCCTGTGCACTTTATGATTGTAAACTCCATTTCCCACAATACTCCCTGAGGGATGTGAATGAGCAAAGTTCACAGGTGATCCACACACTCGCCTGCTGGACATCACTGGCCTCATTACAAGCTCCATGTAAAGAAACATTATGCTTAGTTCCATTTCTAATCCTGGTAGCATTACTGACCTGTAGTGAAACCTTTCTAAAAAAAAAAGTTGGCTGAGATTTGCCAGTATACAAACCCATGACCAAAAAATAATACATGAAACATTAAATAATGAAATGGGTGATCCCAGAAGAAGTCAAAACATTCCTTTGCCTGTGCCAACGTGTCAATAAAGTGGACGGAAGCTTTGGGCCACCTGACTCTAATAGCTTTGCCTTCATGCTCTCCATAAACTTCGGGACCTGAGAGATCTGAGATGGACAGATACGTACTGCTGGATATGGCAGCTACAAACTCTAGCTCATGAATCTGTCTTTTGATTTTTACATATAGACGATGTCTAGACCATGGAAACTGATTACTGTCAAACGAGCAATCTGAGGCTGTAGCAGCCTTTATGAATGGGATTAGGCCAGTCTGTCCAAATCAAATTCCAATGTATAATTTTATGTTCCCGATCTGAGGAATTTTATTTGCAGCGCACAAAATGAAACATATCCTACTGGGAAATACTCAGTCTTGAGGTGGAAAGGTGGAAATAAAGGATGAGCAAGAAGAGTAGGAAGAGAGAGAGAACAGAGGGCTGAGTGAGAGAGAGAGAGAGAGTGTGAGAGAGAGGCTCTGTGTGTGTGTGTGTGTGTGTGCATGTGCGTGCGTGAAGAGGGTCTCTAGAGCAGATTTGCAGCCTGGCTGGCTTGTAATGGCTCAGATAGGCCGCTCTCCCTAGTGTGACAGGGAGATTGGGCCTCGACGAGACACAGTGCAGGCAGCAGGGCACACATTCAGCCTCATTAGCCAGGGAGTTATCTGCCTAGTGTCAATACAGAGAGAGAGGGAGAGAGAGGGGAGGGAGAGAGAGAGAGGGAGAGAGAAAGAAAGGAGAAGTGAGGGAAAGAGAAAGAGACAGGGAAAGAGGAATGGAAAGAGGGAGGGAATGAGAGAGGGATAGAGAGAGGAACAGAGTGAGGAAGGGAGGGAGAGAGAAGGAAAGGAATGATGATGTAATACACCCTCAAAGAGTGATTGAAGGAATATGGTAAAAACAAAGTCATATGTAAAGTGAACGGACGGCTAAGGTTAGGTGCGAGTGAGGCTCTGGTGTTCTTTACCTAATGACCTTGTTCATAGCATTTCAAATAGTGCTCCCATCTTCATATGGTTCCCTGTGAATTTTTCCGAACCGTGTTGGGTGGGCAATCATGAAAGAAATAAGAGAGTTGAGAGGGAGGGAGAGACAGGAAGGGAGAGAGAGATAGAGGGAGGGAGGAGAGAGAAAGAGGGGGGAGAGAGACGAAGACAGAGTGCAGACGCAGAGAGAAGCTCGTGGGATGGGGGGGGGTGACAGATAAACACACAGTAACACAAGAGAGGCTGGCAGAGAGACAGCAGCGAAGACGCACACACACACACACACACACACTCACACACACACACACGCTCGCGCGCGCGAGAGAGAGGGCGTGCTCCCCCACGATCCCCACACCTGTCACACTTTGAGATAATCATCCATCATGGCCAGCCAGTGACCAGAGACTGCGTGGTCCTTTTAATGGACACTATTGACACCATTCGTCTCTTCTGCCACCCACAGACTGTCACGAGGAGAACTGAAGTGTGTTTTGTGTGTGTGTGTGTGTGTGTGTGAAGAGCAGGGACAGAGAGAACTGGAACGTCTAGTCTGCTGCATAGTCACACTAGCAGAAAGATGTTGGGGCTGGTGCTATGCCAACAAGCTCATGAAACTATTTGTGGACCGTAATTTCTGTTTACCATATTTCCAAGAAAGGTCATAATTACACAGTGAAATTTTTCAAAAACTTTCTCAGAAGATGTAGAAGCTTTCGTCGTTACCCTCATCGCTCTTCCGTAGCGCCGGACCGGTGGACGCGTACGGTACTGTGCGGGCTCTGTTATCTCTTGTCTTCAGCCAGGTATGGCAGTGGTGTCTGGTAGTTTGCGTGTTTGGGCCACGTTTTCTCCCACAGTCCTTCCTTCTGACGACGTTCTGCTGCAGCCGGCTACATCAAATCCTTCTTGTGACACTCATGGCAACCAAAAAAGACCATCCTGCCAGCACGGCACAAAAGCAATCATCCGCCGTTCGTTATACACCTGATACCTCCTGTAATTTTGCAAGCTAACGCCGTAGCCGATATGAAATCATCGGCTAGGCTACAGGCGGCGCTGAAAATGGGAAGGCAGGTCTCAGTTCTGATTTAAAGCGCATACTGTGATGCCCACTGCGGCTAACGCGCGCAAAAAGTCCTTCATAAATTGTCGAAGGACAAAAGGCGCACGGTTCTGGGATCGTTTGCAAGCTACCACCTAATCCGGAGAGGAGCGTCCCTGCCAGACTCTGCCCGTCGTGGGCCTATTACGAGGGCGATGACCATGACCCAGAGGACCCAGAGGGTCTGAGCGGTAAGGGAAGGCGGGCGAAGCTGCCTGCTATCGTTCCATAAAAGCCGCCGCTTTTCTGACGCGAAGGCAGCCGTCCCTTCTCGGCCAGCCTGAGCCCAGACTGCCCTTAGGCCTCGAGGAGGCGCAGGGAGAGATCGGTACTGCGCGCAGCGAGCGTTCCTTCGCCGCAGAGGAGAGGTGAGGGCGAGCGCCCCGGCTCTGAGCCCGGGACGGGTGGCAGCCACGCGAGCGGAAGTGGCCGAGCCAGAGCCAGCGCCGGGCAGGGGGCGGAGCCGGGGGCAGGGCAAGCGACAGGGAAGGGGAGGACGGTCGCCTGCTGTGGTTTCTCGGTCGCCGATGATTCTAGTTTCAGGTGACGTGCATCATGCTCTATTAGCGCACTCTTCCGACCACAGTTTTCTTTGGCAGGGCCCGGACATGCGCTGGAGGCCCTGCAGGATGCCTGGCTTTTCTGCACGTGTGTGCTCACACACACGCACATGTACACGCACACATGCATGCACGGGCCGCTTTTTCGCCGCCACCTAGGACGCGTAAAAGACCAACACAGACACAGAACCCTGGCTCCTCATATTTCTTCATAACCCACACGCACCCCTCCCAAAACACACACACAGGGCCCGTTCCTAATTCATTTAGGTAGGAAACATTACTTGAAAGACAAAGTGAAGGCTTGGCTCCTGTGAAAAGTAACATTTGTAATGCAATAATATCTGTTCCTGATAGACACTCTCTAGAATGACAAATATGCTGTCAAAAGTGTTAGTCGGGGCTCAAATTAGACCAGTGTTTCAGATCTCTCAGCTGCACTTTCATAAGCTTCATCTCTATGGACACAGCGGCAGGAAAGCGTAAGAGCAAAAAACACCATTACAGGTGTGATATTGAAGCGGCTGTGCGCGGGGGGTCCGTACCCGGCGACCGGCAACAGTGACTCGCTCTCTCGGGGATGACCGAAGGGCCGGAAGCCTCTCGCTGGCTCCGACACGTGAAGTGGCCGGATGTGGGGGCCCCCGTGCGCCTCCTCCTGGATCCTGGAAGGCTCCTGCTTTCACTGCTCCCCCCCCCCCTCTCCTCCTTCTCTCTTTTTTCTTCCTTCAGCAAAATGAAGGAAATTTCCCATGTGGGAGATGGTGTGTTTGTGTGTGAGGACGCGGTGGGAACCAGATGGTGTGAGAGAGTGGCCCTGTGCCCGCGCGACACTGCCCAGCCAAACATTAAAGCCTAATGTGTCATCTGAACGGGCCTGTGTGGAAATTTACAGTGGAACAAGTTGAAATGGCTGCCCCCTTTTGCTTTTATTATACAATTGTGGAGGTCAGACCTTGATTATAGCCTAAAATTTCAGCCAAAATAAATCTGGAGACACTTTTTTTCCGGTTTGGGTATAAAGAGAAACGTGTGCAATACCTGCTTGTTCTAATTTTGCTCCCTGTAACCTCTGTTAATCTCATGGGTGCTCCCCACAGTAATACAGGAATCACCGTGTATACTGTGAACAATTCAAAGGTGCATTCAAAAGAGCTGCTATAGTAAGTTCATTTCCATATTCTGATCAGAAGTCGGAACATCAAAGGTCCTCGTGCAGATTAAAACGTTAGAACACGCACGAACGGTCGTAGAGATGCAGTCGCTTATGCGCTGTTGCAAAAGTAGACCATGTGAGTGACACGGAAGACGAACCAAAGTGAGAGAGACCGCAGACGAAGGAACCCAGTGGAAAGTGTCTTTTTTTCGGTTTGAAAGTGACTGCAACGGTTTCTTTGGGGTAGCATGTAGGGTGTCTGTTTACACTTGTCAAACTCCGCGCTTATATATTCTTACCAAGCGTGTCAAGAGCAATGAATAACACAGTTGTGACAATTTGAGACCGTCGTCTGAATGGCAGGAAGTGAATGAGATGTTTAGTCAATACACCGACTCCTTAGCAACCATTTCTGAGGCTAAATGGAAGTGAATTTTATACTCTGGCTGGAGCCCAATACACACAGTCGGGCACGACTTCATTGCACTGGATATAAAAGCAATTTATTCTGGTTAAGCTATTTTGCCAAATCTTTTAATCACCGTAAAGGCCTTTCAATATGGGTTGTATTTTATATTCCTTTGAATCCCATATAAACAATTTATGATAGGCCATCCTCCTTGTCTGCCAAGTATTGCAATAATTTATAATGGATGTATCGACATTCGAGTCCATAGACCAACCGAGACCATTTTTGTTACTTCATGACAACAATTTGTGAGTATATGAATCATCCTACGGATTTTTTTTTGTTTGCAGAACATTTCAACAGAGGATATTTTAATACGGAGTTACCTGACTTTAACGAAAGTTTCTGTCAATCTAGGGGCGAAGCATGTGTCATTCGGTTTATAAACTCTAGCCCATGCGAAGACCTGCATCTCGAACGAACTCAGAATGTTCGAGACCGCCGCTGCTTTGACAGGCAGGCCGTCAGTGTTGGTCTTGGCCGCGCGAGCGTTTTTCTCTGCTCAAAATGCAACAGCTCCAGGCGCATTTAGGGCTTTGATGTGTGACTGTTGCGCGTCTGTTAAAAATAATGTCACTTTGTCACTTCGTACTTCTTATGTTTCATTGCATGTCCATCTAGCAACAATTAGGTACTGTATATTACTTCGCGCCTTTGCCGTGTACAGTCAAATTCATGACATAATTCTCTCCGTATAAAATACGCACCATAATTCATTCATGCATGTAATTTAAGATCTATTTAGAAAACATATTTTACACATGGGCCTACTTAGAAAAATAGTAAAAAAGGCTCAGTGACAGAACGTAGCCTGGGCCTGTGATAGCCACCTAAAATCACGTGATTACACATTATTTACATTCGCGGGGCTGCATGATGTTTGCAGAGAAGGATAATTTGACAGTCCGATAAACCATCAGACAGACAGATAAACACTCTGCCTCGTCGCCACAGAGATCTCCCTGTCAGCCTTACTGAAGACCTTGTTCTCAGCTCCATCCCGACAGCCGCGGAGCAATATTTAAGCAGACAAGCAGAAGACTTCCAAATATTGAACAACATTTCTTTTTTTCTCACCCTCTGCACCTTTTCCCCCCTCCCTACCAGTCGCTCTTTTTTTTTCTTTTTTTGGCCGAGCCCCCAAATCCCAAACAAACAGGAGGGTCGAAGGAGTGGAGAATGGGCTGACTCATCAGAGAGAGAGAGAGAGAGAGAGAGAGAGAGAGAGAAGGGAAGATACTGAGAAAGAGAGAGAAGGGAGAGAGTGAGGGGGAGCGAGAGAGAGAGAGATGAGAATATAAAGAGAGAGAACGGAAGAAAGAGAGAAGGGAAGAGAGTGAGCGAGGAGCAAGAGATGAGGAGAGAGAAAAAGAGAGAGAGAGAGAGGGGTCAGCTCATAGCTTAGACAGTGCATGAGCAGACACACGGTTCTGTTCTCCAGGTGAATGACTCCAGGCTGCTCAGCAGTTAATGTCGACCTGTACTTTAATGACCATTACACATCGAGTTCATATGGGCCAGGGGGCGGGGTTAGGGGCTGGGTGCCAGGACACCTCAGTGCTCAAATGATGGATGATCGAAAGTAAAGATGGACATATGGCAAGTCAGGAAATATGCCAAAAACATTTCATGAAATTTTGTGGGAACCACATGATTCCCGTTTCAGTGACACATTTAATCTGCCATAATTTGATGACAAGATGATCTCCAAGATAACTTTTTTTATTTACTTTTTTTTCCCGGCAACGTCTGAAACAGTGACGTCTATTTGTTTCGCTATTGCACACTGTTGCACACTGACGCCTTTGTATGCCCTCGTACATGGATGCACGGAAATAACAAAAGAAGCCGATGGAATATCACTTCATGAGTGGGGGGAGGGGAGAGCCAAAACACGGCGGAAAACAAACCAAACACGGAATATTTATGCCCTGGCCTAAACCTGGAGAACTTAAAAACGGAAAGCAGGAAGGCAAAAAAGCTTGCTGGATGTTTATATATATATATATATATATATATATATATATATATATACACACACACACACACACACACACACACACAACAGATCTCTTTAGAGGTTTGAAAAAAACAAAAAGCAATTCTTTGACATTTCACTTAAGATTTCAACGTTTTACAGCCCAGTAGGCTCAGGGTGGAACAGCCTGTAAGGCTGTGGGTTCCACTCCTTCTTCCCGAACCAGCTAATCACTGCCAGGTGTGCTGGCTACCGGGCTCAGTTTCACCAGAGGCGACTCACGGGGTGAACCCGCCCCTCTCTGTTTCACCACATGCGGCTCACGGGGTGACCCCGCCCCTCTCTGTTTAACCACATGTGGCTCACGGGGTGACCCCGCCCCTCTCCAGCCCCACTACCCCAATCACACTAGAAATAAAATGATCTGAAATTTTGTTATAGTAATATTTTAAAAGCAATGTTAAGCATTGCCTGACATCACAAATGTTCAAGGCTTTAAAACTATAAAACTAATCAATTATATGTATTTATTAAGAAAAAAACATTATAAACTAATTATAAGCCAACTAATTAAACACAAATATATTACAAAAATCGAATGAGGCCTATTTAATGAAGAAAAAATAAATGTTTTTGCTAGGTGCAGAATTTGGTAAAGTTTCTAAATTATATAAAGGATAGGCACTATCATGGTTTTCTTTTAAAGTTTTTTTGAATTTTGAATTTAATTTCTAAAGGACGGTGACCAATAATTTGATTATTATATATTTCCGAACATTTGGTGTGTTCCGTATTCTTTGCAGTAAATGTCTGTTTGGTTAGGCATGCATGTCATTGCTATTCCTTTTGTCTTTTCTTCTGGTGGGCTTCAGGGGAAAAGGCTAATATCTTGTGTGTCAATTCACAGCATGAAAACTTTTACATCTGTATGAAGTTATTCATTCCAGAACCTATTTTCTAAGCGGAGAGGAAGGCAAGAAATACATAATTTATGACCATATTCCCAGTCCAATTGTTAATTGTTTATATCTTCACAATTGCTTTGATGTATACAACTTGACACAGTCTATAAGGGAACCGTTTTCCTTATTTCTCCGGTAAATTTGACGTATTTTTTGTTTTTCTTTTCATCTTTTGTAACGGAGAACTTATGTGGTGACGTAATGTACCTAAATCACATCTCCCTCCCTTTTTTGCCACAGATCAATTTCAACTTTGATTAAGCTACCGCTTCAGTGTAACTACCGTTCACACGACTAGAAACCAAACGTCCCATTTCCAGCGTCTGTGTATGAAACGTTCTGCTAGGCCGCCACACCCTCATTGCACACTCAGCCTTTTAGCGCACGATGATGAAATAAAAAAAAACACACACAGCGGAACTCGACTGAGGATTAAAGGACTCGGGTGACAAACGGCGAGCTCATTACTAACAGAACCGCCCCGTCCCCAAATGAAGCGGACGAGGCTCTTGGATCTTCGCCACGAAAGGACGGCCGGAGGTTCTGTAGGTCGATGTTAGTCTGTCCAGGAGAGCTGGCAGGGACGGTACAGTATATGGTATGGCTGTAATATACCGCACTGTCTGTTTATGTCTGAGCGCAAGATGGGCGATTTTGCTCAATGTGCTTTTTATGTGCACTGTGGCTCCGGATACGCTGGAGCTGACATCCAGGTAAATAAACATTCCGGCCGCGCTCGTGACATGCGGCCGCCAGAACGCGTCGGCCTTTATGTCAGCCTTTATGCGGCTGAAAGAAACATTTTACTCATGACAAAGAATCCTAGTGTGGCATAAAAAGAGACGTATGCAAAGGAAATCTCTCGACAAGGTCTTCATTGAGATTTTATGACCGCTCTGAGAAACTTAAAATATAAAATCAGCTGGCTAAGAATGGCACGCTTTATAGCAACGCTTATGACTGATAAGAGAGAACTCGAATGCTACGCAGCATACCTTGAACAAGTGAGCCCTATTCTCTCTAGAAAGAGTAAAGGAAGTCTTGCCAAGACTGTGCCAAATACAGCCTGCAGGACACATCACCCCGGATGGAAACTTTGGAACAAGACGCTGGATCACGGCTTGGCAGCAGCGCTTCCGTGTATAGAGGGGGACGGATGGCCTCTGGGTGGGACTAAAAAGAGGATAGGGTGCTCCGGAGCAAACAGGGCCCCAAGCTTATCAACCCCAAGAAACCCCCCTCCAGTTCCCTCCAAAACATACCCCAGCTGCTGAGCTTCCCCAGCCAGGCGAGTCTCTCTCCGGCAGCTCCCCTCTGAGATGTGAAGAACGCGCTCTCGCTCCTGCTTTCCTCTCCCTGTTTGATTCCTCCTCACGCTCCTTTCCCCTCTTCGTTCATGGGCCTGTGTCCCCCCCCCCACGCTCATCCACCTGCCCCTCCCGCCCCTCATTCTCTCATCTCGCCTCTCCTCCAGGTCCCACGCTGTATTAAGACTATGGGGTCCCGAGCAACGCTGCCTCCTCTAAACCGCGCGGCTCATTAAGGGGGGAAATGTTTGCACAGGCAAAGTCAGTATTTTTAGTGCGTTTGTTTGCTTTCGCGCGTCCCGAGCTCTCGCGGGCGGAAGGAGAGCGGGATGCGTCGCTTTTCGGCGCGACGTCGCGCTAAAGGCTAAGTCCTCGTCGGCGGCGCTGTAGAGAGAGGAGTGTCGTGCGACGACGACTTTAAAAAAATAAATAAATAAAAAAGCTTTCTTCGCTTCTCATTACAAGAGTTTCAGAGAGAGGCTGGGAACGCCGTGCTGATGGCGCGCCTTTGGTCGCCTCCAAAATTAGCCCTCTGTGATGTGGCGTTTTCCTGTAAACAGGTTTGAGGACGGGTGTTCCATAGGCTTCGGGAGGAAAAGTAGCTTCAGTGCAAACTGAAAAAGTAGATGCAAAGTAGATTCAGTCAGACACACCTCCAGGCACTCCCAACCAGACACCAGAAGCTTCTGCAAAGAACTGAACAGTGCTGGTGACTTAGCAAAGTCAAAGCTATTAGCCTACTAATATCATCTCAAACCCACAGCCTTCTATATTAAACTCCACAACCCATAACCTACTGTAATAACCACTTACATTAGCAAGGGGTTGTTCAGTCCGAAACACCTCTTGGTGCTTCCTGTTGATGTGCTGATATTTACAGAATAAATATAAGTAGTACAACATGGCTATCCATTAATAAACATTTAATTTACTAATAACAAGTCAACTATTGCTACATATGAAAGTTTACTGCAAATTAAAGTTTGGCACATAGTATATTAAAATCTAAGATACATATCTTCATAAGAAGTGGTGCGGCAGAAGATCGATTGTACTCTTCAATTTTGAAGAACACTAAGCTAACCTACACTACATGTACACCAGTGTCCTTAAAGAAAATGATCATTCGGAAGAAAAACAAAATGATCCCTTCTCTATAGTGTATAACCTGTAGATTATAACATGGAAACACTTACTTCGCTAGACCTTAAAAACGACATTAGCCCATGTCATTAGCAAGACCGCAAGTTCC
Organism: Brachyhypopomus occidentalis; assembly: GCA_020368025.1. Classification (NCBI taxonomy): domain Eukaryota; kingdom Metazoa; phylum Chordata; class Actinopteri; order Gymnotiformes; family Hypopomidae; genus Brachyhypopomus; species Brachyhypopomus occidentalis. The sequence continues at coordinate 6,837,017 of JAGXOD010001382.1, forward strand.
CTGCCATGGTGGACAAATCATGCACCTAATTATTTATGGCAGTTTCATTTTGACTGCAGCTGAAGAGGGCAGGCTTCTCTCATATGCAAAACACGCTAAGCATAGTGTGTATTTGGGTTGTTGTCACCTGATCCCATGACAACGCGATCACATGACAGCCTGAGCTTAACGAGCGGCACCCCTGGCTCTGGGATCAGACGCTTCTGGTCTAGAGGTTTAGTCCCTAACCATCCCATACATTAATATTTCACTCCTGACCCACTTTTTAGGCATGGAGACCTTCCTCCCAGAAGTACACGGCCACGTCCTTTCTACAGCCAAGCTCATGAGTCACTCCAATTGCTGCTAAGAGGGCCTGGGTGGAAGTTTAGCTGCATAATAAGTAGCACATGCAAACAGATCCACTTTCTCAGTGATCGGTTGCTTCTGATTTGCCTTTGGCTCTCGCGTGGTCGGAAATCATGTACTATGCCTTGTTTACCAGAGTACGTACTTTGCGCTAATCTGTGAAGCTGTGTGATTTACGTACAATGTGGTGAAATATGCAGTTAAATTCCATTGCTCTGACATGCACTTTCAGGTTATGATATGCTCATATAATATCCAACCTGTTGGGTAACATAAAGAAAGATACTTGGTACATTTCAAATATGAAATATGGGATGCAGTCAGAGCTATGCAAGTATAATTTTTCCACAAAGGTTCATCTGTTGATAGCCCCGCCTCCAGCTGTACAATTTCCATGGTGCACAACAGGCTTGGAATAACATGGCAAGTGTCCTCTTTTGTACACCAGCTTTTTTTGTTGAAGTGTGGCTTCCGGAGTCTTCAAAGTATACTGACAAGCAGTGGTTTCGCAATGCGCGCAATGCTAATCGCTCGACCGTGCTAAAAGACATCAAGTACAGAAGCGCGTGGTTTCGGACGCGGCTTCTCAAACGGGTACGTCCGCGCGCGGTAAAGGACAGAGGCGATGTATCCCGCGTGAGCGTCGGCATTTCCAGGATGGTGAAGGGTTTGCCAGAAGGCTTTGCTGCGTTCGATCGATACGCCGCGAATCCTCACGCGGTGAGGAAACCACAAGTGATCTGTGTTACCCTGGCCTCCCTCGTCTGCGTGTGTGTACATTTACTTGCAAGGCTGGAATTGGCCTACAGCTTTTTACTACGTCTTTGGTAAAAGAATCACATTGCTTTCATACCAGCAGCCCAAAGCATACGAAACAGACCTTCTGTGGACTGCCATTGTCTAGTCGCCTATATATCGCAGCGCCAATAAATGGATGGAATTATGTGCGCAGGATAAGACGTTGCCGGTGCATTATGGGATGTGTATGTGCAATGGGTCTCATATTTAGCCCTCAGCTTCTACATCCATGCTGAGGACAGAAGAGGTCATACTGACCACACAATTTAGGTTATGAAACCTTGACTACACACACACACACATGCAAACACCAGCACACAAACACACACACAGTGAATGGATGAGTGCCCTACCATTAAATGTATTTGGGTCACAGTCTGCCATGCCACAGGTGGTCTCCCTGTCTTTGCAGGTCACAGCTCCCAGCCTGCTAAGATCTAAGCTCTGCGGGCCACGGGGCAATCATCCATATTTTGGTTCATCTAGAGGAGACAGTGAAGTACCTTACGCCTCCCCAGCCTTCGCCAGAATTAACAGGGCCATACCCAGTACCCTTGCAAGCTGTCACCATCTTACCATCTGACTCATTTTTGTTTACCCGAGTCGTCATGGTAACTCCTTTGACGTTCTTCTGCTACCCTCGTGCAGGGTATATAAGAAGGCCCGCGGCGGAGGTCCGGATCGGATTCTACGCGCCCTCTCTGGCCCGAACGAGGGCGTTCACCCCTGCTCACGTGTTTGGGCTGGCCCATCTCGGCCAATCACATCTCCAGGCCTCCGAGCACTGCCAAAGCGCTCTTTCACAGGCCAGACAACGGCATTACCCACTACTTTCCTCCAATTAGCACATGCAGGACAGTTGATTCCGGAATGTTCCACGTCACTGTGGAACGCAGGGGGGAGGGAGGGGGGGATTGGGGGAGTCATTTGAATCAAGGCAGAGGACGCATGCATGGTTGATTTATGTAAGGAACGTTAGGGCAAATAACACAGCTAGATTAGCCCAGCAGGAGCCCTGGCCTCTCATTAGAAAGAACCGGATCTCATTCACAGCAGGAACGAACGGTTGCAATGCAGCATATGATTGTTGGAATGAGCATTGTTGATTTCTCTCCCTCTCTCCCCCCCTTATTCAGTCTTATTCTTCATGTTAACCTGCATGTATTACAAAACACAATGAAGGGGAGGAGAGCGCAGGTCTGCTTTAAGTGTATGCAGGCAGCACCGTGCGCGTGGCTTCGTGTCCTTGAATGTGGCCAGTCACCAGGAGCCGTAGGCAGCCTGTTAAAAGGGGCTGGCGGGGTGGGTCCCACCAGGCTGCTCGCCTGCTTGGAGAAGCTTCGCTTGGGCCTGAAGCAGCTGAGGCCGGGCTGAGGGTTACGGAGCCCTCGCTGACTGATTAGGTCTCTGGGAAAAGTAGTGCCTGGGGAACCTATTAGAAAGACCAGATTCAATGACAACGTTGACAGACGACACATCCAGGGTGTCAAAAAGTATCTTCACCCCACTCCATCACCTTGCTAGATACCGGAGTGCCTCTGCCTATCAGTCAGCAAGTATGTATAACTTAAGCTTAACTTAAGGTTCAGACTTTGCCAAAAAAAATTATGTTTATAATTTCAGATGTTTTTGTAATCTGACTCCCCATCACGCAAGTCAGGGCTGAAGAAATACATGTGAAAGGACCCATAAACCCTCCCCCCATTAATCCACAATCCATACAGAAGTCCCATGTTTGGTTATTGCCATGCGGAATACTACTTTACCAGGTCGGTCTTTCTCACAGTAGTTCCTGTGGCAATGATCGCACATTGTGTCTCGCAGTGTATATGTAAGCAGGAAGCACTTCAACAATAGGCTATTGCCCTCCCAGATCAGTGAGTTGTAAAAGACGGCTCTTTGTTTCTAAAATAAGAACCGTTTGACATTTGAAAGTCAGCACAGCCCATTGCTATGAAGTTCGCCGGTGGCTGGAACACAGGCCGGAACCCTGAGAGCTATTTCCAGCTCCTCTGAAAACCCATTATTGTAAGCGTGTAATTACAGGCCCCGATGCTACACTTAATTGCCAAACAATATGGTGTGCTTATACACGAGGACGTCAAATTATGCTCGTCCCTCCATGAAGAGCTTTCGGACCACGGATGCCAGGGCTACAAAATCGGTCAAACCCAAGGCCTCCACCCTCAACCATCCCCGTTTCGCTCCCCCCAACGCCGACTCCGCGGTGACTGAGGGTAATGGCGGGGAGCATGAAGCTTCAGGAACACCACGATGCATTTCACAACACAAACACTGTAGAGTGCGAAACCCCAAAGGGTGTACTCGACAATATAGGTTTTGTGGTTCTTTTAGAGTTGTTGTTTTTTTTTTTTGCTGTGTTTTGGGAGAGTGGTTGGTATATTTAGCAAAAAGTAAATCAGTCAGTTGTTGGAAAAGAGTCCTGCATGTGTTACAAAGGATATATCAAAAAGTTTAAATACTGAATATCGTTAATATTGAAGTGGTTATTAATATTAAAGTGCAGTCAATATTTTGATTTTAGATGTCAGACAGAAGTATCGAAAAATATGTAACAGTGTCAAAGACAAGAAAACTTTGTCTAAAAGTCAGGAGGAAAACTATTGTAGCAAAGTGGGAAATGTTCTATACATGACAGTAGTCATGTTTTTTTAAAGTAAAAATGAACTGCCTCCTCATATATATGATTGGCTTCTCTCCCAAGGGACTCATCTTAACCATGTGCACAGGAGGACGCTGCCAGTTTCTTCAGTGTCTCTTTCTCGTCTGAAAAGTCAGTTAATGTGTTTACTTTAGACCTCCGCCATCATTTTACCCTTCACTTGCTCAGCCGTCAGGAGGACGGAATCGAGACTCCCCCCAACCCAGGGAGGAAATGACAAATAAGTACTTCCAGCAGACTGGAAGTGGCAGCGGGAGCAGGGACACGCGTCAGCGGCTTCAGCACAGGAAATAGGAGGGACACATTACAGTGTCGCACAAAGGCTCGTGTGTTTCGAGGACAGTGCTGCGTTCCCGGATCGCGCAAAGCAATTGGGAGGGAATCCTTTTTTTTTTCTCTCACCCCCCCCTCTACCCCCCCAACCATCTCTTTTCTTTTTTCTCTTGGAAGTTGATGAAGTTCTTAAATTGCCAAGTAACCAAGCAACGGTGGCCCTATAATTTTCTCCTGCCATTGCTTCTTCCTCAGACTCTGGCGTTTCTCAAGAGGCTTTCTTGAGAGGAACTCTGTTCAACAGGGCCACTGTTTCTTTTTTTCTTTTTCCCCTCTGTGCTCATTTTGGCGAGACGCTCACCCGTGTGCTTTTAACTGGTGGAGACGTTAGTGGCATCTGGGTCTGTTGTGCGGCCCGCACCTTGGCTCCGGCCCTCGTCCGTGCTACAGAGGCCAGGCAGGCCGCCACTCAGCATTAGGGGCCCCGTGTTCCCAGAAGAGGCGGCCATTTCACGCGTCCAAGAAATTATGCAGCTCGAGAGACGAATTTGATAATACACTTATTTTCTTCACGCACCCTAAGGGAAGGAGAGAAGAGGGGAGTGGTATATATATATATGCGCCGTGTCGACTTTGAAGCATCTATATGTTTGAAAGCACGGCTCCGCGCTGAGAGTGAATTTGGGGGGGGGGTAGGTGAGGGTGAAATCCCAACCTGGTGCCGTCTCTCATCTGTAAATTGTCCCAGGGTTTGTTGCTCCTTCGGGTACTGAGTGGGTGACTTGGAGCTGGTACCGAACCACAAGCTTCAAGCTTCTCGCCAGTCTGTAACAGAGGCTGAGCAGTAGTCAAACCAATAGTGTTCAGGGATATTAGCTGCAGAGTAACATCCTTTTAAAAACCTAAATCTTATATATATATATATAACTCTGTCCAGTCTGTTTGTAAAAAAAAAAACATAAAATGAAGCACTGAAGGAACACTAAATCTTGGTCCAAATTATTGTCAAAACCACTTAGTTCATTTGAGTTCTGCACATGCAAAGTAAATATTTACAATTTCCTTCACAGGGCCCGCGATTAAATTTGGGATCACGATCAGATTACCTACCTGTTATATTTCAACACGACCTCATCATTTACACCAAAAATGATCACACGCTCACCTGGTTCGCTGCCACCGTAAATAAGAGCTTACCCGATGGGCGCGAGAGCAAGTTTGCACGAGCGCCCTGGTGTCCTGTTTAGCATTTAGCGCTGCTGGCGGGTGAGCGGACGCCATCTAAGCACGGGCGCCGTCTTCTGTAGTTGGACCACACAAGCCAACAGCTGTCTCCTGACGATCCGGCAGGCAGATGACGGGCGGCACGACGTCGCGCGATGGCGGCTCGCGGCCTGAATGCAGGCATTCAGGAGAAGGGCTGCGGCGGGTCCAGCGGCCGTCAACAGTCGCAGCAGCACCGGGGGCTCTTCAAGGCAAACACCAGCCACTGCCAACGGAAGCGAAGAACTCTCGCCGAGCTGTATTCCCAGCATTTCCTGGAGTCCGCGACGACATTGACGTCTCGATTCAAACTGCTTCGCCCCGGGAGGAAATGACGCTCTCAAAAGCCGGTCTGCTGTTCATATTCCTAAAGCACTGTCTCATTATTGGGCACCTTGTTCAAATTATTAGTTCAAATGTTCATTATTATGATTTTTTTATTATGATTTTTAAACGCCTACAATCGGTATTACCAAATAACCGAATAATCTTCGACTAAGTCAATGTAGTTTCACTTTCTAGTTTTAATGCATTTTCAATTATTTATGCTGACACTTATGATTATTTATATTTTCATTCCTGTATCATCAATTATGAATAATTTAAATAACATAAGCATACCATTTACCGCTTATTGCACATTGCCAGATTATTTCAATGAGTGTGAAATTGTCAAGTGGGATATGAACAAAATATGCGCTCTTCATCCTGACATTGAGGCAGCCTGGTATCAACATTGTGATTTGAGGCACACTCTGGCATAAACGAAAAATCAACAGGAGCCTATGAAGAAAGCAAACATGATGTGCGAAAGAAAAAAAACGCAACCACACCGTGCCAGGGATGGATGGCTCGATCGCCACGTGCTCCTGTTTGTTTGTACTTCTAATCAAAGGGTTGTCTGTAAAATCCTGTGCGAGATTAGCTAAAATGCTGTTGCGACTGTGATGTTGTTACGGAACGACAACGATGGTAAGTTCATTTCGCCGCTATGGGACCTTAAAATGTACTCCTCTTACCCCTTTATTTCTCGGACATATTCTAGCACTGATTTGTTTGAAGTTCCACCGTTTGGTTGAATAGAAACCAATTTGCTCACGGCGTTATTAGGATTAACATAACAAACCCGTCTGATTGGCCTCTCGTAGGTTGGCTTTGATTCTGAGTGGTTCCCAAGCTGTCATTACGGATGGCCAGGTTCAAGGGGGCGGTCCAGCGACGGAATGTATTTCTACGGTGACACAAGGGCCTACCGGAAACCTGTAGGACGTCCTTTCACTTTGTCGTAACCACTCACAATAATCAGTGGAGACCTGTTGAGCAAAGGATTGCATAACTACACAAAGACAAATCGGAATCTTCAGCCTCGTTCCTATATGTTGCAAGTCACAAGCAGATTCTAACCAGGCCAAAGAGTATTTTGGTCTTGCTAACTTTTCTTCGTTATGTTTTGATTGACCTACATTGTAAGAGTCGAAATAAGCCCGAATGAGAGCAAAATGTCAACCAAGTCTGAATATTTCAGTTTGATGGCAATTAGCTGTATTTGGTAATCACTTTATGTTAAGATTGCATTAGAGATACAAGTAAACGTGGGGAGGGATTAAGCAGTATTTCGCTGATGTTGCGTGGGGTGCCGACATCATCAGGTAAAGAAGCCGATCAAGAGAACCCAAATATCAGGCGTCAGTGGCACCGGTCTGCGCACTCCAACATTAATCGAACATAATTGGTGCTTAAAGTCTTAAATTATTTATTATTGTGAGATCTGACAGTGTTGCTCAGAAGCAAATTGGGATCATCTTCCATGACCACCGAGGATTTGCAGATTTAAGCCAGAACTAAGTTTATTTCCTCCGCGCGCTTTTATCCCCGCAAACGAACCGTTTAAAAGGATCACCCGCGGCAGATAACCACATTACTGTAAGAGAGAAATAAGGCCGTCCGCCTCGAGATCCTTATTGGCAACCCCTCCCTTCACCCCGGTCTAATTGTGCCGAGGGTCCCTGTGGGTTTAGATGTTTGACACTGCGAAATGCTCTTAAATCATGCTCGCTCCTCTCTCCCTTATGCCGTTCCATATCTCTGGTGAGAGAAAGGGCTGTATGTCGAATTTGTAAATTTATCGTTTTACAAAACGCCGCGTTAATTGAGTGCGGACACGCTCCGATTCGAAATGCTGACTTAAGAAAAGAAGTTCTGATTTTTCAAAATGAGTTTGGATCGCTACACTAGGCTCCCCTCCCACCACACACATGCACGCACACACATACATACACACACACACACGCACACACAAACACACACAGACGCACGCACGCACATATACACACACACAGGGGCTAAACACATCCTCCGCCTTCCTTTCCTCTTGTTCTTTTTCCTAAAGCAACTGATATCATGCTCTCTCCCTCTCCCTCTCTCCTCGCTATATATATATATATATATATATATATATATACATTGCTGAAATTTACACACACACTACATAGTAAAAGGAAATGCACACATCCAGCTGTGTTTGACCCTCAGTAAGAAGGCATGCAAACGTTGCTCCACTCAGATCTGCAAATCAATATAAGGCCCACCATTCTGTCCACAGAGCCGGCACGAAGCCAGGTAATGTCAGAGAGCTTCTGTGAGTCTTCACACGCCTGCATCAATCATTCAATCCCTGCGTCTGTGGCCAATCCGCTCTAGATGCTGGGGACAGTAGGTTCTGGACCGCGTTTACTCTTCACCTCACATGTCTGTTTAGCGTTTCCTGTCAATCAGTCATCTGCTAGAGGATTCAGTGTGAAAGGCCTCTTCCATATAGTCTATGGAACATCATGTGGGGGGGGGGGTTGTGGAAGGAGTGACACAGACATCCATTTCTGAGTAGACTTGACATAAAGGCTTTCCTATTCCAGCAAAGAAGACCTATTGTTCTGCTGGCTCAATGGTCTCATTTTTCCTCGTTTTTGTAAATGCACTGATGTTCATTTAAAATGTTGGACTCAGAAATTGATATATGTGGTATGTTAATACAGGATGTGATGCTCAGAATTCATATGCTATGCGTAAGGCGAGAGTCTGTTCCTCCTGAGCCCTGCCTTCTCAAGCAGAAACAGCAAAACCGCACCTTCCCAACATCTCCTGTTCCTGACCTGTGAGAAGAAATCGTGTAGAAGTCTAAGTAAATGGCTGCCAAAGTATTGCCCGCTACATTAAACCGGGGCTGAGGATGGCTTTGATGAGGGAAACCTAGCGGCTCACTTCTGCTCTCCCAGTCAGACATCTCTCACTCTTCCACAAACCTACCACTTAATCATTTTTTACAAAGGACACTACACCTCCCCCATTCACAGCCATCAACCCACAATGTCCACCAAAAGAACTTTCAGAAGTTGGGTTCATGCTCTGTTCAGGGGAAACTCATAAGCCTGTCTTGGACCCACACCGTCGCTCGCCTTGCTATGCTACGCAAGGTCATTTTGGACATATAATATTGCTTGTCTGGCATAGCAAGGGCAAAATCAATGGTGTGTATAATGATATAGTATGTAATACGTGTCTGCTTGCTGGTAGTTATCGCGGCCCCATTAAACTCAGAGACGGAGGCGCGCGCTGCAATGCAGCGCAAGACGTCCCGCAACGCCTGCCATCCCGTGGCGGTTTCTCCCCTTCCCGCCCTCGAGTAAACAAGCCATAATTAATCGTAGAGGGGTGTAAAATTAGCCCTGAGGCACGGAGGCCACCGAGGGCCCCTCTGCCACGAGAGTCGTCTTGGCAAGACGCCACGCCGTATTTTTACACTGACCTTTTCTCCGGTGAGCTCCAACGCCGGGGCTACGAGCGTTCAGGGCGTGGGCCAGGCCTGAAAATACCACTGGTTTCTGTTTTCGTTCAGAATTGTTGTGCTCTTTGAGCGTTTTCCGTGTTTACTTGTACATCTTCCTGTAGTACAAGAGGTGGTCACATAACATATACATTTATGGCGCTTCTTGGCAGTTATCCTTATCCTGAGCAACTTACATATTTACTAGGACGATAGCACATGTATTCGCGAACCTATAACCATGGTGATATTAGCACCACACTCCAGCAGTACTGTTGCACACCCAAGATGCTCAATGTGAGCCCAATGCCATGTAGCATAGTGTAGCTCTTCAGTATTTACTTAACCCATTAGCGTCATTGTACTTAGCTAGCTGTAAGAATTTAAAGGCAGCTCTACAGAGTGCATGCCCAGACATGTCCAAAACAGCCTTTTGCCACTTTCACCAGTTTGTTTCACACAGCTGGTGTGTTTTTTTATGTACTTTTAATGTCCCATATGTCCTATATGGCCAAAGTATACATCCTCCAAAGTTCACAAAAGTAGCGCAGCCCAACCCTGTCCTCAAAAACTCGCAAGGGTCATCTGGCCCACGTCCAGACATCAGGGGCCTAAATCGGTGCAAACGAACTGATTATTTAAGCGTAAAAGTGTAGTGTGTGCCAGGTGTGCGCTCTCAAAAAACGCAACAGAAGGTGCGAGGCCAGGCGACGGCACCACGGCCGGGTTGCGGCTGTGCCGAGCGCGGGTCCCCGACCCCTCCAGGTGCGCCGCAGAGCTGACCGATGGGACCAGGCTTGGGCAGGGGCGTGTAACGTCCACCTCAAGAGCCAGACAGGGGCCCTGCTCACAGGGGAAGCTCCGACACCCTTTGGCTCGCTGCTTTTAAAAGCAACATGCATCCGAGCGATTCGTTTGTTTGTTTTGTTTTTTTCTTTGTCGTTTTTTTTTTTCCCTCCGCCCCTTCTTTTTTCTTGAAGTGCCGCAACGGCATTTGTGCATGTGTTTTGTGTGTGTGTTTTGAAGGGATCCAACGGCGGTCTTATTTGGCAGTGCGGGATTCGGCTACATCTTTAGCAAGCGCCCGTAGGCGAGTTAGCACGACGCTCTTCTCTGCACGGTTGCGAGCGCTCACACTCTACGGCGAGTGTGTGCGCGCGCACGCGCGTGTGTAAGTGCGAGCGTGTCAGTGTGTGAATCCCACTGGGCTCCGTAGTCTGCGTTGAGCTTCATCCTGTTGTTTTGCGACTCAAAAGCCGGCGTCCTTGTCTCTATTTATGCAGCCCCATCCCCGTTCAAAACAAATACTCCCTCATTACTCGCCGTGCTTAGATTACACAGGAACGCTGGAGTTTGGGAGCCGGTTCCACCTGGTAAAAGGCGTACCGTCAGGAGACTTAAAACGGCTCCTACTTCACACGGATCCTCTATCTATATAGCACTTCCTCCACGCGCCGCGTTTCGCCGCCTCATTATCATATAGTGAGAATATCCATAACTGCATAAAATGTGAGACTTCCCAGTTGTTCTTACGGCACTCGGGTGAGGTAAACGCAGCCTCACCTTGAAGCATCTGGAAGTAAACCAGAAAAGGTGGAAACAGAGATAAAGGGAGGAAGAAAGAGGTTCTGGGGGGTTCTGGGGTGCCCTCCACACAGTAACCCTCCTGAGGATTGCTCTTCAACTCAGGCCACCCAAGTGCTATCTCTATCGGAAACACAGAGGTCAGGGGACGAAGGAGTTGCGGGTGCCGTTCCTCTCTTGCTCCTTCCAGGGCATGCAGTGTCCTCGACTAAGCCCCTGTAGGGTGCCCTCGCCACCCCATTAATTTTGGCGCTCGATCTGGTTTTTGTGGGCACCTCGTCGCCCCCCCTAGCCCCACCTGGGACCGCTTCTTCCCCTCTACGTGAAGCCACGCCCTACTCAAAGAGGAGTGGAGAGGAAGAGGGGGAACCGAGAGGTTTGGTGGAGGGGGAGAGCTTGCGAGGAAAGGGCGGAGTGTGCTGTTCACCGGAAGGGTAAGGCCAGCTGGGCGGGAGACGGATGCAGGTTACACTTTAATCAATGAGAGCACAGGCAGCTGAATGAGAGAGTTAGAGGCCTGCTGTGGGTCTCATTTTCAGTGAAGAGCCATGTGGAGGGGCAGCATGCTAATTGCTGAAGTTGACTTCCTCTGTTAGCAGGAAGCGCTCATCCCAGCGAGCGTAAAGCTCTTCAGAAGTGAGAGAAAGGGCCGCGTCTCATTTCAAAAGCAGCAGGAAGTGACAGTGACTACTGTTGTTATAACATGTGGTCTGTTTCATCTTGATGCCCCTGAATAAAGTTGCTTGATTTGAAAATGAATGCGCAATGTTCAACCACCAGAATCCAGGAATCCAGGACTCATTTATGAATTTATTTATAGTCATTTGGAATTAATGCCCACCCATAGTTTCTAATAAGTAACCAAGCAACAACATCGTTCAGAAGAGTTCTTGCTTCATCTCCTTAATCAGAGGCGATTACCACCATTGGTCAAGCGATCGGCTGCTTCGTGGCCCATGGGCTTTGGGTTACACCGGTGCAGGAGTGGCCATCGTCCGCGTTCCTATAGAGCAGTGTCCACTCGGGCCTCGCCTGTACCCCGCAGTAAGCCCTGAGGCGACAGGACGTGCATGCTGCTCCTCAAGGCTGGGTAACCCTTCTGCGAGATTGCTAAGGGATCCCTCTGGAGAGGCTGTACGGATGGGTGGCTCAAGTTAGGGCAGACTCCTGCCGGCTCCCGGGGGGAGTCCATCCGGGCCACTTCGACTCGAGCAGCTGCCGTTCGCTGTCAGCGCGAAAGCCGACAGGTATGAAGGCTCTCGAGGAGGAGCGGAGAGTCGCAGCTTGTCAGGAGGGGCCTCTCCTGTGAAAACATCTCTCTGCCACGCTGGATAGAGATGCCACCGATTTGTCGGAGGAGCCTCTGCAAGGCTTTTCTTGAGTCTCTCTTTGAGAAAACATAAATGAACCCATGCGTGTGAATATTCATTAATATTTAGCATGTTAAGATTTGCATATTTAAATGTTTAAAAGATATGTACGTGTCACACGGCAAGCCCCGTGCAAAATAAGCAGGCGCTAGCTTGCCCTAACTGTAGGAACCTGCTTCGTTCTCTTCCTCCTCGTTTTCGCAGACGGCCACGCGTGGTTAGCGCTGTAGCACGCTGACGCTCGAGAGAGACGGAGAGAGCATGTCTGTTTTTCCCTCTGTCAGTCTCTTCTCACGCCATTTGTGCCATGGTTTGAGAGGCGAGCGTTTCAATCCCTAAAGACAGGTGTTAGCAGGATTATCTTTACGTCCCCTACTCAGATTAGCAGGGGATGCCGAGGCACGGTTGTCATGAGAGATTAGAAGCAATAAGACAAAGAGGTAATAAGGATGTGGTTCCAGATAGTTAAAAAAATGTCCGCCCCTGTAATATTTCGCTGGCGTTTTTTAAGGATTAAAACCAAACAGTGGTTCTATGGTCCTGCAGTGTGTAAAGTTATTAAAGGTTCATCAGCACAGGATTCAGCAATATATGTTCAGTTTTAAATACAACAAGAGAGCATTTTATATATTTAGCCTATGAAAAATAAGTTGCGTAGTAGCTTTACTAAAGTGCAGATTGTGTTATGGTTAAACAAATTGCCTTTTCTGCAACAAATACAACATGCAATTACAATATTTTTTTGTAGTGGCTGTAACCACATCAAAAAATTAATCATTACCAAATTCTATTTAGGTTATCCATTCGTAATACAGTATAACCCACATACTGATGCCACATGTTTTTCGAGTGTTCCTGCAATTTAATTACTTAGGAGTATCATTAAATGCAACAAATTTACAGTTTAATTTGTGTGCACTATTTAAGTCACTTGTGAGCCTGAGAATCCCCCTTCGTAAGTGGATTAATTAATTTGAATCAATAACCGTTGCTCTGCTTATCTGCAGCTGGGGATGGCCGAGCCTCAGCTTCTGCCACACACTGGTGTTGGGTTGGTTTTAAGTCACACAATTACACAGCAAGTAATCATTCTAGTGCTTTCGTTGAGTAATTGTTATGTTATTATATTGTAGGCTACTTAGCGTGTACAGATTATTAGCCACTTGTCAGAATTCTAATACTGCCCAACCCCCCCATACACACACTTCCCCCTCATTTCTCTGCGTGCTGAAGTAATCTGAATATATTCTCTTCTTTTACGTCCTGATCACACTGATTGAGGAATTAGCATTTCGCGTTTCTCAAAATGAAATGAGATATGTACATGATTGTATGATAGAAAATATGGAATTTTAAAAAGGCAAGATTTCATTCTGGATGTGTTTATGTAGTAGTGAATGACACATTTCAAGCAAGATTGGACATTCGAAGAGAATATCTCTGCATAAAATAGTGGCAGAAGTAGATGAACCTTGAAACTTTCACGCATAGAATTATTGCCTCTCTCTCACTCTCTCTCTCTCTCTCTCTCTCTCTCTCTCTCTCTCTCTCTCTCTCTCTCTCTCTCTCTCTCTCTCTCTCTCTCTCTCTCTCTCTCTCTCTCTCTTTCCCATGGTGTAGCCACAGTGAGGAATCTGTGGAGGTAGTGCTGCATTTTTGTTCGTGTGCTGGACTGGGCGATGCAGGCGCGGTGGTGTAGATCTTTGCGGTGTACAAACTGCACCACAATCATCTGCCCCTGCCTCCAATGCAGGGCTGCAGAATGTTCGTGCAAATGTGCGCACTGACTTCATGCTATGAGTCTCCTGCATAGCAGTGAAAAGTGATAAAGTGCCCACCACAGAATGGGCCCTCGAGTCACAAACAGTCCACCTCTTTCAAAACAATGCAGTGCATTTTACTATTCTGTTCTCTGCTGTTATGGACTGATTATATTACATGCGATGTCCTTTTCATGATGTGGTTACAAATTGAATTTTGAAACAGGCAGCTGTTTTTTTTTAAATGAAAGACTCAAATGATCCAATAATTAATAAGAAAACTCTTAATATGGCCTAAAACACTTATTGTGACCGTCAGCTCTGAGAATGCTGAAAATGTGAAACAAATAAGTAGCAATCGAGCTGTCAAAGTGAGCTTTTGTTTCACAACTGAAAATCTCAGCATGTAAGGTGAAAGTCAATGAGAATTTTGGTAGCGTTTATTTCCTGCGTCGATATGTCTGCCCAGGTAGAGTGACGCTAAATATAATTCAGTGCGTCGGTTAAAGGATGTATAACAGATGGTTTTCAAGAGCCGGCCTGTTTTTGCAAGGAAAGGCCCTGGCTTGCATTATTAAGTTGTCACATCTGCACCAGATTGCATACCCCAAGTTTGTTGGTAGGTCTAAAATCAAACTCGTGAGAGAATAGAGCATAGTAAAGGGTAGCATACACTGGTGAGCGCTTAGAAGGGCCTCCCCGTGAGGTTTGGACCAGCACGGGACGCAGCGATGGGATGACAGCATCTAAATGCACCGTTCACGGGCTGATTTCATTTTCATTTCCTCTGCCATCAGGACCGCAGCCTCCGCATGTCGGCGCGGCAACGGCAGGAAAGAACACGAAGCCCAGACGATGTCATCAAACGATCGGGACGTGCACGCGGCCGATGGCTTGAAGCGACGGTGCTCGCCGAGAAAACCGAAAGCAGATGTTGGACCTTAGAGCCCCCGCTTAGATGTCTAATGACTCTGAAAGTTAAGACCCGCTGATCCGGAGCCGCACGTATTTGCCAGCAGAAATGGGGCGTCGCGTTTGTAATGAGCAGCATTACCTAATCGTGGCGCGGCCGTGGGGCGTTGCGGACTCGCTGGGAAAAGGGGTGTGGAGTGTGTGTGTGTGTGTGTGGGGGGGGGGTCTGTAGAAGGTGTGGGGGGTGAGTGACGTGATGTCCATATAGAGAATATCATGTTTCCCTTTATTAGGTGGGCGGAGCAAAAGAAGTGCAGAGATCTGGGAGAAAAGAGGAGAGACCTACGCCGACCTTATATGGTCATGTAACACAGAGGTAAATAGTTGCATAGAGGCAAGATTGTGTTAGTGGCTGCGAGAGTGTGTGTGTGTGTGTGTGTGTGTGTGTGTGTGTGTGTTTCTATGTGAAGTGTGTACATGGGGCTTAATTAATGCATGTTGTGAACCCTTGCCACTTTATTAAAGTAATGTGTTACATGAACTCTGATCATTTTGCTGTTTGATCCAGTAAAAATAGATTTGGTGGTTAACAAGAAGGTTAAGGAGGTGACATGAGGGGGCATTGTAATTAAAAAGTAAAAAAAAAACTTTTCAGTACACTCTAATGGCCATGAAATTTCAGAACCTGAAACTACATCTTGTAAAGCTTAATGGAATTTAAACCTTAGAGTATGTGAGGGTGTAGTACCTGAGAGGAGTGATGATGGAAGACATGAAGTTAAGACATCTCGCAATGACATTTAGCCCTGTATCTACGAGCTTCTCGCGGAACATGGACAGAATATGAAGAATACCGAATATGAAGAAAAATGATTATGAGGAATACTGAATATTTCATGATGGCTAAATGAACGTTGCAAATAAGCAGCTTAATACACATCAGTCAAAATGAAATTAAACGCACACTCACACGTGCACACACACACACACACACGCACACGCGCACGTTCTCAAACTAACAACAATGCAGCCTCCTGCTTGGTCATCACCGCAACAATGGGGGCAGTAATTAGTCCTTCATGGCTCTCCAGCTAGGAAAGAAAGAAAAAAAAAGAGAAAGAAAATATGAGACATAATACTTAGAGACGGAAAGCGTGCATGAGTATAATTTCAGAAAATAAAAACTCCCTCTGTCTCCCAGTCCTCAATTGACTCACTGACCCCACTGCTGGTTTTAAAATTGACAGTGAGAGATGCTAATTGTTTGGAGAGGTGGGTAGGGGAGAGGAAACTACTGTTGCCTCCATGGTACTGTACTGTTTTTTTGGTTCAGAGAATGAAGGTAGATTTTTCTCTATTTGCCTTGGTCAAGATATAGCAATCCACTCCTCTCACTCGGGGGCGGGTTTTTTTACTGATTGGCTGTCATGCAGGAAGATGGGCAAGTGCAGGACTCCGCCCCCGCACATGCCTTTCGGCTCACGATGCATCTCAGGCAGGAAGCTCGCGCCGACCTCCAAACCTCTGGATGCGCAAATGTCTGCAATGCAACTCCATTGTGGGGGAAAAGGGGAACTAAACGAGGGCATTTCCCCTGCGAAACGAGACCGATTCCTTCCCGAATCCGGCGTCCCTCGGAGCCTTTCCGAGGGCCGGAATACCCTCGCTGGGCGTCCTGTGTCAACCAGCCCTGTGGCTCCTCCCTCTTGCTCTCCGCGGCTCTGGAGTCGTTGGCTGACTGTTACGCGTGGAGCATAATAGCGGGCCCTCGTAACATGCTTTTAGCTATTGTGCAATTTTTAGTGACCCTTTTTTTTTTCTTTTTTGCCGGTTGAGTGGCAGACACTTTACCCTAACGGACATTAATGCTCGTGCCCTTCAGGGGAGGTAATTGCACTCCACATCCATCTGACCTGACCTCCTCCCCCCCGCCGAGATACACGCAGAGCTGGCCTGAAAGCTTGGCCGATGGGGCGATCTTCTGTCAGGACGCCAAGCAGACGGAGCTGTGTGGTAGAGCCTGTTAAAGCCACACTCCACCGCCTCGCCCCTCTACCACGACGAGAAATAGAGACATGGAGACATGCACCAGAGAGGTGGCTTATAAATGCAGTAATGGCTTACAGTGTCTTTGGAAAGACGGAATTCCTAGCGATTGTTATATATATATTTTTGGGAACATTCTCTGTTCGAGCTGGACAGGGAGTTGCATGCGAAGTGCATATGACAGGAATTTAAATCTAGCTCCTGCTCGTCCCTGTCCTGGGATCCACCCTTCGCTGCCTGGAAGACGCTGGTGGTATGGTGCCCCTCTCGGCTTCTGCCGTGACCCTCCGCGTCGTTCGTCTGCTCCTCGCCGCTCTCACCGTGCGCGTCACGCCAGCCGTGGAGAGATTAGAAAATTGCCCAAATGGTAGGGTGGAAAGGGGTAATTGAAGATGGCAAAAGGGGCTGAGTGGTAGGGCTGGTTGTGGCTGGGCAGGGGGTGTTTAAAATGAGCTCTCCACACCGTTAAGTTCTCCACGCGAGGCAGAACTCAGAGGACCATGGCGCGGAACAACCGCGCTATGTGACAGGACTCCAAGACAACGCCAGTCTAAAGATGCCTGGCATGTCACGCGCAGACAAACAAGAACAGAGCTTAATCACGAAAATTACTGTGCCGTCGCTGCACTCGTGACAGGGACTAATTGAGGGAACGTGAGACACCTTCTAATGAACATCTAATTAAACCAACATTATGTTCCGAGAAAGAACTTGAAGAACTTACTTAGGCAAACAAGACATCCGTTTGTCTTCCCTAGCCATTTATTTACTTAAAACCAGAGTGGAGAGGGCTGAGATGGTGTCCAGTACTGAGGAACCACTCTATCTGTTTTGGGCGACTACAGATGTTGTGAACCTTTGGTGAAAAAAAGACATTTTCAGGTTCTGTTTTTTTCTTTGACACTCATTCAAACTGAAAAGTCAAGGCGTTTTTTCCCCATGTTTAACTCATTTAACCATCTGACGTGTCATTTCTGTCCACTTATTCCATTCAGAGGTTGACTATCATTGTGGCTACGTAATGATTTGTGTAATATCACCCTAAAGGGATTTGACAGTAGCGACAACACCCTAAACCTCTCCAGGTCACTGGAGTTTTAACACTAGCGCAGAGTTCTGCTAGAGGCAAAAACATCCAACGTACAGATCTTACCCTGCACTTCAAAACATACTGTAACTGTAACCACAATTGCCCAAATACAGAAACCAAACTGAAATGAACATGCACCATTTAGCTTGGACCTCTTGCGTCTGGATGATGGCAGTCCAGACGTGGCTGGAGATGGTTTGGGTCGCTCATGTCTTCTGTTGTGATCTGTTTTCAGGAGAAGGTGCGCTGACGGGCCCAGTTCTCTTTTCCCGAGTTTTCCATGCATTATCTCCCGCAGGCCTCCCATGCCGCAGGTCCCACGTGGCACTGCATCCGTGCTCGTCGACCGCCGCGTTCACCCAAGGCCGCTTGGTCGAGTTAGCAGCGCAGTAATAGGATAAAGCAAGCGAGCTTCATTAGCTGGGACCTTTTCACTATCATGGCGGCGACCTCGAATTTTAAGCCCCTCGCAGCTGCGTGCTTTCGGCCCTGAGGTTGACCGGTGTCCCGATTGCTTGGGTGTCCGCTGGAGCACCTCTCCTGGACACAGTCCTAAAGCAAGTTTCTGCATCATTAATGCCCTTGACACGTCGAGCTGTCTGGCAGGCCAGAGAACGTGACCTGAAAATGCAGGTTTTAAGCTTAAGGATTTTTAAGTCAGATATTCCCCGTCAACGCCAATGCCAAGGATTGCGTCAGAAAATGACCCTTCTCAGCCAGGCCACGACAATGTTATTAGGAACATTACAGTGCGAAGGAGATTTTGGGCTAATGTGCATGACACTGCCAACCGTTTATTTTTGAGCTGAAGAAGGTGGACATAACTGTGCCCACTCTGAAGACACATGTTAAAGATGCGTGGGGTCCTCTCACTGTCACTTTAGTGGTTTCGTCTCCCTAATTGGGATATCACCATGCTGTTTTCCACTGAAAACATGTCATGGTTGGGTCTGGCTACCATCTTGCCTGCCAAACCCCTTAATGCCCTCCCAAACAACTTAACTCTTGCATATTTTTTTATTGTGTTACCTTGATCTCTACAGTTCACTGTGGTAAATATATTGCATTGTGCAGTTTTTTGCTAAGGTCTCTGTGCCTTGTTCTTACTCATGTGGACGTCCAGAATTATCATTCTCTTTAAATTAATCATACGTTGATCTTTCCGGGTGAAGTTTCAGTGAAGTTTCAGAAAGAGTTTTCCCCTTAAACACAAGTTGTTTCTCTGTGTTGTGGGACTTAAAGTTAAGGGCACTGGTCGCTTGAGACCACCAAATGGAAGGTATTTTCATGCATTGAAGTGCAGGCTAAGACAGTTCGGACTACTGGATTCTGTGTCATTCTGATCAATCTGGAGAAAAACGATAATACAATTAACCCAAACTCCTTGATGTGACAGTAAAACATTCCCTTTACCTCACTATCAGGAGAATCTTTTAACCAATTATTGAGAGTTAACTATTATTGTATCTAATGATTAACGACAGTAACATAGTCTTAATTGCATTTGGTTATTTCTATTTCCATCACTTGTTCCCCCTAAAAAAAGATCATATTGAAGAACAAGAATTTGAAGCCTACCCAACAGCTTTATATTTAGACCACCAATGTGTCCTCTTTGATTCATCACCACTCTTTAGCTTAAAAATATGTCAGACACACCATTGCAAATCTAACCAGCATTCAGCTCACTCTGCCTGTTGGTTCTGGGTGATTACAGGAGCAAATCCATACACCAGGAACAGCCATTGGGATTTGAAGTTCATCTCCATGTAGGTTTTTGCAGGTTTCCAAACCAAACGACCTGGCACTCTGTGTTAGTCAAGGACAGCAAATCACCAATAGAAGGAACTGAGGCCCGAACCCATTTTTAACTTCATGCCACGGCTGTTTATAGCAACAGTCACCGGGGCGCCGACCGCAGACGTTCTCGCTGAAATCGCTGCTTCATTTACTTGAAGAGTTGAGATGAGACTTGCTTGATCAATTGATTAAGAGAAATTGATTCTCTCTGTGCTTAAGCGGCTAATATTCTTTATGGGTGTTTTAAGCGGCTAAATCTAAGGAGTGGCCTGATTGGCTGTCGCTTTAAATGGGCAGCCTGAACAGATCCTGTGATTCACTCACTGTAGTTGGAAATGAAGGGTGCTGTACTAGGGATGTCTGTCTGGAAATGTCCACTGTATTGAAAGCTATTACGGGAACGTTTATTATGACACCTAAATCGTCAGCTGAAAAGCACTGCCAAATACACCATGCGACGGCCCCCGAGAAGACCCTCACTCTTCGCACCCCATCTGTGCTCCCTACCGCGCCATCTCCCGCAAAAGAAGCCGGAGCTGCCAAGAGTCCGAGCTCTATAGGCACCGGAGACTTTGCATATGCGAAGATGCGACGTAGCGACGCAGCTAGCGGAGAAGAGCCAAAGTCTCCGTCCCCGGCGGAACGTGGCGATCGCGAGTCGCGTCAGGTGGAAATAAGGTCGGCCCGGCTTTGGAGGACGATGACCCGTGTCTTGTTTTGCTGCGCGGAGGCCTTGACGTCATCAGAGTGCAGGGCAGCGCGGGGTAGCCCCTGCCTTTGGGTTCCGCTCTATAGAAAGTGGGGCCGCTTGCGCCGTCCTCACATCGCCATGGCTACAAGGTCACGCAGTATTGGTTGATACAAGTCGGCATTCTCCTTTTCAATGACATTAGACCCTTTCAGCATCTGTACCAGTAAGAAGAAATGAGTGTTAACTACACACACACACACACACACACACAAACACACACACATGAGTGCCAAATGCTCTATTCTAGAGACAGTATCTTAATGTTCCATAACCTAATGTGTAGCTGGTTTGGAAGGTGTTGTAGCTAATTCACAAACACAAAGGCCTGAATTCCCTTGATATATTGCGTTTTGATGTCCCCTTAAGATCAGGAAGTGTCAAAAGACGAAAGAATTGTTTTTCTTAATTAAACGTATCTGATGTTATTTTTAGCAGTGAACATATAACAATGAAACTTCCCCATATGGACTTCCACCTCCCAAGGCACATGCGCACTCACAGACACACAGACACACAGACGCAAAAAACACACTCTAGTTTTTTCCCCCTCTTCTCCCTCATAGCCTCTGCTTAATAAATGCATGTCACCGACAAACACTTCTCCACATATTCAGATATACGTGGTCTTGCCAAGCTCATTACCTCATTTTTCCAACACGCAACAAACGTGAAGAAGCACACTAAGGCACCGCTGTACCCAGAGCCCCTCTGGTCTAGAGGTGAGTGCCTCCTATCTAATTAGAAGATAAAAGGTGGCACTTACGGTGGGCTTTGGAGTTCGCTCAGAGACGGGAAGAGAGAGAGAGAGAGAGGGTGAGAGAGAGGGGGCAGAGGGAGAGAAGGAGAGAGAGAGAGAGAGAAATGAGAGGGGAGGCTGATAGTGCACTCAGGTTACCATGGACACCTGCCAGCGTGTCCACCTCGAACTACATCTCTATCAGGACTGAAGGAACTGTATCTGCCTCCTAGCATTATGCCGGTATTTTTAGACCACACTGTGTTTTCTCCCAAAATGCAATGTTAGCTGTATTAAACTAATGGAGAGCCCATTATCAGAGGTGACGGAGATAAAACGTGTTTCTGTGTCGTTTGAGTTTTAATTTCATTGTGCTGGTCCACACCGTAGGTTTGCAATAATGGATAAATAGCAAAATGATTTTAATAGATGCATACGGTTGTGACTTGTTAATGCATAATGTCAGCATTTGACATTCTACAGTAGATGGTTTTTTTTTTTCGCCATTGCTGCATCTTGCCTTGCCTTCCTGAGCTGACCAAGCCCTCAGGCAATTAATGAGAATCATCGGGGAAGGGGGGGGGTAGAGAGAGAGAGAGACAGAGACAGAGAAGGAGTGAGAGAGAGATGGATAGAGAGAGGTAAGGAGTGAGAGAGGGAGTGAGAGGGAGACAGAGAGAGAGAGAGGGGGGGAGAGGGAAAGAGAGAGAGAGAGAGAGAGAGACGGTAGGAACAGTTCCATTCATGTAGCAGCAGGATGGTTGTCATCAGAGAGAGGCTCATGGTGCCAGCCCAGTGCCGGCTCTGTGGATGCTGGCAGCGGCTGCAGTAACGAGGGGAGAAAAATAGGCTGAGACACCAGCAATAATCCTGCCTTCAAAAGATCCAGATGGCTAACCTTTCAGTCAAAATATTGTTTTTGGAGGGAGGTGTTCAGACTCCCACTTCTCTCTCTCTCTCTCTCTCTCTCTCTCTCTCTCTCTCTCTCTCTGTCTCTCTCACTCTCTTGCTGTCTCTCTCTATTTTGCTGTCTCTCTCTCTCTGTCTGTCTCTCTGTCTCAGGCCTGCTGTGCTTTATGAGATCTTAAGGCCCTCCTGAAAAACAAATACTACTCATCAGAATGTTCCGGAGCAGTTTGGCTTTTTAGAGGGGCCGCCCGACATGTATAATGTGCTTGGTGCGGGCAGTGTGTGTGATGTGTGCGTGAGAGAGAGAAAGTTCATGTGTGTGTGTGCGTGTGTGTTTGTGTGTGTGTGTGCTGGGCGAATGTGCGTTCCCCTCAGTCTTCTGGGTTGGACACACACAGAGCGACTCTGTGTGGAGAGGAGGGTCGAGTCAGTACTCCCACCACTCAGCACCAGGATTAAAACACACACACACACACACACACATGCACACCATACTCACAAAGGAACTCACAAAGTTTTGCATTCTCGCTAGGAAACTATACTCCTCTCCATTGTTACAAAACTTCTGAACATCAATTTTGCTTCCAAAAAACACAAGTAATAATGTCAACAAGACGAATATACATTTTTCTGCAGTTTTTATAAATACATAGTTGCTCCCAAAACACTTATAATCAGTCAAATTTTAGGACGTTATTTAGAGTCACCACCAGGTTATATTGTGTTACACCGCATTAGCCTGGCACTAACTGTGCTGTTGCAAAACAGTTGTAAATCATGCGAAGCTTCACGTAAATCTGTCAGTGTCTTCATCAGGATAATTAGTCCTAATTTGCTGTTGATGATTTAACTAAAATTCGAATTACTCGCGAGGCTAAAATCAGCAGTGTGCGCCGCTCCCCAGGGGGACGCCGTTTTGGACTTCCTGTTGCTCTCATGTCGCTCACATAACAGTGGCGAACCTCACGCTGAACTGGTGTTGGTGGGTCAGTTCCCTACCAAACGCAAACGCATGTATGTATACATGTAGGCAAACACACGAGCATAAAGCCAACTCGTGTTCCCTCAGGCCTATGCACCCACCCGGGACAAAACCTGCTCTCTCTCTCTCTCTCTCCACACACACACACACACACACACACACACACACACATGCACTCGCGCACACACACACAGGTCCAGTCAGCGTGCTGCGTCAGGCTGGCTCCTGTGGTTGATGGCCCAGGCGTCTGTGCCGTCGTGCGCTCCTCCCGCAGGGCCCTGCAGACAGGCCGACTCCTGTGTCCTGTCTCCGCTGCCGTCCTCGCCACTGTGGGACGCAGTCCGGCCAGCGCGGGACCAATGACGGCCGGAGCTCTCCAGCTCTCCGCAAACCCCCCGGCCCAAAAACAAGATCGGAGGGAAAGAGAGAGGGACAGAGAGAGAGAGAGAGAGAGAGAGAGAGCAGGGGCCTTCAGCGTACTCCAGGCTTTAACCATGGACAGTGCACCTCAAGGGAGTGTTGAAGGCAAGGCAGGAGGAGGGAGGCACTAAGAGAGTCAGCGTCAGAGACGGGCCCGGCGTCCAAAGTCAAACACAGAGCGAGTCTGCACTTTATGTCGCCAACAAGAAATGGGACAGAACGAGGGGAGGGAGTGGAGGAGGGAGGGAGTGGAGGAGGGAGGGAGCGGAGGAGTCCCCAAGACTGGGAGCGTTTTTGCCAACCGTTCCTACCGGTTGCTGACGTTATGGCGTAAAAGACCGACGGGGAGAAGGAGGGAAGGCTTCTGCGTGCCTGCCGCCGTTTCGGCCGTTTCCTCCGACCGTCACCTCAGGCCAGGTCTCCGTCCCCAGCTTGCGCTACATCCCTTCCGTCGCCGTAGTAACTGGGCACTTTCCAAGCTTTTTGTCATTTCACACCAATTTCAGCCCCATTATGCCTCCACGTAACATTAGCCACCTCGAACAACGATCCCGGCATGCTGAAACAAACAGGACAAGCGGCTTGAAATCCCTCGGATACTGTAAATACTATTACAGGGTCAATACAAATGGGATGGTACAAAGTGAATGGGATTTCCTGAACCCGTCGGGAATTCTCTTTTGATGCGGGAAAGGTGATTTTCCTGTGGTTCAGCTATTTCAGGGAAAGCTGGATCTTAATGAATATTCCTTCATAAAAGCGCATGCGAGATCAGCGATAGGAAAAACTGTTAAAGTGTGGCTTTTCAAGGGTAAACAAACAACAGGCGATCAATGCGACATTCGATACTCTGCGGTCGCGAGGCTCACATACCGAAAGCGTCCGAAAATAACTTCGTCTTCACTCTGCTGTTAAAGAATTCAATTGGACTGGACTTACGCTGTCTGTCATTTTTCAGAACGTGTGTTTTTACAGAGCATGGCGAAGGGAAAAAAAGAACACTGCCCTCTCCTAGCTGGAGATGCGCTTTACAAAAAAACCCGACTTTGTGATTTAAATTTTTATTTTATGATTTTATGTCCGTTCTCATAAATTGTGGGGAAGAGTGAATGGGAGGGCAATGAGAAATCTTTGGCACAGATTCCAGCAACGACAAAGGTCCGGATGTCAGTGACACCTCTGAAGCACTAAAAATACCCTCGGGCCCGGAGCGACGGGAGCAGGTGGGGAACGGGCAATGCCAAATACTTGCTCCTCAGGACCCCAAATCCCACAGGTCCCTTTTTTTGGTGGGGGGTGTGTTTTTCGCAGCGCAGGGTGGTGTTGGTTGAGGTGGGGTTGGGGGGGGGTTACGTGTTTGATGTGCAAGTCTGCGCATAACGCCCCGTTCAGAGGTGAAAAGGATCAGGGGACTCAACACATCTCAAATCGGGTGTCACTCGCCCGAGCCAGCTGGTCTGGCTTAGTCAATGCGGCCCATTTCCTCCTGTGTGTTATACATTGTCGTTTTTCTCCGTAGACCAGCGAGAGCTTGAAGACGTTTGAGCACAGCGGGCACTGGAGGGTGTGACTTCTTGTGGAAGCCGGAAAACAGGACAGGTAGGTTCTGCTCGCCCAGGTATCTGGGGTCTTCCCATTTATCCCTGAACAGAGAACTGGTGTCCATAGAAACGTCAGGTACTGTATCACTAAACACTCGGTTCGGTATACCGAAACATTTTCTGTAAGCGTTTTTCATTGTTGGAATTATGCTACACAGAATACGTTTAATATACTGAAGCAACTGATAAAATATCTTCTTAAAAATTGTTTCGATCAACTCTTGGCAATGAGTTTATAATAACGTTATAGGTACAATAACATTTTTTTTTTTGCAATAGCCCATGTATGTTCGTTGTCTGTAGACGTCTCAGTACATTGGTTTGACACGCCTTTGACGTTGATTGATATGTATATTGGTATGTAGCTTCAGAACAGCATACTGCTTTGTTACAGTCAGCCTTGCTTTGCTTTGATACCACTTTCAGTGACCATGACAATATAGTGACACCTTAGGTTACAAATACTCTTGCTTAGATTCGAGTGATAGATGTCCAAAATGTTGTGGAGTTCAGTGAAGAGTTTTCATACTGGAGCCTTTGAGAATGAAATCTTTATGTCGAGCTTTGATTCTGATATGATTCATGATGCTTCACACAGATGTATTGGTTAGGTTTATATTTCAAATCTATGCTACGAGTATGAAGTTTGAAAACACTAGACTTTTAAAGACTTTCAGTTCTTTAAAAGTAGCATCAATAGACTTAAATGTTGCACTGTTAACAATTGCTGTGCCCGCAATGATTGTAATAAATATATTGAAATATGTAATGCTATTCTGAGGCAAGCCTTTTTTGCAGTTAAATGAACAAATCAATGCAACAATTGTGAGTTTGTTATATATGTTTGTGAAGTTTATGATTGCCAGCACTTAAAAAAAGTG
This sequence comes from Brachyhypopomus occidentalis, assembly GCA_020368025.1. NCBI lineage: Eukaryota > Metazoa > Chordata > Actinopteri > Gymnotiformes > Hypopomidae > Brachyhypopomus > Brachyhypopomus occidentalis. The sequence continues at coordinate 6,863,044 of JAGXOD010001382.1, forward strand.
ATTCGGTTTCCCATCATGTGGAATACTTGTGCAATGAAACCTCATCATTACTCAGCAGTCCCTTTATATAGAAACTGTAAAAAAAAACATCATGAAAATTAAAAACTACAACTAGACACAATCAGTCAAAACTGAATTTGACTGTTGCGAATCATGACATAAATTTATCATCTGAAAAGTAAACCTGTGAGATCCCCCCCTCCACCACCACCACCACCACCCCCCACCCCTCCCAAACCTCCGCCCGCCCGCCCTCCACCCCTGTGTACATGCGTACTTTATGTACAACTATAATTCTGAGGCAGCATTTTCGGAGGAAATGGTGCTGACGTTCTCTGTCATCTAATCCTCCTCTTCCTGGGTGTTCAGGCAGTGCTGTGTGAACTACCCCCCCCCCACCCCCCCACCTCCATCCGCCCCTAGGAGACCAAGCCAGTGCAACTATGACCCAGTTTACAAAAGCTCTCCAGCTTCTCATTTGAAAACTCAACACCACAACCCCCCACACTCCCCACCACCACCACCACCACTCAAATGCCGGAAATGTTTGATCAGAACCTCAGCTCGGGAAGAGCGTTGTTTTCTTAGGGTGGGAAAAAAAATAAATAACGGAGCAGGTTTCGCTACCTATTCTCTCTCACCCCTTTGAGTCCCCTTCTGACACCTCGAGAGAATCTGTTTGTGTTTACGCCTGTGACTTACCTTTGTCAGAGCTAAATTCACATGCTAGTCCCGCGTGTGAAATCCAACGACACCCAAGAATTATGCAGCTGCTTTGTTCAAAAGGCAACTCTGTGATTGTTCTAGTGTTACCGTTAGATCGTTTGCAGCAGATTATGCGAGTTGTTCAACTTCGCGAGATTAGGCCTTCAGTTATCGAGTCAGTTTCACAGCGCAGCCCCTTGCATTCATAACTATGGGACATAACCTGGTCTGTTTGCGTAAATACATCTATTAAACATTAAACCCCATGGACGAAACATGTACAGCAGAGATGAACCCACCACATCTATTTATATTAATCACAGTTGGCATGTGGGTTTTTGCAGTAGTTACCATCGTTATGTTGCATATTGCAGATCCAGATGCTACATTCTTAGGTTACATGGCCCATATTATTGTCTGTCAAAGGAGCATTTCATATTTAAAACAAATTTTCAGTGAGCCATGACATATTAAACACATGGAAACAGTTTCATCTCCGCAGCATGGAAAAGGACAAATATCGTTGTTCCATTGTAATTGCCTTCAGTTACAGACCAATCTCTCTCTCTCTCTCTCTCTCTCTCTCTCCTCTCTCTCTCGCTCTCTCTCTTTTCATCTGAGTGCCCTCTCACACACTCGTCTTGTTTCCTTTATTCCTTTTCATAATTTAATTCTAATATTCCACATCAGGGGTGCAGTCTAGGCTCCTTCTTGTTCTCTCTCTCTCTCTCTCTCTCTCTCCCTCTCTCTTCATTGTCCTCCTTGGAGAGGATGCCACTACCACGTGGCAGATCCTCCCCTGCTCTGCCGTAAATCTACAAAACACGAGTGCGATGCCGCTTTTTGATCTCGCGCTAATCTCTGTTGGATGCCTCCCGTCTGATCCTGTTTGAATAAGAATGAGTCTGGGGCGATTCGCCCGGCACAAAGAGCTTTAAGATGGAAGCCCGTTCGGCGAGGCAGTGCCGCGCGAGAGACCGCGTGTGACCGTGTGTGACTGCGTTGTCAGGGCGAGCTCCTATACATCTATATTCACCAACGGAGAGCTTGTGTCGCGGTCGCGTGGGAGGGGAGATTGAATGTTCCGACAGGCGGATGGCCTCAGATGGCTTTCAGACGGGGTGAGCGGATCCCACGGCGACGCTCGCCTCAGGTTTATTTGGATAGCACATGATGCGCCTCAATGGGCAAAACAACAAATTCCATAGACGTTTATTGAAATGAGTGTGAAAAATGTGATTCTTTGGAATCAAATCGTTGTAATGTCCAGGATGTCCGTCTGGACGTGTCCGTAACAACAGATGAAATGGTGTGTCTCGAGACGCCCTCAGGTGTTCTACATACTGTGCGGATGTGCACTGTGGTTTTCTAAGGTGTGAAAAGGCCACTGTAGTTCACGCGTTCTATGGGGCAGCACCGTGGGGCTTCACTGTGGGCACTAAAGGCTCCAAGAGAGCTGGTCTCTCAGGTGTCAGGGTTAGTCAGGGTTAGTCAGGGTTAGTCAGGGTTAGTCAGGGCTAGTCAGGGTTAGTCAGGGTTAGTCAGGGTTAGTCAGGGCTAGTCAGGGTTAGTCAGGGTTAGTCAGGGCTAGTCAGGGTTAGTCAGGGTTAGTCAGGGTTAGTCAGGGTTAGTCAGGGCTCACGGTGGAAGCAGTGCCATGTCAACACGGACGCACACTCTACTGTAGGCTGAATTATTCAACAGGGAGGAGAAAGAGAGAGAGAGAGAGAGAGAGAGAGAGAAGGAGAGGGAGTTTTCTTGCCCACTTGAAGATCGTTGGGAGCAGCAGGGTTAATGGAACACAATAGCGCCAGTGAAGTGTGTTCGCCCTCCTATACTGGATTCCACCGCCGTGCCTCTGTGGCCTGCCTAAAGAAAACCCACGAAATCCGAGCACGAGGCTGACAAGTAAAGCTAAGAAGGCAGGAGGCGAACCATTGCAGAGAGGTGAATAGAAAGAGGGGATGCTTTGAAAAAAAAAATGCAAATGCGCTCTTGACAGATAACTCAAAATACGACTGAATTGCTAAAAGGTTGAACAAGCTTACATGATTGACTCAACACAGCGCCTCGGCCATACCGTGGTCTAATTTTATAGTATGATTACTGTACGTGCTGTCTGCTTTAGTAAGTAGGCTATGGTCAGCTTAGTCTGTTTGTCCGGACACGTAGGTTTTTCCACCGCGTGTCCGTAATACACAACATGTGTCAGACAAGAGACTCTGCACAGGCTCAGGAAACACTGGTCAGCACCCTGAAGCCCACAGACAGCATGCTGGCTTTTTTTTTTTTTAACTGTCGCTGTAAAGAAGAAGAAAGAAGAAGGAAAACAAACAATCAAATAATTGTGCAGGTCTTGCCACGGTTATGAGGGAGTTATTTTCCATTCATGAAAAAATTGAATACATTATTTGTTTGTTTGTTTTCCTATGTGAAGCAATAGTGAGACAAAAGCAACTCTGAGCCTAAGGCTAAAATGTACAAAAGAACCTCTAGCATCCTGATCTACACGGCACGGGACGATCTCACCGTTGCAGCGGTGTTCCCCGCGCGGATTTGTACGCCCCTCAGAAATGGACGATTGCGACCTGTTGCTGTGATGTGTGCGGTTGCACATGGCAACTAAACTCCGCTCTCACTTTTAGCTTCCTTTTCATGGAGTCAACGTGATTGCTCTACATTGGAACAAGTGAGACAATTTTTTCTTTTTTTGCCTCAACTTTGAAGATCAGGGCACATCCGAATGTCAGGTGCTTTTCCCACAGCGTTTCAGGCTGTATGCGTTTTCCTTCCCTTCCAACGGATTCCAGCTCTGCGTACATGACGCCGCTCTCCCCGTGCGAACGGCCTGCCGAAAAAGAGCAAACAGCTGAACACATCCATGAACCGGAGAAGCAGCCCACAGTTAGGGACAAAATAGCAACCGTCAACGAGGAGCTGTGAAGTTAAGCAATAGATAAATTCAGTTTAATTAAACATCAGTAGCCAAGAATGGTAAGGCCAAAAGGCAGTTTTGACATGGAGATGGAGAAAGTGTCCGAGAACTTTAGATACATTTGCCTGACAAACTCAGACTTTGAGTCTCCATAAACACTGCAATCATCCTGACCTCCTTTTGCACTTTAGAGATAAGCTGGAAATAGACAGACACCAAGCGACCATCTGGACCAAAGTTAAGGTGAACTCAGTATGAAAGTATTAATTAAATCATATCATGAACAGAAAATTACCTTAAAATAATAAAAATGTACAAGTGATCAAAAAGTCAAACAGATAATTGCATTTTGTATTAATCATTTTAGACAGTGTAGGGCAATCAGAACAAACCTTCACTTGCAAAGAGTCTGAGCATCAGTCATTAATAGTTTTTAACAAGGTAGGTAGGTAGCTTGACTACTCCACAAAATAATGGGATACACTTTATTTGACCCTGTAAGGCCATGAGCATCACATATTACCCCTTTGCAAAAGATCTCTCAGCTGAAAACAAACCTCTTTCCATCATTCCGTCTTGTAGGCATACACTGTCTTGTAGGAGTAATTGAAATGTACACTGATTCTGAAAACTACAGTAATGAATTGGCTAGCCCATCTTCACATAAAAAAACTGCACAATTTAGATGCACAATTTCCTAAACACAGATATTCAATACAATGCCATTATAAGTCAAGGTGGTAGCAGTTATGCAGTTATTTCATTGTGTACAACAAAATCTTTTTTTTGTTATGTCATTGACTGTAGCGTCTCACAAGCAGTGCAGGCCTTTGTTTCTGGTGTTTATGAGTGCAACATACCCCACACATACCCCATTTTGTTTTTCTGAAATTCCTGACTGTGGCTTTTTAAATCCTAGACTAAAAATGAATGAAGGCAGTTCAGGGTAAAACATCTTAAAGAGCGGTTTTGTACTTCAGGACTATCCGAGCTGATTTGCTGAGTTTAAGGCATGCGAGAACTAACATTTCTGTTCATGATAATTTAATAGAGTGTCCTATTATCTTTGAAGGTCATTATTCTATTTATTGAAATAAATCAATCAAATAAGATCGGTTTCACTTTTAGCATTTTAGAACTATGTGTTCTATGTAGATGAGTTGTGGCCCACATTAGTTAAATTACCTTCTAATTGGTTAACCCTGAAGAAGTCACTCTGAAGTTATTCTCCATGATGGACAGGATTGCTTCAGCTATGAAAAAGCTCTAGAGCTCCCCTGGTGGTAGAGTACTATATCACACCCCCTCTCATATGTTTCAACATATTTAGCAACTCCCATAAGAGAAAGCCCACAAAAGATACCATGTGTAGAGCCTAGCCTAATAACAAGTCTAAACTTCTGTAAATTGCACTGTGTGTGTGTGTGTGTGTGTGTGTGTGTGTTTGTGTGCGCATGTGTGTTTCATCATTTGGTACATCTTCATAGTGGCAGGGTCTTGGGGTGAGTGGGACAATGCACAGGTGCGTTGACAAGGGAGATAAAGACTTCAGCATTGTTGAGTTAACTAGAACAACACAAGGCCCTTTTTTTTCCCAGTGCCTGGTTCCACCACTGAAACGGGAGCGGCGACCTGAACAAAGCGTCGAGCTGCTCGTGGTTCATCCATAATGAATCAAAGGTGCACCGTTAACGTGCTGTTTGCCCAGCAGAACATGCAAATTGCCAAATGTGTCCCACACCAGTCAGCCCTCTGCTACCGGTGTCTCTCCAAACCGCACTGCGCGCTGGAGACAACCACAGCGCTGCGAGCAGTTTGCGACTCTTCAGCAGAAGCGTGTAGGAGCCTCAGACTGAGAGATAGCATCGGTTATGAGCGCGTGCACGTCAACCAGTGAAGCATTTTGTCCCCCAAACCCCCCCCCCCCCCCAAACCAACCTTGTTTCTTGCACATAAGGTGACGTGGGTTTTCAGCATGTGCTCGGCTGAGATTCATTACAATTGCAGGTTGCTAATGCCCTCGAAAAAAGTTACAGAAATGATAACTTGTTTAATTACGCCCGGGTTGAGACTGTAATGTCTTATTTGACAGGCTATCGAAAGTACTATAGTATTTTATTTATCTATGAACTCTTTGTATATATTTTAAGTCTTATGCTGCATAAGTATCATTTAATGTCCTGTTTTCATATTAATCTTGATATTTCCAATAGCATTTATCATAAAGTTTATCTCTATACACGCATATTTTTTCAGCAAAAATGTCTGCTTACAGAATTTATCTGTCTATCTGGTATAAAGGATAGAAATATGAAAAGAGGAGAGGAGACGTAATGTAGGAAAAGCCAAGAGAGGAGAGAAGACATAATATTAGAGCTTGTGAGGAGGGGAGTGAGATAGAGAAATCCCTGATATGGCTTTAGAAGAAGCGCTAACCTCAGTGCTTACACGGCTCAGTGTGAAGCCTCTGTGGTAGGGTTGAACACTTGACAACATTATCAACTGTGACAGGCAGATTGCTTTTCACGTGAGCAGATTTTTCACACGCACACACACACACACACACACACACACACACACAAACACAAACACACAGTACAAACATGTGCTTGACAATTTTTGTTTGCCAAGAAAAAATGCGCCGATGTTTATCGTGCTCTGAAGGAAATGGGAGCCTTGTCCCTCTTTCTTCCGCTAACAAAACCCATTTAGAAAACTGATGCTAATAAGACACGTGTTGTGTGTAACTACCGGTCTGCTGAGGAGAAAACAATGCAGACACCACCGCTGTCAGCCGCTAACACTGGGTTATCTGCGCGCAGCTGCTCCACACAGGCAACAAAAAGATGCTAAACAAAAGCTCATGAAGAATCACTTTTACCAACACATCCTTAAGGATGTGTATACAAGGTGACATTCAATCTAAGTAATCCCTACTGCTTACCGCTTCCATTTCTGCATCCATGTCAGCGTCCGTGCTTAAGGTTCGTACTGGAAACGTTTTGTTTTGGCCAGCCGATCCAAACATCATCATCATGCGTACGCAGGAATTATAGCTTGTGAAGGACTTCTGCGGAACACTCTAGAAGGCGCACGGTTCAAACCCGGAATCTCGGTGCATATGCAGGATTACGCAGAGCGGAGGGCGTTGGGAGTTCTCATCACACATGGCTATTGTTCGCCAAATCCATCGCCTCTTCCTTAATTCAGACATGTGGAGAACTTACATCAGTCCAAGACAATAGTTTACCAAAAAAATCATTCCAGAGCTGGGATTTGGGTGGGGTTGGGTGGGGTTGGGGGGGCTGTAATGAAAAATGACACGTTGGCCAGTGAGTCAGATGTAAATATGTCAACAGTGTGCCCAGGAAACCGGCATGTAAATAGAAGCTTGTGGGCCTGACCACAATAGTCTTACTAGACTGAATACACAGGCAGGGGAAGAGACATGCGGAGGACGCATGTGTATTGATTCTCGTCCAGCGTGAGAGCTGACGGACACTGAGATCCACCACCATTTGTGTGAACATGTCCAACGCGATTTGTGTGAACATGTCCAATAATAATAATAATGATAATAGTATATATTCCTTATGATGTGAGTTGTAAATGTGGTCATAATGCAGGAATTAGGAAGCGTTAGTGCTACTACTGACAGACTGCATTTATCACTCATCTGGAACCTACGCAGCCTGACGTATTACAATATTCACGTCTCAAGCGGAAATGAAGGAAGTGACTACATACATGTCCAAGCAGCGTATCCAAAGCAAATATCGCTCTTAAAAAAGATGACGACCAACGGCTGATCTGAGGCCTGCTGTGGCCAGTGTCAGATGCCTATCAAGTCCAGGGCCCTGCAGAACACAGTGCATAGTTGCTCTTGTTCTTGCATCTTCCACATAGCTTCCACCCTGCATCCTGCTCACCGCATGCATATACATGAGACAACAACAGCATTTGCATATTCAATTATTCCTTTTGTAGCGCTCTCCTCCACGCCGAGCGTCCCGAGCAGCGTACATCACTTGGACGGCGAATACACATCACGGGGTCTTTCATCTCCCTCCCTCTCCTCTCTCTCCGTCTCCCTCTCTGCCTCCCTTACCCCGTCCTCCTCCCCCACCAGGTGCAAACCAAGACAACCGAGAGAGAGAGAGCGGGCTGAAATTCAAGAGGGCTTTCCCCCCCTAGTGAAGCCTGGCGAGGCTGTACGCCGGAGCCTGAAGGCCCCGGCGAACGCGGTGGGTGAGACACGCGTGCAGTCAGCGCTTTTCAAACTTGCCGGAAAAGTCGCCTAACAACTTCTTCTGCATCGTCGGCTGCGCGCTGCTCGCTGCCGTGCGAAGGCGGCTTCGTTAGCCGCGCGGCGCTCGGGCCTTCGGCTCGCGCCTCAAAGTCACTTTGAGCGCGCGTCAGAAGTCGGGGTGGGAATGATGTCAGAGTTCTGAAACCGTTCGCGCGGCGCTGCAGCTGCCAGAAGCCGCAGCCGTATTGATGTGATGGGAGAGGGAGGGGGCGGTCCAATAGATCAACATGTCCTGAGACCCAGAGGTGGGAGCCCACAGAACCTGAGGTCAGCAGGTCTGGTTGCAGTCCGTCAAGCAGAAGGCTTGATTTGTTTGCTTAACGAGTGGACGTTTCGCCGCGTATTCCGGCTTGCCTGGTACTGAATTTCTGCAAGAACATGGGTGTTCTGTGCTGAAGCTGGGTGTAGAAAATGCAACATTTCTGTGAAGAAATATAGAATCAGATGTCAGTGTTGCGGGATCAGAGAGGGAACTGAAAGAACTACTATAATGATAGTTTCTGTTCTCTCGTCATCTCTCACACATGGATTCGTTGAATTCGGGTTACCTAACTTTCTAAGAGGGGTCCTTCTAAGCCTGTTCATTACCGTCAGTAGGACGTGTTCGTAGGTGCCTAAGAACAAATGTTTCTGGGTTGCAAGGTGTAATTTGTTCAGGTTTGGTATCTGTGTCAGTTGCTGTCGAAAGAGATGAAGGAAACCTGTTGGAAAATAAGTGTAAGGAGATCTGAAGAACACTGAATGCTCTCTTATGCTCAACATACACAAGAAACTAATACCACGCACGAGTTACATCCAGACAAACTAAACAGTTAATGTTAATAAAATCATTAGCAACAACAAAAAACAACTCAATGCCCCTCCTACTACTACTAAAAATTAAATAATAATAATAATAATAATTATTATTATTATTATTATTATAATAATAATTCTCACATTTATTCAGTGTCATTCAGTCAACTTACTGTTCATTAAATGAAAAAATAACTCAGACATTTGTAATAAATACGTTAAATGTGCCTTTCAGTCCTGTAGTTATGGACAGATAGAGCCTGAAAAACTGTTCGCAAAATTGAACTGAAAGTTTTGCGCGCCAGTCCCCGTGACCTTGTGTTGCTTAAAATCACAAAAAAATGGTGCGTCCGGACAAGGCTACATGCTGTCGTTCCACTTAATCAGGTAGCAGATAGGTCTAATAATGCATTAGTGCAACGTTTCTTTCATTAAAATACTTGAGTGATCTAAGCCCGCCCCCCCCTTCAAGAGTAAACCCGATTATTTCTCCCCGCGTTGAGAGGGCGAGGGAGAGACACGGCTTGGATTGTGGGAGAGAACTGGAGCAGACCTCCACATCCTCAGCTGCAGGCTTTCACGGCTGCATCATTCCTCCCAGTAGCTCGAGAGACCGCGGCAGACGAAGCGCTGCCTTCGACCTTTTTTAAAAACACATTGCCAGACGCCAGAGCCCCGACGTTTTTTTTGTTGTTGACTATTTAGAAAGCGACACTTTCCCGGCGTAGTGGTTTATTTTTTTTTTGAGCGAGTTTCTCTGCCGTGGAGGATTGTACGAAGCTACGAAGTCCTGCCGCGGCTTTCTGACGGCTTTCTGCGTTCTGTCATTCGGCGGGACAGCAACTCCAGCGGTAGCTCGCGCTCACCGGACACCTTTCATGCATAATGAAGTAAGTAGCGTGCCCTAACACTGTTTTACTCAATGTTTTATGCCACCGATAGTCTGTCGGATTAAAAGAAACATCGCGCCGATTTTAATTTCCTAGTAAATACTCATTCCCGAGATCATTGGGAAGACTTAAGTAGACTACACTTGGAAGTGCGTGTCACTTCCAAGAAAGTTGTAGCTTCGCTTGACAATACCGTTATATTTCATCTTCAAGAAAACGTGCCATGTCGCGACGTTAAGTGTTTTATCTTTTCCACGCATAACAATTTATTACACCTCAGATACTCACTAGGTTTGCTTTGTTGTTGTTTTTTTCCTTTTTATAAAAGCTTCGACCTTGTAGTTCTACTTTCCCAATATAACACAACGTCGTTTTAAAATCCGCGTTAAAACCGAATATGGGACTCTGTACAGAAGGATAAATGTACAAAGCGCTTTGCTGGCCGTAAATGTTAGTATGAATAAGAACCAGGGATTTAGCGGTATGGTGCGACCCGTAATCTGTTGAGGTCACAGCTCAAACTGTTAACCAGTATTAATGTGCTGGTGTTATGAGCCTCCGACAGTTTTTTATACACTTCATTTAGCCTTAATTTTGTCTTTACATATTGTGTAAAGTGTTTTGTCATTTTGTCCTGACTGAAAACTCAAAAGATATTTCATTTTAAATTCTTCAAATTCTTCAAATTCAAATTCTATTTTTAACAGCAGTTTCCTAAAAATGTTACCGTCAGATGTGATTGAGAGTGCTTTAAAAATGATTATAAATACATTTTATGAAGCAAATAAATATGTAACTTAAACCAATTTCATGTTTTAAGTCGTTGATTTATAGTAGTTTTAGCGTCACCAACCAACAAAGAGGGCATACCGTATTTCTTTGTCCTTTCTTTATTTTCAGAGTAAATAACCTTATTTTTTATAACATACTTCGACATACTTCATGTGCTGCTGGCCACTTCCAAACAAAGTTGTTAACTTTCATATAAAAATTCTTGAGGACTCTTTGACTTGGGTGAGAAGGCAGACAATAGTGCTGTTGAGTGCAATAAAACTCATCCCTCCTTTTTCCTTTTTTCTATTGTTTTCTGTTTAAATGACCAGTGGAGTGTTCACTCGCTACACTATACAACAGATATTTACATGGATAAAAATAAACGGGGTTTTTTTTTGCTTTCTTCCTCATAAGACGCTAATTTAGCTGTTTTCCACAGATCAAAATGACTTTGAAATGAAGAATATGTGTACTTCTTGCACCCAAGTCAAGGATTTTTGGCACGGTTTTATCGCATGAATTAATATGAGCCAATACTAAAGTACATAAAATGTCTTATTACCCTAAGGACTTAGAGACTAATACAAATGTTGCTCGTAATAAGATTTCGGTAGCTCTCTTAGTTTTGATTTACTTTTCTGAATATTTGGAAAAAGAAGTTTCTTTTCATTTTTCTAATTAAACTGCAGAATATGACAGTGGTTGATGCAATAATTAAGGTGGGTTTATTAATAGAATTTTGAAGGATGGTATCAATATGAAGGGGAATTGTGGGAACTCTTAGGAGACTGTCTGCGTATGAACAGTGAAACACGCTTCCACAGTAAGACCACAGTACATATTACATATTCAATCGCAACAAGGTGTATTTGATAATAATTTTACTATAAAGTTGTATACATTTTTTGTTAAGTGGAGTGGCTGCATTAATTTTAGAACCAACAGTACTATAGTTTTCAGTCTGTTTACAAGACATAAGTGACCTCGGAAACATTCGACCTGTGTAAATGTTCTGCCCCATGCTAAATGTAATCAAGAATATCTCCTCTGCCTATGTCTTCCGTGGGTGTGAGTGTTTGGGGTGTGGGGTGTGTGTGTGTGTCTGCATGTATATGTGTGTGTATGTGTGTCTCACCTGTTGCTCTCTTGGGATGTAACATTTGGCTAATCTGCCCAAAGGAAGATGAACACACTCGCAAATGAAAATGAAGATACATCAAGCGCTCAGTTATAACGGTTACACATACAGACACACAGACACACACTCACACTCGCACTCGTGCACTTCTCAGACCTGTCACCTCTGGGAAATCACTAGGGATTTGGCCTCTGCTGATTCACAGAACCAACAGTGACAACATGGCCTTACACCTCTCCCAAAGAGCGGGATTAGCTCTGCACGTGGCGCTCTGATTGGCTAGATGACCTAAACCAATTGTGAGGGGCACGTACTACCTCACTGCGAGCGTCTTAACGTCTGTCCTACAGACAGTGCTGTTGGCTAGTGGACAATCCACCATAAGAACTTGGGGGCAGATCGGTTTTTAAACAATAAAAACTACGAAAAAAAAAAAAATCTTTAACCTATTGTAACTGGAACTGAAATTCTAGCATATGAGAATCACACCATGCCTTGTTAAAAACCAAAAAAAATAAAAAAATAAATAAATAAAAACATAGCTAAACTATTTAACAGTGTTCATTACTCTGCTTTGGAGCTGTCCTAAAAAAAGCTAGTACATAATTTCCCGCATTTATAAAGTCAAACATATCAAAAATTTTTTTCATTTGCAAATAGCAAGATCTAGTGTCAGAGGGGGAAGTAGCTGTACTTTTATAGGTCACAGGTAAGCAGCTTCATGATTGCGTGTTTGTCTTAATGCACAAAGAAAAGGTTCCAGTGTTGACCGCTGCAAAGTGGAATAAACATGCTGGTGAAAGTGAGAGGTTTTCACCACGCCTGGAGCTGAGCTTACTGCGTGCGTCTCTTCCCCGTGTGATCCTCGCCTTTGAGGATGGCAAAGGCTTATTTTGAAACCTTTAAACTCCGAGGCTGATTCCAAAGTCTGAGTAATCTCTCAGCGCGAGCAGGTGTTTGACGACCCTCGAACACGGAGGGAAAAAAAGGGGCAATTTTTAAAACTTGATTTTTTTATTATCTTTAAATCTCTGCTTCTGTTGTCATCCCAACGACTGGATGACGTTTTTTTTTTTTTATATTCCCACGATTTGGTTTCTTTCAAACTGAAGCCTCAGGCATTTTTATCCCTGTGTTCTTTTTGCTTCGTGTATTTAGGCCCCGAAAAAAGGTGCCCAGAGTGAGGAGAAACAGCATGAAGGCAGCCGCGGTGCCCTTGAACGTGTGCAACGGCACCTCGCTGGTGGAGAGCACATGGTGCTCGCAGTCCTGGCCTCTTTTGCATAACCACGCTTTCGCCTCTGCATGTGCCTCTGGCGAGTAATCAGTGCCAACGCCTGGTAACTTTCTTCCCGCGATGAAGGAGTGGAGTGCTGGTGGGATAGCCCTAACCCCCCCCCCCAAAATCGAGCCAGTCAGAGCACAGTGGCATGGCCTTCAGTCCGGATTGAGTGGCCTGCAGGGTGGATAGTCTTGTGTGTGTGTGTGTGTGTGCGTGTGTGTGTGTGAGTTGCGTGGGGGGAGATTTTCGTACTGCATTTTCGTACTGCATTTAGCTCTTCGTGGGGACTGCGTGTGCCAGTGATGGTAGGCAAATATAAAAAATCCTGACGATGTCATGACGTGTCATGACGTGAAACTTTTGGTGGTGTCGGTGCTGGTGGGCACCGGAAGAGCTTTTGGGGAGACAAAGATGTATTTTTGGCTGCTGAGGCGAACAGAGGTGGAGACGCTGCGTTGTTTAGCTTCAGAAGTCAAGATGCTAGTGCAAACACCCCACAAGTATAGTTAAACAAGTCTGTGTGTGTGTGTGTGCGTGTGTGTGTGTGCGTGTGTGTGTGTGTTGTGTGCACAGTGGACAGCTGTGAAAGATGGAAGGAGACTGTGTGATAGAAGATGTGGCAGAATGTGTGTGTGTGTGTGTGTGTGAGTGCATGCGTGTGTGTGTGAGTGTGTGTCTGTCCAAGTGCGTGCGCTCGCACGTGAAGACAGTGAGCCTTTTCGTACCGCACGACCCACACTGGGCCCCGAATGCTGGCACACTGAGAGATGCCTCATTCCAAACACCACTGTAACACTCCACCGTGGCTAAAGGGAACTCCTGTTCCCCACTCAGCCCTCTCTGGTGCACCCACATGCCGTGCTGGGTGGTCCCTCACTGACCCCACCCACCCCCCAGCCAGAGAGCCAGAGCCCCAGGCTACGGCAGAGTGCTCCTGCCGTTCAGAGGCACCGTGGAAGAAGCGGGCGAAGCAGATAAGGTGGAGGGAAATGCTCCGTGAAGGTGGAGAAATGTTGTTTAAGTGCAGGACAGGATGGTTCCTCTATGCAGGGGTTCCCAGTGGCACTGCCTTCCTTCCTGAGCGGGAGGAGAGTCTCCTCCGGCCGTACGGTGGTATGTGTGTATGTGTCAGCATCCAGTTAAGTGCGGACTTTAGATGGACTGAGCAACAAATAAAGGCCTGAAAAAGCTTCACGAGTCTGTGTTTCACACCAGTGAAGCTCTTTAAAATTCGCCCGAGATCGCGACCTCTCCTCCTACGAGGCGGGGCCGCGTATGTCAAACGCACTCAAGGGAGACTGTAGCCACGACCCACGATGCAACAGGGGCCTTCCCGCGCACATTGCCCTCCTGTAGCCAAGCCACCCCGGCCTGGTGTTGGCAACCAGCCAAAAAATGCCAAAAAATAAAAATAAAATAGAAGAAGGAGGCGCAGGGAAGGTGGGAAAGAGCTGAAATATTTTCCAGCAAATGTAATTTACTGGTGACAGTGGGTACGACTGAGCCCTGCCAATCTGTAGCACCATCTGGTGGGGTTAAAGGAGGGGGAGGAGCATGCGTCTCATGTAGCATCCATCCGAAAAGCCTCCGTGTCTCTGTCAGACCAGCATGGCATGACTTGGGGGGGGGGTTGATGTGGGTATGGATGGAGATTATTTTTAGTAGATCCTATGTCTAATAAGGGCACGGAGGTGGAGGTCGTCAGAGCGTTGCTTTCCTAGGCCAGGGGACGCAACGTTTTCCGTCACGCACCCTCGTTCTCGTCAGACACCACCCGCTAGCGCTGTGGCCGCTCTGTGACGCACTGCGAACGAATCCCAAACGCCCCCACAAAAGGTTTTTGATTGGCCGCGAGCGAAGGGGAAAGATCTGATCAGTCCATCAATGGAGCTCAGGCCATGCTTCCAGAGGTTGTGGTGGTGGTGGTGCTGGGGTGGATGCGCGGCTACGTCTCTAGCCCTCTCCATCTTGGGCTTTTGTTTAAACCTTGCGCTCGCCATTTCCACCATCACCCCCGCGCCTTCCACAGCGGCCAGCCATCAGAGCTGATGGCTGAGCAGTTCACGGGGGCAGATGGGAGTGACGGTTGGAGCGGAAGACCAGGAGCGGACACGCCACTCACCACCCCAACCTAGCTAGCTCCGCAAAGCCGAGCAGGGAGCCACAACACTGCTTTACACTCCTCGGTATGGTTTTAGCGCACAGGGTTGGTCTGGTCTTTTCCGGGGAGACCATAAAAGTCGTATTCAAATCTCACTTCGTCTTTTATTTTATTTTATTTTATTTTTTTCCACTGTGGCGCCAAAATCTAACAGGGGATAGCGTGAAACGGAGGTGTAACTGCTGGGTAATGCGTGCTTTCCGTTAAACGTGTATCATTCTGAGGTGATTCTTTTCTTTGGGCATTGAAAATATACAGAGGAAGAGGCCTCGATCATGGCCGACTTACAATTTAACCTTCAGTACCATTGCCATAAACTCTTAGTGCCCACTTGTCTCGTTTCTTCCTTTGCTTTGTCTACCGTTAAGTGATGGAAAAAGAGTGGGCAAAAGACACACTAAAGATCTCTCTGTCTCTCCCTCCGTGCTTCGCAGGTCCTTCTTTCGTTCTTCTCCGCGGTGCCGTGTGTTTACTTTGATGTATGAGCTTTCTCCCAGTAGTTCCTCCAAAGTGCGGCCAGTGATGTCATTAATTTTATTACAGATGCACTGTCTGGAAAAGGAGAGAAGGAGAGAGGAGGAGGGAGGGAGGGGGGGGGGAGAGAAGGAGAGAGAGAAGGAGAAAATGTTCAGCAGAGTCTTGTATGCATAATGAATGAGAGCAGAGCTTCATTTGAAACTTCAAGGTTTGCTGGGAGAGGAAAGAAAGAAAGAAAGAGAGAGAGAGAGAGAGAGAGAGAGAGAGAAAGAGCGAGGGAGGAGAGGACCTTGCTTTTCTCTGTATGAGTGGACTAGCAGTGGTGGTTACATTCACCTGCAGCTGTTCTCCTAGGCCCCAGTGGAAAAACAAATAACCTTGTGTGTGTATGTGTGTCTGCGCGTGTGTATGTGTGTCTGCGCGTGCTCGTGCGTGTGTGTGACGGTGTGTGCAGTGTTCAACCCACACAATGAGGGAGCTCCTATGTCAGGAGTGTGAGTGACACAGGCGTGGTATTGAAGCGGACAGCTGGCCCCTGGCCCGCGCTCCCTAAACACCGCCGTCCCGACAGAAATAGCTCAGCCGTGAGATTGACTTTTCGCCTCATGTTTGCCCACGCTCACATAGGCCTGTGTGTGTGTGTGTGTGTGTGTGCGCGCGCCCGTGCGTGTGTTCTGGTGCCTGCGTGTGTGAGCTTGCAGTATTGTTTGGGTTAAAAATGGCCGCTGTCTTATTTTTGGACCGGAGTGCCTCACGGTTTATAAATAGCAGAGGAAGTGAGGGGAGATACCTGCCCAGACTCTGGCTAGCTGAGCAGTCACGCTGACGCCCAGTGTCCATGTCATTCTCTCTCTCCCCCTCTGTCTCTGTCTCTCTCTCTCTCTCTTTCACTCTTCCCATTTCTGACTCTCTTCCTCATATTCCCTTGATGTAGTTTGTTTTACCAGTCAGATACATTAATGACACACATGCACCCACACACACACACACACACAACCATATATAGCTGTTTGTCTCTGTGTGAGATTTACAAAACATGCTTACTCACACACAAACACACACACACACACACACACACACACACATGTGTTCATTTCATTTCTTCATACGCAAAAAAAACGGCCCAAGTTTTGCAACCCAAAATATGCATGCTGGCCCACTGCTCGTGTGCAGCTAACACTATGGTGTGAATATGACAGGAAGATTTAGGCCCCAAGGCTTTTTGTATGTGTATTGGGAGACCGGTGTGTTTTTAAATTAAATAAAAAAAGATTCTTCTGCTGAAAAGGGTACTGTTCACTGCCGCATGTTAACTTTCCTTTGTTTGTCAGCGGTCCCTTGCCCTGTCTCTCCTGTGGAGCTGGTATTAATGGCGCGACTCGATTGGACATGACACGGAAAACATCCTTCACGTGCGTCTCCTGCATGACTGGGTGTTTTGGCCTGCGGGTCGTGAGCTAGCACCTGCAGACCACCTGGAGAGAGAGAGAGGGAGGGGGGGGGAAGGGATAGAGAGAGAGATAGAGAGAGAGAGGGAGGGAGGGAGGGAGGGAGGAAGAGAGAGACACACACACAGGCTGCCTCTACTTCACTGCCCACCAGGCCAGCTTTGAAACCCGCCGTCACGATGGCTAGGCGTGAACGCACCTCGCGATGGTCGTGTGCGTGTGGAGGGGGGGGGGGGTTCAGACGTTTTCTCATGCTATTTCGAGGCAAGTCGCCGTTGCTTTTGAGAGAAGGACTTGACCCAAAACGAGCTTAATAATTCAGGGGCTTTTAGAAGGTGAGGCTCCTAGCACCTGGTTCAACGGTGCCATGTTTCCGTCAGGGATCGACAGGGAGACCTGGCAAGACACTTGGGTTGGGATGGGCCGTAGGGGAGAGATGGGGTGGGGGGGAATGGGGGGGGTCGTCCGTGCAACCCAAAGGCCCAAAAAACTCCATCCAAGGCAAGGTTTTTATTTTTTTGTTTGGTTGATTTCTGTATTTTTATTTAGTCGTCATGTTCGGCGAATCAAGGTGCTGTGTGCCGGCCCAGAGGAGTGTGTGTCGTTAGGAGGTGGCGTGTCCGTTAGGAGGGCTGCCCCGGACTCTGGGCTGCTTCAGAGAGAAGGCTTCATCTCATTAGCTCGGGCATCTTTAGCAAGAAAAGGGAAGTAGCCATGCTGAGCTTCACCGAGCACGAGCAACCGTCGTCTCTACATGCTAATTAGACAGTTTCAGCCAGATGATTACTACCATCTAACTCTCTCTCTGTCTGTCTCTCTGTCTGTCTCTCTCTCTCTGTCTCTCTCCGTCTCTTCCTCTGTCTATCTATCTCGGGCTCCTTCTGCGTGCATGCGACAGCTTCATTTGCTAAGCAGGCCAGAAAGCGTGAGGTTGGTCTCATCTCATCGAGGCCTCGTCTTTATCTCGTTCTCTTCTCCCCGCTCTCCGTTTTCTTCCGAGTGCTGCCACACTGCCTGTCGATGACCCATTTCTGAGATGGTCGAGAAAACGCGAAAACAAGTGAGAGTAGCAGCAGATCCGTGGGGAGCGGCCTGTGAGCACGAGCGCATGGGAGAAAACGTGCGAGAGAGGAGCGTGCGGCCGGGGGGGAGGGGTTCTGGGGCGTGGGCGGGGTGCGTGGGGGGTGGGGGGGGCGTTGTTAATTTTTTTTTTTGGTGGCAAGTGGATTTGAAAATATTTTTTTCCCTCTGCTCCTCGGGACTGCAGGCACCGTTCAGCCCCACGCGCCCCTCCCCCCACGCATCGCTCCTTCGCCTCCAACCGGCGGAAAAAGAGGCACAGCAACGGGAACGTCAGTGCGGATCAGCCTCCACCACGGCAGCCCCCGCCGCGGTTAATTACGCATGTGATGAGTCGTTTATTTAGGACGGCGTGCAGCGTGAGCCGGGTTCGAGCGGACCGCAGTGTCGGTTGGGTGGAGGTTGGTGGTGGGGGTGGAGTAAGTGCTCTCGGTCCATCTCCAGGTCAAGCAGCCTTAGGACCTTTCTCAGGGTGGGGAAATGCAGGAATAGAGAGGCCTGATACTTTGGAAAACACTTTAAAAAAAAAAAAAAAAGGAAAGCAAAGTTCACAGAGGAGGGAAGGGAGGGATATGTGCCCAGCAGTGGAGTAAAGGAGTGGAAAAGCCTGTGGGTGTGAGAGGAGAGAGAGGGAGGGGGAGAGAGAGAGAGAGGGGAAGAGAAGGGAGAGACAGGCTCTGCTATCATTAGCCGAAGGGGACAGGCGAGGTTATGTGAACGGTGCAGCTGGAGAAGGTGCTGAGGGAATTGTAGAGGAGGGACTGATGGGCACGGCCCTGTGCTGAGTGGCTGAGGCCTTGTGAAGAGGCTCCTCCCCCCTCAGCAGCCTGTGCTTTCCCAACACCCCCCCCCATAAAAAACAAAAAAACAGAGATGGTGAGGATAAGCTTCTGGAGCAGAACTACACACAGTCATACACACACTGTTGATTTATACACTGTTCATAGGCTCTAGGCACTTGCTTCTCCTTGTTTTCTTTGCCGACGTTATCGCTCCGATCGAGAAACTGCCGTTCTTCAGCGAGGGCTAGCGATTAGCGTCAGAATAACAGTAATTAGAAGGGTGATTATTTTTGATAAAGAGCCCCCACCCCCAGATCCCCCTCCCAACCCACTAAGATGTAGTAACTCTCTTCTCCTCTGAGTTTCCTGCCCTGAGCAGTTTTTTTTTTTTTATGTGCGTGTGATTTTGTTTATTTGTCTTGCTTGTTTTCCTTCTCCCCACACCACGTCCGGCCGACACGAAGGAGAAACGCAGGCCTGTTTCACCCGGAGTGCAGCGTCGGGCTGACTAAATGTCCCGAGACTTACCCCGCTTTCCTCTGATCACATGTGAGAAAAAACGAGACAAAAAAGAGACCTCCGCAGCTGTGAGCCATGAGAAACGGAGAAATGAAGCTGATGGACGTGGAACTGCCATATCTAACAACAAGGGCACACACACACACACACACACACACACACACTTCTACAAAAAATTTTTTAAAAACTCAGAGTGGAAGATTTGAAAGGGGAAGGAAGATGTAACAAGTTGTAAAAGTTTTTTTTTTTTTAAACAGGAGAAAGAGTGGAAGGAGAGGTGATGTTTAATTGCGGCGATGCGCCGTCTTCAATGTCAGCGTAGAGGGTGAACCATGTCTCCAGGAGAGAGAAAGAAAAGGTTGCAGTGGGAACGTGAGGAAGTGTGCCTTGGCAGGTTCTCACGTGGCGCGTCTGTTGAGCCTGTCAGTGTTTGGTGTCCTCTAAAGACATTTAGGAGTGTCAGCGGTGTCGTCTCCTTTGTGGTTCAGACGCTTGCAAAGACATGTTTGTGTGTGGGTGGGTGGCTGTGCGTGTTTGTGTGTGTGTGTGTGTGTGTGTGTGTTCGTTTCGGGAAGAGTCACCGTCCCTGGCTGTCACTCCTCTGCCTCTCCATCTCAGGGGATCTCAGGGGATCTCAGGGTTTCTCCCCCGGCCCCGTTTACCCCATTAGACCAGCCGTGCTGGCCTCCCTGCCTCCCTCTTGAGTCTTGAGGTTTTTCCTTTGAAAGTTGGCCCTGGTTTGATTCGCTGCAGCTGTGCATGGACTCTTTAATCAGTCGCTATCTTTTCATTGCCCCCACCCCCTCCCTCCACCAGCACGACCACCACCCCCTCCCATGTGCTCTGTCATGATCTGTCCCCCCGCCCTCCGTTCACGACTTACCCAGGTTTCCCCCCTGCCCCTTAACGCATCTTAATTGGTCGCTTTCCTGTGACAAATTACCAGGGCTCACTTTGATGAGGTCAGAACGGGCCACTGCCAGTCAGAGTGCTCCCCGCCGTTCGCCGCCGTCTCCCCTTGCCACTACAAACGCAGACAGGCCTGCCCGGGGTACGCCGCGGTGGGAGGGGTCGTCCGCGTTCTGGTGCCGTAATGACAGAGTTGAGATAGTGCCGCTCCCGTATAAGCCAGGGCCGGAGGCCACAGGCCCAGACGGCTCCGCCTCTCTTACGGAGACTCTGGCGTTCATTAGCATTGTCATGGTGCCCCGCGGCAGTGGGAGTGATTGGACAAGGCCTGGTGCTGAGAGGTGTGGCACGAGGGGGGCGGGGATGGTTCCGTCCGCCTCGCGGTAGACGCTGCATTTGTGAGACAGGAAGTCCCAGACAGCGGCTGTTGGGGAGGGGGGGAAGTAATGGCAGCGCCGAGGCGTTTTCTCCAATCGGGCCAATCAGCGCGATGGCAGCCCAGAGCTGACATGGTTTCGGCGACGGCTCCACGGGCTGGCGGAACGTGAGAGGACGTCTGGGCACGCGCGACGCCTCGATCTGGGTTACTCGGTTTGCGTGTGGAGCTTTGGGACCAAGGAGAGAGAGAGAAACAGAGGGAGAGAGAGAGAGAGAGAGAGAGAGAGAGAGAGAGAGAGAGAGAGGAAAGCTCCAGTCGAAGTTATGAAGGACATCCTTGTTGAAGTGCTGCTCCTTCAGATTTTTCTCACCTTGTCTCAGACTCCGTCGCCTCCACCAAACATCTATGTAGAGCAATTAAAACTTGGGAGAGTACACGGCTTTGTACATCCTGATGAATCTGCTTTAAAAGTTCAGGGAAATCAGACTTTCACAAAAGGGGTACATAAGAGCTCTCCGAGTGCAGTGCACCCCACGGAATTACTGAGGGGGTATGAAACGTTTTAGCCTGGAATATTGGAATATAACATTCAGACTGATGTGGTCATTAATATAGAAACAGTTTGAAGCTGCACCCACATTTTTGAAAGTTGCGTCAGTTTCTTGAAATGCAGGTCAGAGGTCAGCAGGAAATTTCAATGTTTTGTTAGTGTATCGCACGAGGTCTAAAAAAGGAATCTAAAATCTGAAAATCCACTTGAAATGAAATTCATGGGATTATATTGACATTATATGATTATGTTGAAATTCAAAATAAATCTCTAGGATGCAGTTATTTCAGAGTGACACAGTGACGTCTTAAACTGTTCGAAAAGCATGTGGAGATTACCAAAAGCATGTAGAGAAACCAAAACAAAACTTCTGGTAAACGATGGTTTCGAAATCTTTACTGAAAAATTACACAAAACAAACAAAAAAAAGAGCTAGCACTACAAGTCGTCATATAAGCTGACTGATTGGAGGACCAGAAAGAGGAGGTTGCCTAACTTCCTTCTTCTCATTCCCACTCTCCCCCTCGACACCCTTAGCCAGCTGTCAGACGGAAGGAAGAAAAAAAAAGCTGTTGTATGATTTCAGTAAAAAAGAGAGAGAAAATGTCAATATCATGTGGCTCGCCATACTTTACAGCGCATGAAAAAAGCTGAGAAGAAAAAGGGAGGAGAGGAAGAGAAGAGAGAAGGAGAGGAAGGAGAAGAGAGGAGAAAGGAGAGGAGAAGAAGAGAGGAGAAGGAGAGGGAGGAGAGGAGAGAGAGTGGGGTGTGCTGGTGCTCGTGTTCGGTCGATGAAGCACGCTAGCCTCTGGGCTTAATTGAAGTCAGGAGGGAGCGTTTAATAATTGCTGTCAGAAGATCAGATTTAATTCTCTTTTTCACGGGACCGCTCTAGGGTAGGGTGAAACAAATTGTCATCGGAGATTTCCAAATGAACAAAGCTTTTAATTAGTCTGATTAGGATGCGGAGGTAGAAGACAGAGTGGAGGTGCAGGGTTGGGGGGGAGAGGGAGGCGATGAAATAATCGGAAGATCATCCGAGCATGCTGGCTGGTGTCACCGTGCCAACGCATCACCACCCCCCCACCACCCACACACACAGCCTTCCTGCCCCCCCCCGACCTCAGAACATGGCTAACATCACAGGATGCTGTCGTGCTCTGCGGATCACATAATTGGGCAAAGATGTCAGCCCAGTCTGTTCCGAGCGATGGAGCTCTGGGCCATGAGCGCAGGAAAGGAGGGATTACTCACCGGCCAAAGATGTGCGCTACTTCTGTTTATTTCTTTATTTCTTTGCAGCGTTTTGGGGGTCTTTTTTATTTGCCCTTTTTGGCCATAATTGTTTAAAAACGTTGCCCTGTCCTTTGTCTATTTAAACGGAACTGTTGTTCCTGTTGGTTGGTCAAGTGAAGTAAAGGGCCAGGGGTTTAACCTCTTCATGACTCTCAATGTTCATGTTTGACTCCAGCGGTGGTGTGGTTGCACCTGGTCCTTGAGTTGCTACGTGCGCTGTGAGGGAGGTTAGACTTTTTGCTGATAAACACAGCTCTGCTCAGGCAGACGTGTGAGGACATCACCCCCCCCCCAAACACACACACTCCCCCATTAACACAATTGTGGTTCTTTAGGCAAATAATTTATAAGTGGAGGTCTTTTGTTTGCTGTTGGTGAGAGAAGCCGATGAGATCCTCTTGCTTTCGCTTTCTCCGTGCCCGCCCTAAAGGTGCGGTTGGTGTATTTCAGTTCTCCTTTCTGTCTGCCTCTCTTCCCCTGTACCAAAAACTCCCCCCCCCCCCCAGAAGGTTGAGGGCTTCTCCTCTAGGTTCCAGTCTGCCGCACGCACAGGTGCCTCGGTCCAGTGCGGTTGCCGAGAGCTTCTCGCACTTCGGGGGGCCATTTTGCACCAGAATGCTTCCTCCTCAGACCCCCGATCCGGGTTTTTGGGGTGCTCATCCCGCCCAGCTGGCTGGAAGAGAGCGTTCCGTCAGTCACTGCGGGCTTCGCCTCGCTCCGAAACAGCTGCCTCTTCCCCCGCCTCTCACGAGCTGACACCGCGCGTCGTCCTTGGGCTGCTCGGCGACGGCTAATTGACAGACGGCTCTCACCTGCCCGTGTTTGGGCTCCGTCAGACCGCCGTTTGCTGGCGGAGCGCGGCTGGTGGCTGCTGTCAGCGCCATTTCATCCCCTCTTCCTTTCGCTAGGTCACGCTGCGACGTATCACTAGTGCCAAAGGCCGTGTTCCAGGAACTAGCATCGTTTCAGACGACCCCCCCCACCCCCACCTTTTCTGATTGACAAGATGGAGATCAGAAGCTGATTTCCACTGACGACATTCGCGAACAATCGCTTATACTAAATCACCTAAATCGTCCAAACGCAAACACGAGCTTCGCAAAGGGGAGACGACCTCACGGTTTTTCTGTGCATTGGATGAATCCCCGAGGCTCTGGGCTGTCCAATAAAAAAGGAGGCTTCTTTTTCGACAGGGGCGTGCGCTGCCGTCAACGTCGTTGGCCGTTAGTTTAGAGAAATTTACGGCTGATTGCGGGAGAGAAGGGACGTGAAGCCCTGCGGTAGTGGGGCGCTGAAAGAGAGCTCTGTGAAACCTCAGTGAAACCTCCTTTTCCATCGAAAGCTCTAATCTCATGCATCGCCTGAAAAGAGCTATTCACTAAATGCCGCCCAGCAGAAACGCAGTTCATCCATAATTTCGCACTTTTGCCAATAAAGTCTCTCGTTGTGACCTTTCTCCATTTCTTAAATGTTTGCTTTACCTTTTCTCACATGGGGTTACAGTCTTGTGGGTTAAAGAATGGCAGAAAGAAAGAAAGAAAGAAGTGATTTCAGTCATTGGAAAGCACAAAACAACATCAGCCTGGGTTTCTCAAGCAGACGTAGAATACATTGAGGGGAGTCCAGTCCACTGGTGGTGGAGATGCAGTGATGCTGTTTAGTGACAGTGACCGTGGCACATCTGCACATCTGCACGCCCCTCCCCCACCTCCCATCCCTGCTGCCCTCTTATCCCAGAGTCCTTTGCTTCCATCGCTTGCATCAGACAGGGGCCGTTTGCTTACGGTCAGTGGTGGGGGGCGGCGGCTTTGTATCTCTTTCTCTCTCTCTCTTTCCATCCTTCTCTCCTTTTCTTTCTTCTTGTCTGCCAGGAGAGCAGGAGTTTTGGTTCCCATTTTGTGCACTCTGGAACAGCTTAGGAAAGGAAGCACCTTTACACCTTTGATTGTCTGTGGTTGATGATGTCATGTCCTTCCGCTAGGCTCTCTGTTTGTGTGAGCACACGTGTGTGTGCGTGCGTGTGTGTGTGTGTGTGTGTGTACATGTGTGTTTCCTGTCTCTGTCCAGTCACGCTGGGGGTCTTGGTGGAGGCTAGTTCTGATGCCGCTGGTATATCTTTAGAATATTAGCATAAAGGTTGGCGCTCGTACACATTGCAAGGTTGAACTTTCCTAGCAGTGAAGAACGCGCCATCTCTTTATAGCCCATCGGACCCTTATGAGAATTCAAGGAATTGTATAAGACAAGTTCTCCTTATTACTTCTTAGTTATTAGTGTCGTTCTTGAATCCCCCTAGTTCCCTAAGCCGTCTTCGACAGCACCTGTACTGATCATGCTATCCACGGACGGATGTTCTTCATCCGCAGTACGTCGGCCTTGATTTAAACCCCATCCCACGATTGGGCCGAAGGTCCACCGTTGCCCTTGCTCCTGAAAACCTGCTCCCACCAACCTGATCCCGCGTTTATTCAACTCGTCCCACCGTGGCTTTTTGGGGGGTAGCCACCGTGGGCGTCTGCCGGTCCCGGCCGCTCTCTCTCTCTCTCAGGTGGGCTCATTCGCGCTGAGGAGTCTCGGCCTGTAATGACGTTAGTGAGACAATGAGCCTCTCAGGGCCCCCGCAACAGGGGCCACACCGCACACAGGGGCCTCCCGGCACGCCGTTAACTATCGCTGATGAACAGCTGCCCGTCCGCAAATAAGCACATTAACTAAGACCGCCTCGGAGCAAATACACGCCGTCAGGGGAGAAGAAGAAAAAGGGTTTCGGGGGATTAGGAGAGCGGGGCGAACGGAAAGTGTCCACGTGTGAGGCCCAGTGAGTCTGTCCCTCGTGCCGGAATTGTTCGGAAGCTACATAGGAGCTGTGATTTTTTTTTTTTTTTGCCATCTCTTCAAGGAAGCGGTAGTTTATTTGAAAAGAGTGTGAGTTTATTTAACGTATCGTGCACCTCCTGAAGGGTTTACTTACTGCACTGTAATATGTTATTTCAAATCCCTGCGACCACATTTTCCTGTGAGGATAGAGGATACTGACTTTTTTGTCAAGCACACGCTATTACCAAATGTGTTGCAGATGTGCAGGAGAGAGAGAGAGAGAGAGAGAGAGAGAGAGAGAGAGGGAGGGAGAGAGAGAGAGGGAGAGAGGGAGGATGCCATGGTGATGGTGCATACTCAGATGAAGTTTAAAACGATCCAGGCCCTTGTAGTCCAATCTTGGCCACTTTGCTGTTCCTCTGTTTTAATAGCTATGGAGGTTTCCCATGTCCATGCATTTAATGGCAGGTGACAGTATAATGACAACATCATCAGACCATCATGGTGTGTGCTGCTTGCTGCAGCTGTTAATGTTTCATTATTTACTTATCAAATTAATTTTTCAGCATATACCCTTGAAATGAGAACCTCACGTAAAAAAAAAAAAAAACATTTTTCCTTCTTTTTGATGTGGCAGCCTATCTGATAAGCGAGTCCAGGAAGTCATAGTCACTCTATTAAGACTTTGACAATACAAGTGAGCATAAATGGCTTTTTTTCCTCCTTAAGTGGAGCACTTGGGAATGAAGCGACCCAGAATCGCGCCTGGTGTTGTTCGTGCCCACAGCTCTCACGGCTCCAGTTCTCCTCGAAGGAGGGAGAAGTGGAAAGAGAGAGAGAGGCAGAGAGAGAGAGTGAGAGAGAGCAACGAGAAAGCTAGCGGCTCATTATATCTCGGTCTCAACCCTCCCCCCTTTCTCCCCCTCCCCCCCTTTCTCTCATGCACGTTCTTGTGGGTGCCAGAAGGGAAGTGACATGGTTAACAGATGGGAGGGTCGACGGCAGCTCTCCTCTCTCTCTCTCCCCTCTCTCTCTCTCCCCTCTTTCTCCCCCCCTCTCTCCCCTCTTTCTCTCTCCCCTCTCTCTGCCCTTTCTCTCTCTCTCTACCCTCTTTCTCTCTCCCCTCTTTCTCTCTCTCTCTCCTCTCTCTCTCTCTCCCTCTCTCTCCCCTTGAGAGACCTGCTCAGGCATCTCTATCACCCCCCTCTCTCTGGCTCACTCATGTTACCTCCATGTTCTACTGTTCTGTACCATCCTTACACTTGCACTTACATATGGACCCAGCTTGGCAGATAAGGCTCTCCCTGCTCTCTCTCTCTCTCTCTCTCTCCCTCTCTCTCTCTCTCTCTCTCTCTCTCTCTCTCTGTCTAATGGCACCCCACTATGACCCCTAAGCCTTTAGCTGTGACCCCTCCCCTGGGCTTTCCTCTGCTGGTTCCTCTCCCCCTCCACTCACCCCACCCTCTCTTTCTATCTCTCTCTCTCTCTCTCTCTCTCTCTCTA
Source organism: Brachyhypopomus occidentalis (assembly GCA_020368025.1). Taxonomy (NCBI): domain Eukaryota; kingdom Metazoa; phylum Chordata; class Actinopteri; order Gymnotiformes; family Hypopomidae; genus Brachyhypopomus; species Brachyhypopomus occidentalis. The sequence goes on from JAGXOD010001382.1 coordinate 6,889,793, forward strand.
TCTCTCTCTCTTCATATGCATTGGCTGTGGATTACTGAATTGGTTTAACATGGCAGAGAAAGCCTGTTAGTAGTATTTCTTTCGCTACCTAAAACACACATTTTTATGTGTACACAGACACACACACACATAATACAGACACAAGCATCTCTTTAATACTGTTCACTCTCATCATGGCAAGTCAATCACGTGTGTGTGGGAAGATCAGTCTTCCCTGTGATTCTGTGCGTGTGTGTGTGCTCAGGCGCACGTGTGTGTGCACGGTTGACAGAGCTGTTTTGCCAGCTGCACTCTCGTCTGCACTGGGGCTCTCGGCCTCACTAGTGTAAATTGGATTGCACTCATCTGTGGTAATCTGAAAGCTAATGATGATTATGTGTGTGTGTGTGTGTGAGAGAGAGAGAGAGAGAGAGAAAGAGAGAGAGAGAGAGAGAGAGAGAGAGAGGGGGGGGGGAAGCTAGAGTAAATGTATAATACATTGTTAGAGGATAGGGTGGGAGGTCATCTCTTAGCTGACGGTAGTATTCCATGGGGTTTACAAGCTGTGGTAGTGTATACACACACCCGTCCTTTAAACAAAATTGTTTGAGCTAAAAACCAAGATCCATAACTGCCCTGCGTCATATAACAGCATGGCAAAACCGCCTGTGAACCGGACAAGCCTTCACTATTGATGAGAGGGTGACAGAGGCGAGGATGGAGCGCGCCTTCCGTTCGCGCTTGCCGCGGACGCGCAGGAGTTTAGCGCCCCGCCAACAGCCACGGAGCCTGGCGACCGTGGCGCGCTCCAGTTCCGTGACTGCCTCTCGCTAAATATTTACCCGCTAATCCCGTCATTATCGCTGGCGTGTTGCGCGGTTGTTTTGCTCCTTGTACAACAGTAGCCCTTCAAACAATCACCACGCTAGCTTTAGTCTCGCCGTCCAGATGCTAAGACACGCTCGCTAGCAGCCCCGTCAACAGCTCCTATAAAAGTGCGACTGGTGTTGTTTGGACGCTAATAAACCACACCATTAGGTCTCGTTATTATTAGAGAGCGCGCGGAACACAAACAATGGCAGGTTGCTATATTAATAACCACATGAAATTTGTCTTTGTCCTGCAGAATGCCTCATTTTGACAAATAGGTTTTATCCAGACAGCCGGGGAATTTAACAACTCTGCTCTGAATTTTATGTAGTAGCCACCCGGCATGATAGCTTCATCCGACGTGGCCTCTGTGTCGGTAGAATTTAGGCGCGCTCGCTTTCTGACTTTTATGAAAATGAAGCCTCATTCTTTTCACCTTATCTGCCGGTGGTGCTACATAAACTGTCAGCGCAGAAGCTTTGCGTGCAGATGAAACGGGAGCGGTGTTATAACACCAAGGAAGGCACGCAGGGCTCGCCCGCGCGCGTGTCGCCTTCCCGCCTCTCTGAAATCTGCTTATCAAAGACCCAGAGCAGGGACGGATAGGTGGATAGACGGAGAGGAAGACAGAGTGACACGTCTTTCGGGTTGCCGCGCCATCTCCGACTCACTCTGGCAGGTGTTGAGAACCGTTGGTTCAGAAACAGGCGAGGAGAAGAAGGAGGAGGGAAGGAGGAAGAAGAGGGAGGAAGGAGAACGAGAGGGAGAAGGGGGGGGGGGGTTAAGAAGAAAGAGAGCGATGGAGGGGTTCTAATGCGACGGTGCTGACAGCTCCGCTGCATTACACCCAGCCTAAATAATGGGATGCTCATTTGCATAACGAGGGACGTTATCACCTCTACTGTCAGAAGAAAACACAACAACACTTCTGCCGCTCCTCCCTGAGATGAATCGGGTTGGCCTACTTTACAGCGCCGGGGAGGTGCTCGACACACACACACACACACACACACACATGCACGTGCACACAGACACACTGGCACAGTTCGTGATCGCTAGCTCTCACACAGCGCGGGTCTCAAAGGCAAGGCGCTTTGCAGAAAGCCGAGGTTAGCTGCTCGAGTGAGGTTAGCCCCTTCAAACCAGGCACTTCTCAGCGGGAGACCCAGATGAAGGCCTCGCGCTTCTCGCACGCTGAGAGCGAGGGAGAGAGTGTGAGCAAGACAGACAGAGAGGGAGAGACAGAGAAGAGATCGCAGAGACAGGATGTGAAGTGATTACAGGATCACGTTGGAGATCGGCTCAGGCCGCGCCACACGCGCCGCCTGAGCCGGGAACAGACCGGATTGGCGTCGAGCATCTCGGCGAGATCCGCCGACATCCATGTTGCTTTTGTGGATCAGTCGCGCTTAAACAGGAAGTCAACTGATGTATCCCATCCAAAGTCATTTCATCTTCCACAAGCCTTCACGGGGGCGCCATGGCAACTAACAAGAAAAATACGCACTCGCATCAGTCACCCGAGTTGTGTTGTACAAGAAACACGCAAGTTGTAATGCGCCTGATGGCACTTTCTGACACTGTAGCAAATTTTTTATTTTTTTTAATACTTTTATTCTTTTTTTTTTAAGGAAACTACATTCGTTTGCCGTTCAGGATGGCGTAAACACCACATTGCGGGTGATTAGAGCCGTTAAGTTAGTGGCACTTCCAAAAGAGCCTTGTCAAAATCTGCACGAGCACGGCACGAGCGTGTCAGTGCTGTCTCGCTCTCGGAGTCGGCGCGCTGAAGAGCCGCCTCTGATTTGCATGATATCGACGGCGAGAGACGCGCAGCTCCCAAAAAACGCCGACAGATCCTTTTGTCTTTATTCACCATCCCTTGTGGCTTCACATGCTACATCCTCTTGTTTTTTTTTTCTACTCCTCACTGTGGTTTTTTCCATTTTTCATCTGACATAAAACCTTTACCCCTTTCTCTCTCTCTCTCTCTCTCTGTCTCTCTCTCTCACAGGTACAGCCGGGATTTTTGAACTGAGCGGAGCAAGCGCAGAGAAGAAAGCCTGGTTCGAGGACCCCCCCCCCCAACACCAAAAGAGAGAGAGAGAGAAAAAGAGGGGAAGAAAAGCATAAAGTTATTTGGCGAAAGGAGAGAAATTAAAGGACGGGGACAATGGGGAGGAAAAAGATCCAGATTACGCGGATTATGGACGAACGCAACAGACAGGTGAGTCGCACTAGACGGGAGGATCGGCTGTGGGGGCAGGGGAGGGGACCCATTGCACAATCGTCACCAGGGCGTTTAGACTGGAGAACGTAAACTCCAGACGGCCTGCCTTCACACTGAAACGAACCCTACTAAAAGCACTAGGGGCACTAACTATGGGCGCACTTCCTTCAGGCCACCGGCCCCCCGGCTAATGACAGTGGAAGATTACGCAGAGGGCGGCGACCGGGTGGGAGACGAATGCAAACAAACAGGCAAACACGAGCTGAGGGCCCACAGTGGGTAGAGAGAGGGGAGGAGCCCGTGTGTGATGGGGGCGGGGCACTATTTATGTCCAGTAGTTTTCCTTCTTCAATCTGACTGTAGGCGGAAGCCAATGAGACGGCAGCCCTCTTGACTGACATCACCGAAAGGGCCTGTGCCGCCTTAGCCACTGGCCTTTCTACAGTTATTGTGTTCATCTTAATAACCTGGTGTTTTTCCACACGTTCTTACATTCTTTGGTCCAGATGATGTAATTTTATTCAAGAACAATGGAATTAATGTAGCCATTATACTTGGGGATGAATTACAGGCGTAGCTGAGTTACTGCTCGTGCACTGCAGCACTGACCAGGTCTGCTTTTGTGTTCTCTACTCATTTCACTTGATTTCACTTGCGTTTTAGATTGCAGCATTATAAACAGCTCCATATGATCCTTTCATGAAGCAAATGCTCACAGCATGAGACACCAGCGCTGCAAAAACAGACAGATATCATAGCGAACAGATTCTGGACTCAGCATCGATTATGCTGGTGCCAGTAACACAGGTCCTTGTTTTACAGCTAGGGCTAGATCAATGAGGTCCTCTCTGTTTATGTTCACCCACTGCCAAAGAAACAGGAGTTTAAAGGTGACTTGAGAAGGGGAGATGGGAGAAGCAGGGCGAATGAGAGGCAGTTCTGGCTTGACCTTAAGCGATGCCCCCGTAGCTGCGCTCCACAGCTGAGCGGCACGCTTTAACCGACTTGTTGAGTTGATTTTTGTATTTGTTTATTTATGTGTATGCTTTCGGATTTAGGTGAGCGCTTGTGAGCTTGTTCTCTAGGTAAACAGACAGAATCTATTTTATTTCCATATCTCTGCTGACTTTGGGCAAATAATAAATTAATAAATAAATAAATAGATAAAAAAAAGTGCAGGTTTCTCGGTCCAGGTTGGGAAAAACCTGCGTTTTTGGGAGTGGGGCTTAACGGCTTACTGATGCCTACAGTCTCAGTGCTGTAGAAGGGGTGTACACTCTGGCTAATGACTGCTGTCCGGACGTCGGGAAGGGCTGATCAATTATTGAAGGCGGCGCGAGGGGCAGGGGAGGCATGGGCGGGAGGAGAGGAAGAGGAGAAGGGGGAGAAAGTAATGGGCGTGTCAGACGGCCCAGACGGCAGGTGGGCGGTGACATTAGTCACCCCCCCCCCCCCCCCCCCCATAAAAAATCCAACCATTCGCACCTCTAGCTCACGGGCACATGGCGGCCCCTACTCGACACCAGTACCAGCCCCTCGGAACGGCATCGTCTTTGCCCTCCACCCTTGTGTTCCGGAGGGAACTGTATGCAGGAGACTGTCGGTTTAAAAAAGTTCAGGGGTAATGTTTATAATGTTTATAGGGTGGCCTTAAAATGTACGTAAGTGAGACGTAAGTGAGACGTCCCCTTAAAATGTTGCCTTTTAAATCAGGATCTTTTAAATCTTTTAAATCCTTCACCGCGTTCCAGTAAACGGATATTAGTCTATGACGAATGGTTGTCAAGGTGATATAACATAGTGGCCGGGGCAGAGGCACAGTTCCTTTGATGAAGAGCCACAGTGAAAAGGACGAAGAGAGAGAGTGAGAGAGAGAGAGAGAGAGAGAGAGAGAGAGAGAGGAGGATGCTGGGTGCACAGTCTAGGTCAAGATGGTTTTGGGGGAGGTGATCATGTTGCAGAGAGCATCCTGTCCTCCTGTTATCTCTGCTCCCCTCTCTCTTTCTTCCTCTTGCTCTCTCTCTCTCCCTCCCTCTCTCTCTCTCTCTCTCTCACTCTCCCAAGATCAGAGATGGATACAGGAAGGACACCCGATGAGAGTCGAAGCCACAGCTTTCCGGGATCAAGAGGTTTAGAGGGAGGACAAGGCGGAGCAGAAAGAGAATGAGGGAGAAAGAGCTTTGTTTACTCTGAGCAACGTTTCCTTCAGAAACGGACGCGTGCTTCGCTTCACACCTTATCAGTGCTACGTTTTTTTTGCAAACTACTCCGTACCTATGAGAAAAGGTGTCTGACCTTGAACAGTCTACAGGAAAGTAAAAAAAAAACAAACAAAATTTGTCAACGTTAGCTTGAATAGCTTTTCCCCTCTATCCATAGCTCTTTGTTTTTACCAAGCGTGTCTGTCAAAGCATGTGACTAAAATTTATGGTCCGTTTGTTTCGGACGTACATTGTTAAAGCTGATAGCTCTGCTACGTCCACTGATACGACTTAGCCGTGAACAACCAGGCCATGTGTGATGCAAGTAAACCAGGAAGACAGACATCACAAGACTCAGAACGGGGAAGGGGGGAGGACCTTTGACTCACAAGCCCCATTCTCCCCTCCCCTCCAGTCTCGGTTTGTTGAAGTCGCGGCTGAGCCTTTGCATATTTTCACTTCCCCATTAAGGAAAATCTTTCCATACCAAAGCAAAATAAAGAAGCGTCCGCCTCAGTGGCGTTACCTTTGGTGCAACATTCTTGAGATGTGTGTGCGGGTTTCCTACAAATGCCACGTCCAGCGTCTGACCCCACAGTTCCATGACTGTTTTTAGCGCCAAGAGGAGAAGTGGTAAAATTATTCTTATCTGTCAGACCAAATAACTTACAAAACTGTAATTCTAACTGCATGCGCTTTGTTTCGTATCAAGCATAAATATAAAGAAGTATGGCTAATGTGGACTAAGGTATGTGTGAAAGTGTGATTTGGATCTCGCTGCAGAGCTCGGCATTTGAGACCTTAACCTACCATGAAGCCCATTGTTACCCCTTTGTATGAGACAGCCTCAAAGAGACAGAATACACAACGGGCCGCTTATCTCAGCGTTGCCTAAAGCTCGCACGGACCTCAGAAAAAAAAAGTTGACTTTGAAAACTCGTGTTTCCAACCACCATCCTGCTGTTTTCATCGCCCTCTTCGTCCTCGGGCCACCCAGCCAGCCAGCAGCGCGGCGCTCGCACGCACGGGGGCCCCCCGTGACGGGCCCTGCCTCGCCACCCTGGACGGCCACTTCAGGCCACACCCCCCCCCCCGGGCCCTCGCCACCCTGAAAGCACTTCTCCAGAGCACAGGCACCTCCAGCGGGCCTCCCCGTCGTTGAACGTCTGCCCGGACGTCTGCACAGAGGGCATCAGTGTGCGATGCCTGGCCCCGCGCTCCCCCAGCCACTCAAGTTCTCTTCCCAGCGGTGTCACATGAAAGGATCCCCTATGTCATAAAAAAAATGCGCTGGCCGTCTGCCTGCCTGCCGCCCAGCTCGACGGTCCGCCGGCAGCGCCGTTCCACCAGGCATGAGGGCCGAACGACGGGAAGGTCCAGGAAAACCGCCGACGCTTCACGCCGGATCCGCCCGGCGGCCCAAAGGCGCCCGAGCCGGACGCGGCGGAGTCGGATTCGTCCGTGCTGGAGATGGCTGCGGTTAGGCCTAATGGAGAGCGTCGAATGCCTGATCCATCTGCCCAGGTGGCCAGACACACTCGAGCCGGGTCAAGAGAGGCCAGGGAGGAAGTGGCCCCTGATGGCAGCAGGGCAGGATAGGGGATGTAGTCATTAGTCAGAGGAAGGATAAATGATTTGCAGCTGACCCATCGCTCTTCGAGGAGGAGACCCTGTTTAACATGGCTGCAAGTAACAGTGGCCACTGCGCGTGCCATTGGAGGAAAGTTTACTGTTTACCGTAGCTTTCTACAAGTATTGGCATAAACCAAAAAATTGTGGACCTACAATGTTATAGCTTGACCGACATCTCGTTTACACAATGTGTTTGTGGCATACCGTACAAATCCAGGTGAGGAATCAACCAGTCTCATTCCGACTGGTGTTTGTTGTACCGGCATCGAACAGGCACTCCACCGCTAATTGTCTGGGCTCAGACCGTCTGGGCTAAGACGATCTGCGGCGCTCGGGAACTTTGCCCCTCGCCTGCTCTCAGAGGTGGAGTGATGGCATCGAGACGAAGCCGGATTCCCGGCACCCGTGACAATAGAGACGTCTCTCTAATCAACAGCGGAGAGGTGCGAAACAGGCGGAGTGAAATTAACAGCAGGAAAATAATGAGCCCCTCTGGGTATCCCATCAGCCCCTGCTCACCTTCCTCCCACTCCCACCTCGCCCCTCTGATCGCTTTCTCTGCGTCTGGCTTGGTGAAAAGGGAAAAAAGTGCCGTGGTTTTCGACTTCTTCTTCTCCTTCTCCTTCTCCTTCTTCTTCTTCTCCTTCTTCTTCTTCTCCTTCTTCTTCTTCTTCTTCTTCTCAAATTCCTTTCGCTTCATATAATTCTACCTTCTGCAAATCAGCCTTCTCTGAATACAGCCTCTGCAAATCCTTTACTTCCTCTTGCATTAATTGTCATTATTTTTTCTTCTTACTGTCCAATTCCTAATATGTATAGTTTTATTTTTTATTCATGCCTTGTTGGATTTGCTCCTTAGATGGCTAGATGTAACATTCACATCAAATTGGGAAATACATAAGGGGAATAATGGGCCATCCGTGCTGTGTCGATTCTCTTGTTGCTACTGCAGATAGCTTCGATGTCACGTCCACAACTCATTCCACAGAGGTGTTACCCCAAACCTCATTTACTCCAAAGGTTTCATAACCAGCTATGAATATAAATATCTTAATATTTGAATCCACTTTGTGCACCTTTTCATGCTCACTTCAGCAGAACTTGTGGGTGGAACCTGCAGGGTGTGGGGGCGGCGTTGACGGAAGCATAATATGGACGCGCCATCGCACAAAGGCCACCATTGTCGGCCCCGAGCTCGCACGTCTCCAATTAGGGCGTCCACGAATGGGCAGTTGAAGGGGAGTGGATCCCCGGGGCCTGAGGGCAGAACACGGGCGATTCAGGAGGAGGGGGGGGAGTGGGCCCAGTGAACAGGGGTGGAGGGGTGGTGGAGGTGGTGGAGGTGGTGGTGGGGGGGGGGGGTGCATGTTGACGAATGGCCACTCGTCCTCTCTGTCCCTGTCCTCCAGAGGAACAACCCCTCCCCTGGGGGGAGAGGGGGGTGGAGAGCCAGGCTGGAGGGGGTAGGCAGGAAGGAGAAGCGAAGCCATTGTGAAGGGGAAGCCGTCAGGCACTTCCTGTTATGACAGGAAATGCAGGCAAATGTGCTTCCTGACCCCTTGTCTCCAGCCCCCCTCGCATGCAGGTCGGAGAAAGATGGACCGCCGCTGACCTGCTTTTTCCTGGCCCACTCAGCCCCCTCACTCCATTCTGGGAATTGTGTTCATCTTTCCCGAGCGGCGGTGCACGTCAGACTCGGCGCTGGTTTAAAGTCAGATCGTGGTGGGACACAGCAGTAGCGCCATGCCGAAACATACGGGTTCGATCCGAAATCCTCCCACTTTTCCGAGCGCACGGGCGAACGGGTTCCGTCCTGTGTCCCGTGGCCCAAGCCCGATCGCGCGCACTCCGGCATGTCCGCTTCTTCTCAGAGAGTCTTCCGCCGAGGCTCAGCAGTCAACCCGCACGTCTCTCGCGGCTTGACGTTCCGCGCCGCTCTCCTGACTGTTCTCACCCCGTCTCCTCGCGCCGGGGAAGGTGCCGGCGATGCCATTTTCAGCAATTAGCGCTGCGACTCGCCTGAAACTCCGCAGAGGCAGGAAGAGCGAGACGCGGCAGCTTGGGGAGGCAGCGCGGGTTCGAGCGCGAGGTCGTCCTCGCAGCGCAAAGTCGAATGCAGGCGGCATCGGCTTATCTGCTCTGTCCTGTCCCCGTAACTTTTCTGCTTAGAGCGTCGGCATTCGCAGGGCGAGTTCAGATCACCCGGGGTCCACTCGCTCTCAACGCTGAGGCTAATTGAATAAAGGAGACTGATTAGGGGTGGTCAGGGCACCATTATTGATCTTAGACTCGATTATTAGTAAGGCTCCCCCTGATCTGCGCTGCTCGGAGATACTTGGTGTGAAGATGTGCAGCTCTTCAACACAGACTTCTGTTCCCAAACCGTCATTCAAGAGCATGTAGGTCATAACATCATAACACAGAGTCCTGTCTTCCTGTGGGTGTCATTACATATTGTTGGTTGGCTGCAATATATATGTAATCAATTCCCAATATCTTGATAACAGCGTAGGGTTTTGCTGTTGTGCGTAACCCAGCACACGTCGAGTGTGCGGAGCAGTATAGCAGTATAGCTTGACACGTCTGAGGAGACAGGAGAGAAAAAAAATCAAACATCTCCCAAGCCCTGGCGTTCACGTCCTCATCACCGGCTGCACAATGACTCAGCAGTTTCTCGCCACGAGAAACTTCACACAGGCGGTGGAGGCTCCGTGCGGCAACGACTTTTCTCCATGCACGAGGCTCACGCGTTCAAGGCTCACGCGTTCAAGGCTCACGCGTTCAAGGCTCACGCGTTCGTCGTGTTCGGTCTTTTCTTAAATAGCAAGCGAGCTGTCAAAACAATCGATGTCGTCCTCCGAGCCCCCCCACTTCATCCCATAACGAACTTTGCTGATGAGACATAATCAAAACATAATCACTTCCCTCGCAGACTTGTCTGGGGAGGGTGTGTGTGTGGGGTGTGTGAGGGGGGTGACAGAGGGTCCCTGACACGTCGCCGGGCCATTTGTTTTTTGTGTGTGTGTGTTTTGTTTTGTTTTTTGCGGCTGCCGGTGCTAGCTGGGCCGGAGGCGCCCGGCGCGCCGCTGTCAGCGATCAGATGGCACCTGCGTGATGCGAGGAGGCGGCGTGTGGCGAGTGGGGGAGGGGCGGGGGGTGCAGGGTGGTGTTTAGCTGCCGCCGGCAGGAGTGTGTTGTGCATGGGCACACCTGCGAAGACCCCCAGCCCTCCTCCGGCGGCTGAGGCTCGCCACGCGTCAGACGCGACGCCCCGAACCCGAACGTGTCTGTGTGTGCTGTTAATTTATTATGTACAGGGGCAGTTTTTACCCTCCTGCCCTGTTAATTATTGCAGGTTCATAAACCAGTGATCATATAAACCATCTGAAATGTCACGTGAGACGTTGGGACACACCCCCTTTGATGGGGTTGCATTAGGGCCGCAGACTCTGATATCTAATGCCTTCCTGTTTGATAGACGAGGGCAATTCTGAGATGGTACTGCAAGATGCGAGAGAGATCACTGTGCGTGTGTGTGTGTGCGCGCGTGCGCATGTTCAGGGGTGTGTGCATATGTGTATCTGGACATGCACACCTCTGTGTGTTTACGTGTGTGTGTCGATCTACTTCAAACACTCTGCTTTAAAACATTCTGTGCTTTTTTATAGAAGATGTTCAATTATACAACAGAGATTGCTTGAAGTTATTCTCATAATTAGACAAGACAGGGGAGGTTAATCAGGGGGTGGAAATAAACATTGTTTTGTTTGTGTTACTTGTTGTTGTTTTTTTGGCACATTTCTTTTGCATAAGAATAAGAATACACACGCTTTATCTTTCGGTGTAAATTCCAGATATTCAAGAATTTATATTAGTAACCTTTGCTCAATTTATCAGTGGAAAAAGTTATATTATGCCAGAGTCTGTTTTCCCAGACATTTTGGATGAACTCAAAAGGAAAGGGAAGGCATTGGTTTTCCGACAGTAGTGTAGTGTTGTGCTCAGGGCAACTCCAACGGACAGGAAGATTTAAGACAGTATTCCTGCACATCAAAATATGCACACACACACACACACACACACAAACCATTCATTCTCACGCACATTCATACCTTCACAGCCTCATCTTATAAGTTTAAACATCTTTTAACCTTCTTTTCCTCCATCCCCTCCACCCCCCCCGACCCCTCCCCTCCGACGCAGGTGACGTTCACCAAGCGCAAGTTCGGCCTGATGAAGAAGGCCTACGAGCTGAGCGTGCTGTGCGACTGTGAGATCGCCCTCATCATCTTCACCCCCCCCGCCCCCTCGGCTTGCGCGAGCGCACGAGCCCATACAGGTCGAATGAGCTCGCTTAGGTTAAAGAAGTAGAGTGAATGGAACGACAGACGCGGGAAGCTGAGCAGATTTCGTTAGGGAAGCGACTGTATAACCTCGCGCGTTCGTTACGGGGCGCGAGATATAATGTTGGATGTTTACCCAGAATCCTTCAGACCGTTTCAGTCATCTTTTTCAGGTGTCCCCGATCACATGTGCAGACAGGTTTGTGTAGACACTGACGTGTGCATTGGAGAGGAAGACAGATTTGTCGAGTGTTGCCAGAGGACAGGTCCTGGCAGCCAGACCTCTTTTTATAGAAAGCAGACAGGAACCGGCGTGTATGACATGAGCGGCCTGTCATGTGGCCTGTCATACAGCCAGAGCCGGCCCTTCCTCGCGCGTCTCCGCCGCTCCTGCACCGTTGGCCAGAACCCCCCCCGAAGCCTCATCGCTGTCTTCCGGCCCCGGTCACGGGTCCTCAGCTCCTGAAACCCGATCCGGCCTTGGCCCGAGCCAAGCACGGCAGCCGGCCAGCGTTCGCATGGCTGGCGTCCAGGAGCGGACCCTAAGCCCGGCCTTAGCAGGTTACGCAACAGGATTTCCCCCGCGGAGGAAGCCTAGCGTGGCGGCCGCCCGTCAAGACACCCGAGGCCGCGTGGAAGGAGGTTCCCTCTGAGCCGGTGCCGGTACTGTTCAGGCCCGAGGATCGGGTGTGTCATTCCCAGGTCACGAGCGACCCGGTGGCTGGCCTCCACCCATCGGGAGGGCTGCAGGGTGGAGAAGCACTGCACCTCCGCGAACGGGAGTCCACACGTCTGATCTAGATACAGGAGGTGTAGTTACTGGAGAGATTTCATGTAAAGGTTCCTACAGTCATTCTCCCAACCGAAGTCCAGAGAATGGGAACACTGGAAGCAATTAGCCACCGAGTGACACTGAAAATGTTCTTGGCTTAGTTGTTAATTTAAACGCACACTTTTTAGACTTCTGTCAACAGTCTCTTTCTGAAATATTGCCCGAGTTTTGGCAATCCTTCCCTCGCTCTCCTCTCCCCACCTCCATTTCACACAAGCTCATGTCTACGCCGCCTTTTTTCATTAGCTCGATATTTCTTCAAATTGAGATTTTTTTTTTCTTCTTTGACTTCAAACTTTATATATTCATCATGCTAAGTCAAACACACACACACACACACACTCACACACACACACACTAGACCCTTTGTGGAATATGCAGAAGGATCAGTCTTCACACTGGGTTCTGTGCAGCAAAGACCCTGAGAGGGTGACTCAGTGGCCACCTCCCTTACGCGACGCCACGCTCTGCGGGTTCGCCGTGCTGACTAGCGGAGGCTTCCGTTCCCAGCACAGCAAAACCCAGATGCGCTCCAAACCCGTAGCTCCGCCCCATTACCGCGCCGGAGGCCTTTGTAAGGATTTGCTCTTTTAACCAGGTCCTCCCTCACCGTCACCCTTCCAGCCTGAGCTCTGGCCAGACAGCGATTTACAAAACGCCTTCGCTTTATTTTGGGAATCCCCCTAAAGCCAAGCGAGCACGTGTCAGAACGCCTCCTCAGAAAGACCACGTCTCTCCGGACTGCTCCCCCCCCCCACCCCCAGATTTCATTTGCATCGGATTCCGCGGTCAGTAACCTGCACGTAATCTCACGTAATTACGGAATGCGTGAGATCCAGATTAGCCTGTGGAGGAGGCCCGGCAGGGGTGCGTCTGAAGAGACGTGGCCCCCTGGAACAGACCGCAGACGTCGGCGTTTTTTGGCAGGGCTGCCTGGCAGAAGAGGCCACGTCTCGACCCACCGGAGGAGACTCGGAGCAGGCGTCTCGAGCCGAAGGGGTGTGAGACGAGAAGAGAAAAGAGGGAAAACGAGAAGAGAAAAAGCCCCCTCCGAAGCGCTGTCCTGCCTCTCGAAAGGAGCCCTGGATCATTCCGCACGCCATCGTATCCGCGCGGAGGGTTGTGGGGGGAGCGTAGGGCGTCTCAGAGAGCGGGGGGGCAGGCAGGGCTCCTGCAGGGCCTTCCATTTGGCTGCTGCTAAGTTACATCACGGCCAGGGGGACGTAGGCGGGGGGAGGTGAGCAGGAACAAAGCAGACTTCCTGTTGTGATGGCAGGATGGGGATGAAGCCTCAGGGTGGGCTGATAGGGGGGGGGGTGTATGGGGGGCGCCCAAGCTGCCTGAGCAGCTTTGAGCTACGGTGGGGGGGTGGGCAGGCACGGAGGTTCATGCCTTCGCACCAAATGTACACATGCATCCAGCCATCCAATCGCGCGTCCTCGTTTGTAGCTTTGGATTGTGCGTCGTGTAAATTAGCACGCACGCATGTACTGCGCACGGAATTAGAGGTGCACTAAAAGATGAGAAGCACAGACCCACACACACACACACACACACTCACACGTTCTCGATCAAGGGGACAAACACACACACACACATACATACACACGCACGCATACATACTCGATCAAGGGACAAACACACACACACTTGCAGGCAGTTTTCCTGTCTTCGCCAGGCTCATCTCAGGCGCGGGATGAGGTGGAGGGGTGGGGGGTGGTTGGGGGGTTAAGGAGAGATAGGAGAGGCAGCACGCGGTATGTGGGCGACTTGAAGAGCTCCCTGCTACATTAGCAATAAAGCTGCGTGTAATTAGCATGTCTTTGGTCAGTAATTAGTGTTGCCGGGAGAGTGGCAGCAGTGGCCTGGCCCAGCCCCTTTCGCTGCAGGCCCCGCCCCCTCGCCCGGACGCCCGTCCGCTCGCCCCACAACGCCGCTCTTCCTGCCCGCCCCTGTTTCTGTCCCCGGGGTCAGGGCCTTTCCTGTGTTATCGATATGGTCCGCTACGCTAGTGTCTTGGCCCGACGCACTGAAATAAGATGCCATATTCAGTGCCTGACTAGGAAGAAGAGAGACAAAGAGGAGATAAAGACAGAGATGCAGCGATAATTCGCTTAGGGGAGGTTGTTTCCGATGCCAACGATGTACGCAAAAAGGCAACAAATCCAAGCCGTTCTATTTATTTTATGGAATCCCATTACGTGTTTTTTTTTTTTTTTTCAGGGGAAAGAGAAAACTCCCACGCTAAATGTTGTGATTCTGTGGTGAACCCATTCAGACCTGCACTGCTTAGAAAAGTGCCAGTCAGGCAAAGAAAGATCTGAGCTAATCGATATGTGGGTGTGGCTTCAGCGTTTGTCTGCATTCATTTGCATAATCCTCATCTGAATGACTTCCAAACCAAACCTGTAGCGATCACTTGTGGGGTTGGGGGCGGGGTCAAGTATGGGGGCGGGGTCAGGGACAGCCACCGGCTCCAGGTTTTCTCCAGAAAGGCAGCATTTCAGACTCATGTCTAACTGACTATAAAATGAGTTAGAGGTATCTGTGATTAAACAACATGCAGAGCTTTGTGTTTTGTTTCCTGGGCTTTGGCGTCATTAAGATTTAATGGGATATTTTAGACGTGGGAACCTTTATGTTTTTCCATATACTTGATAGGGCGCAAAATCTCCATTAATGGGAGATTAAAACCCAGTAGTCCAGTCAAGCCCTCTCATACTCCGGTCCACATGGAGCCAGGAACGTGACCCAGACACCAGAGACAGATCTGTCCAATCCCATTCCCCCCAGATTAGCCTCATCCCAACGTTCACCTCTTAATCTCGGCTAGCGTTTGCCTGACCTGCGCTCACACCTGCGGCTTCTGAGTGGTGGAGAGTGAGAGAGAGAGAGGGTGGCGGTGGAGAGAGAGAGAGGGTGGCGGTGGAGAGAGAGGGAGGATGGAGGTGGAAATGAGGGGGTGGTGTGCTGAGGGAACGGCTCCCGAGAACGAGAGGGCGGTAATTATTTCCAAAGGTCATTCTGTTAATGACTACCTGCTCAGCTAATGAGATTCTGCAAAGCTCCCTCACGATGTTTTGCCCTCGTATGGTTCTCCGCGTGCCGAGATGTGTGAGGGAGCGCATGCGGGGCATTCGCCTCCTCTCCAGTGTCGCCTGTCTGAGGGAGACAGGGAGGAGGAGGGGGCAGGCCAAGCAAAAAAAAAAAAACCCTCAGACTACACAGAAGCGTGGACTCAGGTTCATTAAACGTCTTTCAGAGCACTTAATGTTGCCAAGGAACGCTAATTAATTGGACTGATTTCAGTTTTAATTTCTCCTCAGAGTAGCCATTTTCGACTTAATTAAAAGATATTTTGCTTGTGTGGGTGCTCGCACGTCAACAGCGCGTAGCATGTAGTCTCTCTTGCCTCGTGAAAATGACTCTTTTTCTGGTTGTTTGCGCAGCCGACACTAGAAGGAGTCTAAGCCTGGACCGTTAAGGTTTTCTTTTTTTCTTTTCCTCGCAGTGTGGCCAGCGAAGGCCTATTCATAACCCCTCACAAAGGACCGCTATGTGCCGCTTCCCTGGCTTGCCTGTAGCCCCTCACATAGAAGCCTTAAGCTCTGATCAGATAGGCTCAAGTGTTTGCGGTTATCAGGATTAAGGGAAATAAAACCTCTGCTGTCCTTCACCCCAGTTCTGGTGGCACGTACATTGCGGTCAGTGCTGTACGGCAAATGGTCATTAGACAAAATGATATGTGAGCCCTGGACGTTACTTGTTTTTTGCCATTTAGTTTGGGATTAGGGGCCCGTCCCGTTAAGCACACGACCTCTGGGTCATGGGGGGAGAAAGTGGTTTTGTCGTGAATGGGGAGACTGACAGAGCTGAAGGTCTGAGTGTAAAAAGGAAGAACGTAAAAACATGATACTTCAGAGAGCTTCCTTTGGTTACACTCGTTGTTGTGACGAGGTAGAATTTCAATTCGGCTGTATCCGTTCAACGGCGATACGGTGTCTCGCGGCAGGAGGGATGAGCTACGTCCTAACTCTTCCCCAATCCAGATGAGCTGAGGCATATTTCATACGGACGCGAGGCCTCCTCGCAGCCTTTAAAGCCGTGCTGCCGGAGCTGAGGGGGTCCTTTGTGTTCACGAAACCCTCGAGCGTCTCTCGTCTGTTTGGACAGACGGCCACAGGACAACTTGTTGTATTTATGCCTCGTGGCTGATGTAATGAAGGGGGTAAAAAACAAGTTCATTTGCATTTGCACTCGCTCTCTCTCTCTCTCTCTCTCATGCTCTTCCTCTCTCACCCCTCTCTCATGTTTTCCCCACCCGTCCTCTGATTGGAAACAGCTGCAGACCACTCACAGTAACACTTAAAAAAAAACTAGTGCATTTCAGATGGCCCGGGGGGGGGGGGGGATTGGATGGGCTCTCTCCCTCTCTCTCCCTTCCCGCCTCTCTCTCTCTCCCTCCCTCTCCCTCTCTCTCTCTGTCTCCCTCTCTCCCACTCACTCCCTCTTTTCTCCCCATGTGTGTGTGTGTGTGTGTGCTGAGCGTGCGTGTGTGAGAGAGCATATGTGTGTGTGTGTGTGTGTTTTTTTTAGTATTCTTCCCCTAATAAATGCCTCAAAAAAAACACTAGCGGACTAAAAATAGCACCGATGCTAAATTTAGCTCCCAGCTTACTGTGCTGGCGAGGCGAATGGAGAAGAATAGGAGAGGAGAGACGGGGTGAACGAGCAGGCCTCTTTTCATTCAGCGCCTGATGAACGGCTGCCCAAGGCCAGCTAAGACACGAGACCCCCCCACACACCCCCAACTCCTACCAGACCTCGGGGTGCCAATAAGCATTTGATCCTCGGGATAAAGGTTCTTTATTATTTGTCTTCCTCTGCCTTTTTTCTGCCTTCGCCAGCGTCCGTTTGGGTTTTTCTTTATATGTTTTTTTTCTGCCTGTGCTCCGGAGAAGTGATGTTGAAAGGCTCATTTGACTTCGTTAGCCTGGGAGGGGGTGTAAGCGACAACGACGTCGTAAATGGCTTCCGAGCTCTTCCGCGCGTTTTTTTAAAGCAGGAGGCAGATTAAGACGCCAGGACGGACGTTTTACTGCGCGTGTGTTCACTCAGTTACACAACCTGGAAGAACCTGAGCGTGAATTTTCACCTCGTGTCCGAAGGCAAAATAGTATGTTTGGAATGTGGGTGAAGTAGCCACAGGAACTCAGACGTGCCCTTCTATCTGACGTCCCCGGCAATCGAACCTTTAATTTTCTTCAGTTTTAAAATTGCTTAAAAACAAGTGTGGCACGCTGGGTTCTGGTTGCCAGCGCGAGCGAAGAGGCGGTCTATTTTAGGCTGCGGGGTGTGTGTGGCAGTTAGCTGCCGAGCCTGGTTAGGGTGTGGAAAACCAAGGTCACAGCAGAGAGGTCAGGGGTCGGATCATTGTTCCTCAAAGCCCTCGGCCGTTTCCTGCAGTGCAGCTGCGCGATAAGCGGCGCACGGCGGCGCATAAACGCTGATAAGTGAGGCTCGCGCGTGCATGTAGGTGGGCGTGAATGTGTTTTCCCGCTTGCGGGAGGGAACCTCGACCTCGCCGCAGTACCAAAAAAAGCAAGAATCACAGTTTGTTGCCCAAATAGGTGTGCCGGGGTGTTTGTGGGCCTGTGTGTATGTGTGTGCAAGGGTATCAGAGCATCCCTCTGCATTGGTAGCAAACAGAAAGCCAGCCATGGAATAAGCCGGTCTTCATTCCGCCCGACTGGAGAGTCGAGCAGCGGCTCCGGGGCGGCTCATGAAATATGAATGCCGCCACTGTCCTCGTCATTAATACAGACCCAGTGGAGGAACGTGAAGTGTAATCAGCAGACACCGCCTCCCGAGGAAGACACAGAGCAAATATTGTCCCACAAACGACAGCGACTTCATGGTAACTTGCTCGCACATTCGAATCTACATTACTGTTGCGACGGAACATTCCTTTTAATCGTTCCTCATCCGAAGTAACAGTGGCAGCAAACCTCCAGCCATCTCCTCTGCACCTTAAGGAAATTACTGTACTAAAATCTTAAGCCCCCAGATCCAATCCATGTACTTAAAACCCAGTATCATGAAGCAATTCACTGCTTCCCCCGCTAGTTTTGTTTTTTTTTTTCTTCTTTCTTTCTTCTAAATCATCTTCACGCATTTGAATGTCGTTATGAGGACCAGCTGCGGGTTCTCGAGCACAGTGCCACCCGGTTCACCATTGTGCCGCTCGGCTGTGCGGCTACCGCCCTGAGGGCCTTTATGCTGGGATTAGCCTACATTCAGCAGCCCCCAACCACAGCACTTATCTGCGTTGGGTTTTTTTTTCTTGCGCCCCCCCCCCCTCCCAATATGATATGAAGCACAGACAGCTGTAATTACATCCTTAAAGTGTGGTATTGCTTTAACTGTGGGCTGATGGGTCTTAAGCTTGTCTCTTTGATACTTGATTACAGTGAATGGGAAGGAGGCTTGTTTTTCCTTTTTTTTCCTTTTTTTTTCTTTTCTTTTTTTTTTTACGGAATCACGATTACGGTAAAACGGCCAACGTGCCGGGTTTGGACGAGCCAAAAAGCCCCTCGCCTTCAGAGACATGGTGGAAGGCGTGCGGTGGCCGTGTGAGCAGAGATGAGCATATTGTCTCCTGTGAAGAGAGGCGGTCTTTAGCTCTCGCACACGGGTGTGTGTGTGTGTGTGTGTGTGTGTGTGCATGTCCTTGTCGACTTGGGCTACATCGCAGTGCTCTTAAACCACAACAACCCCCCCAAACCTACCCCCCAAGCCACCGGAATGGTGGAGTGCCTGCTTCCAATGAACCTGCCACTCAAGCTCTCAGAGGAGACTCTTGGTTCTGCAGAGCGGGAGGTGCAGGATGAACGCGTGGTCAGTCGGTCTGCTGTGCACGTGTGTGTGCGCGTGTGTGTGCGTTTGTAACCAACCCGCCCCTCGACTTCCTGCACTGACTTTTTACTGAGGTACCATGAAACGAGATGGAGGAGCGGGTGTAGCTCCACACCCCACTTGTAAGGGTCTCCCGCACCCACACACACTGCAGACACACACACACACACACACACATACACATGGCGGAGGTGGGGATGCCACAAGGCATGAAGTCATTCTTGCTGGCCTAAGACGACCACCTCAGAGCCGGCGGCTTTCAGCGGGCGTCTTCAGACCAGGGTGGAAAAAAGGGTTTTGGTCACACCATGTGCTGAATAAGGCGAACCTCCCAGCTGCAGAAACGCGGCTGTCGTCCGGAAGCGCACGCTTTTCATTCAGACCCGCTAACGCGATTTAGCGAGGAAAGAGGCTCTTGAGTATATAGTTTTACCAGAGACCCAGGCAGCGGTGCCGCGGAGATTTCAGTCTGCCTGAAGGGCTCCTCCTTTACACACTCTGACTGCACCCCCTACTGCCAGCCTCCCTCTCCTGCTCCTTCTGGGAGGCACTACACCACCAGCATGAGCACACAGACTGGTCCTGACTCCAGCACACCCAAGAGTGGGGAAGAGGGAGAGGTCAAAGTGGGCTGGATACAGGGATTTTCTATGGCTTCTGGATGAGTCTGACCCTCAGCTTGACCTCCTCGACCTGACGCGGCCACGCCTTCTGCCGCTGAACGGTTGGGTTCGTTCGTCGACTCAACAACGCTTGGACTCAACCTAACGGCTGCGCCAGAGACCCGTGTGTGTGGAGACGCGCGCGCACACACACTCATCCACACACACGTGGCAGGCTGAAGGGTAGAGAAGATGAGAGTATGTAGGCCACTCCACCTCCGCCGCTCTGGAAGGAGCTGGAGGGAGCGCCGAGAGGAGGGCGTTTAATTAGGAGTGGGGGCCTCAGCAGGGGGTTATTCCCTATGTCTGCCCTCCCCCCCCCACCCCCCGTACTGCAGGTCGACCTGGGCCTGTCACCCATTCTACCTTCCAACACTTCCACCTCTCCTCTCCTCCCCTCTCCTCCTTGTCTGTCCTCTGCTCCTCTGTTCCTCTCATTCTCTCTTGATGTTTCTAGCTGAAGCCCTCCATCACTCTATCACATACGTGTTCTCTCTCTCTCTCTCTACTGTATGGCTTCCCACTCGCTCCATGCCCCTACTCCCATTGCTAAGCCGTTTTCCGCTTTGTTAGATTGATTACTCCTCATCAATAATGTTTTGGACGGTGGATCATGCGGCTTTCATCTACTGAAGCTATTAAGATGTCAGGCAGGGAAATGATTTCTCAGTGCGCTGCGAGCACAGAGAGGGTTTGTTCTCTACAGCAGATTATTTTTAGCCACGCAAACGGGAAACATTAAAGACAGAGAGTGGTGTGTTGGGAAATTGATTTAATTGTCAAGCAAGGGGTTTTTTAAGCAAGTTTTTGAGGGTCTTTTGTTTTAATTAAAAACTGAGTCTATGTGCGTTACTAGCATTGAACTTTAGACTGTTAGAGATGGACGGATAGAGCGGGAGACCGGCAGAAAGAGAGATGGAGGGATAGAGAGGCAGGGAGATGGAAAGAGAGATGAGTCAAGAGCCTATGAGCCATTTATGGCCATCCTCCGGATACAGACTTGCGATTGGCTCTTCCTCTGCCCCCTGCAGTAGTGTGTGTGTGTGTGTATGTGTGTGTGTGTGCACTCATGAGGGCTGGTGACAGGTGTGGGTGCTCTGACAGGTGCACATGTCTGGAATGAGTGGCGTAGCTGCTGGCCTCCGGGGGGGTTGGGGGGGTTGCTGGGTGGGGGGTTTGCTGGGGTGCTGTGGCGAGCCCCCATGCTGACTCTTAAACTGCCGGGGCCTGTTTGAAAGCTCCCTCTGCCAGCATGATCCCCCATCAGTCCAACACCGCCTCTCCACCCCTCAACACCACCCCCTCGCCCACCCTCCTCCATCCCCCTCCACAAGTGCCAGTGCAGTACCTGCCTGCTGTTAGCACTGCAGTAAACCTAAACATCACTGGAGCCATTCAGGTTTATTTAAAGACCGCTCAGACCTAAGGAAGCCCAGAGTTGTAAACACAGAACATAGCTTGTTTGCTCATATACAAGTTGATTCTTTAGTCTAAAGAAAATAGCGGCAAAAAAATCTGTAATTTGTCAGTAATTTTCCTTGATTTAGATTCATTTGAATCTTGGAATAATGAAATATTACAAACATTTTTTTGTTGTTGTTGTTTGTTTGATTATTAAGAGAGGGTTAAGTTTCTTATAATGTAATGATATTAAAGAAGGAACTTTTTACAGTAAGCCAATAGAGATGCATTATATGTCCCTGTAGTTTTCCGTGCACTTCATTATTGAAAGCGCTTGATCAGCTCATAATGATAAACTGAAGAAGACGGTTGTCATTGCAAAACACCTATACACGTGTTTCCATTCCCTTCCAACACCTTCTGTTCAATATGTCACACTGAAGACAGCGTCTAACCCATCTCATCTCACTCTTTTTGTCAGTCTTCATCAAGTCTTGACGTCGGCAAAGTAAATTTAATTACGGGGTGTGTGATGCAGACGGACAGATGAAAGGGACGCCGTGCGTGCGGACGCGTATGCGCACGCCCCGAATGCGTTCGTCGTTCGCGAGCGCCTGCGTCGTCCATACACGCTAATCTCTCTTTTTTATAGTCGGCCGCGCTTTGCTTTGATGAGGCGTCTCGCTCCGTTCGCTCCTTCTTTAACGAAGTCGCGAGGGGACACGCGGTTATTTGTGTACGTGACGTATGCAGGCTCGTGCCAACGAGCTCATTTAGCAAATGTCTGTGAACTCTCGGTGGAGGTCCGGATTGTGCTGCTCTCGCTCCGTGCAGTGAGGTTACAGTACAGACGTGTGGCTTTTAGACCCACTGTGTGCCATTACTTACTCTGAGGTGTCATTTCTACTAGAAGGTCGCCATCAGGTGGCTGGGAGGGTAACTGCTAGTCAGGAGCATCCGTGACACTATTGGCGGTTCTGAATCCTGGTTTCGGGGCTGTATTTGATGTGTGTCCTTATGTCCGATGACTTTTCTTTTTTTGTCATAATAAATGTCACAGGTTTTCATTTATTTATTTATTTTTTCTTGAGAACGTTTTTCTTTATGATTAATATTGGCACATTAGCACATGCTGATTCTATTCCACTACATACTGGGTGTACATTTTAGAGAAATTTTTCATATATAATTTACATATATAGATCTGTAGATCTATAAAGGTATACCCAATATTTGTCCATAGGCAACGTGGTTGAAGTTTCTACATATCAAATCAACAGTTGTTGCTATGAAGCAAAAAACATTTAGCACTGAGACACTGAAATGAAGAGCTTCAAAATGGGCGCAGGCTTTGAACGCCTCAGACGTGCCCCGCCCCTCCGTCCCCCATGTCTAATGTCGGCCGCTGTGTTCGCAGACGTTGCGGAAGAAGGGGCTAAACGGCTGTGACAGCCCCGACCCGGACGCAGACGACTCGGTTGGTCACAGTCCCGAGTCGGAAGACAAGTACCGCAAAATCAACGAGGACATAGACCTAATGATCAGCAGACAGAGACTCTGCGTAAGTACCTACCGTCCATAAACATCGCTCTCATTCCTCCTTCTTTCTCTCTGTCTCTCCCTGTCTCTCTCTCCCTGTCTCTCTCTCTCTCTCTGTCTCTCTGTTCCTTGGCCTTCAGGCGTTAAGCAAGAAGGACAACAAAGGTGACGAGAGTCTGGAGCTCGATTCCGCTCTGGCTCTCACTCCACGCACAGAGGAGAAATACAAACAGATTAACGAAGAGTTTGATCATATGATCAAGACTCATAAGATCCCCGTAAGTACAGCAGCAGCAGAAAGAGGGCGGGGCACCGAGCTAACTGCCGCACTACTGTGCTAGCGAAGCACTAACTGAGGGCCAGCGGCTTGGGGTGAAGGCACAGACAAAGCTGACGGTTGCCTTCATTAGCTAGCATGATGCTAACTGTGCTTATTGAAAGCTGCTATTTGCCATTGCTTGTTGATCTCTGTAGGTTTAAGTTTGGGTTTGTTTGTTTGGTTTTTTTTTTACTTTTTTTTGTTTAGTTTTGTTTGACATGCCCAGTCAAAAGTTTTACTCCTCAAAGATTGCTCACAGAAGTTCTGGATGACAAGAAACTTCACCAACTTATTTGTGCATGTTGTCACAATTTACATGTAGTCTGTACAGATGTACTTCACAACAATGGACAGTGCATCTAATTATACCAAATTTTGCCAAAGGTGCCTTTTAACCTCACATGTAGTTCAGTTCTGCTCCATGTTAGTGCAGTGCTGTCTGGCCCTGGTTGACTGTGACAGTTTCGTTTGCATGGGTTTCTTTCAACCTCTCACCAGAGCGTGTTAGTTGAAAGTGCATGCTAGTCTGTGTGTCTGAAATAACTCAGCATAAAAACAGCACGGCACAAACAGTCCAACACTCTCACAGACAAGCGCACACACACACACACTGACACACACACACACGTGTGGGCCGCAAGACACACACACGCACACACACATGCACCACGCATGCACACACACATATACACACACGCACATGCACACACACACACACACACACACACACACCGCAAGGCACATAGCAATTCTGAAGAGAGCTGATGTTATATGATAGCTCATTTCTTGTGAAATTAACACTCTCAAAGACCCATTGAAGGATATGACGTAGCACTCTGGTGTATGAAACACGACCAGTTTGATATCTAATAAGGACACACTGAACTGTGAAAAGTATTTTAATACTTTTTACTTTAAGCTTTTAAACCCTGCAGCACATACAGCATTCTCTGTAAAGTTCCTAGGGGGGGGTGGTCTCGGGCGGGGTCAGCAACACGGAGACCAGCGCGTTTACCGTGGCGGCAGTTACCGAGCGCTGTGGCACGGAAGAGAAGGATGTCACCAGCCAAATAACAGCCTGAAGTAGAGGCAGAGAGAGATGGAGAGAGAGAGGGAGAGGGAGAGAGAGGGAGAGAGCAACGGAGGGAGTAAGAAACCCGACACCAAGCAGCTTAGAAAACTAGAAAAGTCAGAGGAGGAGAAGTGTTGGGATTGAGGGGGCAAGTCGTGGGTAAATTTAGCAGTTAAACAAAGGGTTTCTCGAAATGCTAAAATGCGAAGTCCTCTTTTGGATTTTGGTGGAAAATAGGGCAGGGCACACCTTGGCCAGAGGAGGCGGGGTCAGGGCGAGCAAACGCAGCAGGCAGAGAGGAGCGCACCCAGAGAACTTCAGCACTGAAGGAAAATATTTGCCTAGCTCCGAGCAATTGATTGGTGATTGCTCTGGCCTTGCGGGCAGGGAGTGAAAGGGAGAAAAGAGAGGGGGGTAGTGGGTAATGGGGGGGGTGATGAGGGGTACTCGTCTCTGGTTTCTGCCTCCCGATGCCCCCCAGATGAGCACTTAGGGACCCTTAGGACACATGGCTGCAATTAGGGGGCTATTTTCTCCTTACAAAACACAACATGGAGGAGGAAGAGCTCACTCGCAACAGCTCCTCAAGGTTAAGCCTCTCTCCTAGAGTGACATGGTAAATGAGAGAAGATCAGATCCCCCCATCTCACTTTCTTTCTCTCTCTGCCCTCTCTGTTTCACGCTGAGCCTGTTTCTGTCCTGTCTATTGATTTGGGACTTGTTAGGTAACAGTGGATAGAGGTAGACAAAATGCTTTTCAACCAAATTCAAGATGTCATATGTGATAGTGCACATCACCCAGGTACTGCCCAGATAACCGATAACAAAGCACTTGTGAAGACTTGGATTAGCACAGATAATGTAATCATTCTATCCTATCATCTTATTATGTATTTTAAATGAAAAAAAAACACACTTTATTGTTCATATACCTCTCTGTTTTTTCACGATACAGCAGTTTCCTATGTCTGTAGTGTTTTGAACAACAGGATGTAGTAGTTGTAGTTCCTGTCCTAACCATTACCTTTCTCTACAATGTTTGGCCTCTCTTTCCCATCAGGCTGTGCCCCCCTCCAACTACGAGATGCCTGTGTCCATCCCAGTGAGCAATCAGATCTACAGTCACCCTGGTGGTTCCCTTGGCAACCATAACTTGGTCCCATTGGCCCACCACAGCCTGCAGAGGAACAGCATGTCCCCTGGAGTCACACACAGACCTCCAAGCACAGGTAACACACAGACACACGGTCGTCCCACTCACAGAGCCGCGGCCGCTCCAGAACCTTCCTCGTGCCGTTCCTCCGTGCGCATGCGCTCCAGGAGCGCCCCCTGGTGGTGGTGCTGGCTCGCGCAGCTTTGCCCCCCGACACTGCCTGTCCCCACACTGAAGTACCGCACCGCTGACTTCAAAATAAAAGTGTGTCATTTGTCTTGGATGCCAAGGCCCCTCGGGCCATGAGTCCGTCACAGTGCCTCCACCTCCACCCACCAATCCACACCACCTACAACCGGACCCACCCGCCCATCACCGCTTGCGGGGGCGGAGCTGGCGGCAAAAGGTTGCGTTCGGAATGAGTGTAACAAATGACGTGACGGGACTGCGGGAGGGGTTTGCGGTTAGGATGTGGATGTCATGTGCCAAGAGGTGATCGAAACATCTCCTCCTCTCTCTCCCACTGTACCCCCCCCCCCACCCCTTTCCCTCTCTCTCTCCGTCTCTCTCTCTCTCTCTCTCTCTCTGCACTGTAGGTGGTCTGATGGGGGCCGATCTCACCACAGGCCCTGGCACCAGTGCTGGTAAGGATGGCATCCCCACCTACTACAGTATGTCCCCTCTTATTCACATCTCTTATTCGCTAACGGCTCGTTCTCTCTCCAGCAAGGCAGGATGTAGGCCAGGGCTGCGCTGACATGCGTTTTCTTCCAGACCGTCAGTCATCGATGTCCGCTTTAGGTTTTCAGTGTGAGGGCAGAGAAAAATGCAAACACAGACCTAACAAGAAGACCAGGCTGACCAGCAGGAACTGAAATTGACTGTCTGTCTGTCATTCGTGTTATAGGTAGTACTTACAGTCTAATAAACATTAATGAGTTAACGACATCTAGTTTCAATACAACACCCATTAACAATAACGGTGGCTATAGAACCCCGGGCGAGAGGCTTCTTGTGTGCATCGCTACAAAAACATTTTGATGGGGGATGTAAGGGGGATGAACAGTGGCGTCGCCCGCCGCGTCTCCTCTCAGGCCCGTGCGTTCGTCCGCCCGTCCGTCACGGCGTCCGATCCAGTAGCAACTCGGCGTGTCTCACAGCCTTTCCCTAATCAGGACCTGTTGGGCTCCTTTAATTCTCCGATGGGATAACTGCTAGCATATGCTTGGAGCACAAGTGTGTATATGGAACTGTATTTTTTTTTTTTTTGCTAACCCATAAATAGCTTTTGGAATGTGTGTGTGTGGCTGTGTGTGTGTGTGTGTGTGTGCGCAATCCACTTGAAAGGGAAAGTTACAGTGCATGCGGACACAGACTGGGGCTTTGACTTGTGGTTGCCTCAGAGACGGCTTATGCATGCGCGTGTGTGTGTCTGAGAGTGTATGCGTGTGTGCCGCGCGCACGCACGCGTGTGTGTGTCTGTGTGCCTGTGTCTGTCTGAACCACTCATCAGTGGTCACCACGGAAGCATGGCTTCTATATAAAAATCAGGACAGGAGCTTCTTGGAAACTGGCATGGCGTTCGCCCCCTGCACAGCTGGATAACCTCGTCTGGCCTCGCAGTGGCCCCCGGGGGCAGTAGGACGGGGGGGGGGGGGGTGGTGAGGCTAAGGACCCTATGTCTGCCCCCTCTCCTCACTGCCCCTCTCATACAAAAGTGCCACTCATCCCGATGACCCCTCTGTCCGTGCCCCTAGCTCGCGTCTGTCAAACGCAGCCATTGTGTCTCCGCGAGGCCTAACAGAGGAGACACAGTGCGTCCCCGAAGCGGCCCGTCCGATCGGAAACGGAGGGGCGGGGAGTGTCACGCAGGATGCGCTCAAACGTCCCATTCAGGCGACCTCTCTGGATTCATGGCTCAAAACCGTGCAGCGTTCATACAGCCGACGCCCCCCCCCCCCTTTTTTTCGCTCTTAGTCATGGCTGAGGTTTGGAGCAGCGTGCCAGCTGTTTAAAAATCAGACGTTGACTTGAAGTTTGACACCCTGCGCCGTTAAAATGTCATTCGAGTTAAAGAGGATTTACCACGAGAGTCTTAATCACAAAGTCTTTTTGGGGGAACAGTGCAGCGTCTTGTGCCGCGATCTTCACCGTCTTTTATTGTCTGAAGCGTCTTTACCGCTTTTGCATTGAACGGATGTGACGTTCTCGGACTGCCGCTGCCTGTCTGAACAATGGCCGAGGTCCGGCGGACGCTTCCGGATGCTCCCGTTCTGCGGCACACCCTCACGCGTAGCACCGCTTCGGTCGACAAACGCGCGTCACGGCCCCAAACCTTCAACTGAGCGCGGCTCAGGGTCCGGACGTGGCCGTTAGACCGCGGGGAGGAATCTGTGATTGTCCAGGCCTCTGGGTCCCACCGGCCCTTCCCCAGAAACCCTGGCCGACCGCGTCTGCAGTTAGCCGTCTTCTGCGAAGGCCCAGAAATAGCCTCGCATTCTTTATCAACAGAACACATCAGGCCATCAGCGGGTGGAGCAGGGCGCTGGTATCTGGCCAGTTGTCATTTTTAGCACTTCCCCATTATGGGTGAGACAGGAGGGAACAAGCTGTAGCAGAGAGAGAGAGAAGGAGTGAGAGAGAGAGTGACAGAGAGAGGGAGTAAGAGAGAGGGAGTGAGAGGAGAGAGAGAGAGAGAGGGAGGGAGAGAGGGGGAGAGGGAGAGAGAGAGCGAGAGAGAGCGAGGCCTGTCAATCATTCACTGAGCAACAGAACAGTTTGAAAGACAACGTGTTGCATTTTGGTGTCGCATAGTCAGCCCTTGTTCACGTCTAATCTGTCACCCGCGCTGGGAGAACTCCAGCCTTTAAACTCCAGGCGAGACCTAGAATGGTTATAGGCA
The DNA here is from genome assembly GCA_020368025.1 of Brachyhypopomus occidentalis. Taxonomy (NCBI): domain Eukaryota; kingdom Metazoa; phylum Chordata; class Actinopteri; order Gymnotiformes; family Hypopomidae; genus Brachyhypopomus; species Brachyhypopomus occidentalis. The sequence continues at coordinate 6,917,843 of JAGXOD010001382.1, forward strand.
TTTGACAGTGGCTTCCTACCTTTACTGTAAATCGGAAGGATTAAGTTCGAACTCAAAAGCAAGTGCTTTGGTTCTTTTTTTTTTTTTTTTTTTTTTTTTCATTTTTACACCCACTGCCTGTTTTTCGACTCTGAAATCTGTTGTGCGCTAACACATTTGCCCGCAACAGTGTTCCTCATCATCACTCCTGTATGTACACAATCCTTATATAAGATTGTCTCTTGTGATTATTGGCTTTAGCCGTGAATTGTCACTTCTAGTAGCAAACCCTCAGCAACAGATTTAGCACAATATTCAGAGTATTCAGAGGGTGGTCTAATTGGCATAGTTCATAAATGTTATATGATTGCTTTGTGTAATACTTGTCCTTAATTTTAATCTCCTGCGCATTATGAAATCTAGTGTGTCTCCATGGCTACCAGAGCAGAGCCCAGAGCACACTCTAAGAGCAGGGCACTCTGATAGTGGGAGGAGCGGCGTGTGTGTTTTGATTTTGAAAGTCTCGGCTTTCAAAAGCACCAAATTCATACGGCATACAACAGAGTGAGAACAAAATGCGCCGCTTTATACCTGGGATTTGGTCAATTGTGCAGGTCGCCTTTGAAAACCCGAATCGGCAAACCTAGTTTTGAGTTGGGGGGGAGAAAAAAAAGTTTGGGGGAATAAATCTGTTTTTGAGGGGGAATGTTATTTTCTCTCTCTCTCTCTCTCTCTCTCTCTCTCTCTCTCTCTCTCTCTCTCTCTTGCGTGTGCGACCTCTTCTCCGAACCCTCAACAATGATCTGTGGATGTGGAGTCTTGAAGTGTTCAGAAGGTTCCAGAACCAGACTCTCACAGCCAGTGCTTCACTGAGCGTGAAGAGGCGGCAGGAAATACATCACTGCGAGCGGCACGCACACGGGCGTACGTCATTCTCCTCGAGTCGCACAGATTGCGCTTCTGCGAGACTTTTCATTTCGAAACAACAAAAACCCTCGCCTCCGAATTAAAGGGGGATCGCCGCGGCGCAGTCGCCGAGGACAACATCTGCCTGTCGTTCTAGCCCCCTCCGGCGTGTGATTAGGAAGTTCGTTTGGGCCTGGCGTATAATTCCCGCCCTTCTCTTAAGTGGCGGCGGGTGTGTGGCGCTTTGCGCTTGAAAACCTCAAAGGGGAAAAACATGGGGAATATAGAGGACCAAAGACACCAGGCTCATCGTCGCCTGCATCCGCCTGTCACGCACCCCCTCCAGGGCTGGCGGAGTTGCCGAGCTCGGAGCTGGCAGGCGTGGAGCAGGAATGTGGGCCGGCCGTCCGAGTTGTCGCCCGATGGGCGAACACGAGCTTCTCTTCGGGTGACGGCCAGATGACGGCCCTGTCTGCGTTTGAGAGTACATGAGTTCTGCCGTTTATGGGGGCCCGTTGGCATGGCGACGGGAAGCGGCAGTGACAGCCCTCCATCCGAAAAAGTCGGAGGCCTTGAGTCGGGGGAAGCAGTAGGATTTGTGATCCAGAGAGACAATCAGGGAAATCTCGTTGGGGTACATGTTCGGTGTTTACTGGGGGAAATGTTCCGGAGACTTCTTTCCATTCGATGGGAAGACTAACGGAACTATTTTCAACCAAGTAAAGTCTGCATGTGCTCGGACAGTGAAGCGTATATTCTTCGTACCGTTGCTACAATGGAAGCGTTTGTTGATGGTTCATTTATACTGAGCCAGTCAGGACTTGACACCAAAAGGTTTCTCTCTGGGGAGTTTTTTCCATTAATAGTACATTTCCAGTGTAATATAGTGCTACTACTACCACTGTCAAACCACCCGGACAGTTGGAATGGCCTTACGCTTCCATATCTGTTTCATTCTGACCATTACAATGTGCAGAAGCCCATAAGTTTTGTTTGAATCTGAACTTGGCACAAGCTTAGCCAACGAGCACCAGGGCTTAACAACTCCCCTCAGTCTGTTCACCAAACACCTGCCTCCATGTTGAAAAACCACAGCAGGAACAAGCAAGACTCTCTCTCTCTCTCTCTCTCTCTCTCTCTCTCTCTCTCTCTCTCCCCCCCCCCCCCTCTTTCTCTCTTTCTCACACACACACACACACACACACTCATCTCTTGACTTCTCTAAAGATAGCTGATGGTTGGGTTATTTGCCTGCTGAGGTGAGGTGACAGGGTTTATACAGAACAGAAAGGCATCAGGCCACCATCACAGTGTCTGTGTAAGACATGGGGGATGGAGCCAACCTCAGGGGTGTCTGAACCTGTTTAACCTGGACTCCTGAACAAAAGTCAGCATTCAGATGCTGAAAGAAACTTGGGTACATGTGCAGTGCACTAACAGATGACTGTAGCAGTTCAGCTTTCATTAGTTATACCACAATCAGAAATAAGCATTTGTGGTGAATCAGTTATTATATCATACCATAATGTGTCATTTATTTACCCAGTAAAAGGCCCACTGATATTCTGATATATATTGATGTGTGTGTGTGTGTGTGTGTGTGTATATATATATTACCACCAATATGAATAAGCCAAGGTAGATCGAAAAGACAAATTGTACTGAAAACATCAGCAAGTCAGCTTGCTGGCGAGGGTTTGCTGGAGATCTGGAGGTCGCTGGGGGGTCGTAGTGTGCTGAGAGATCCTCTGCGGCGGGTCATGGCACTCGTGGAGGGTCCACGCTTCACGCAGGGCCCGGGCAGCAGAGCCTGGGCGGCAAAGGCTCGCGTTCACGTTGAGAGACAAACGCAGACGGCCGCAACGTGCCGGAACGTCCCAGCGAAGGACCGCCAAAAAAAAGGGGGGGGGGTTGGGGGGGTGGCAACAGCGTGCCACAGGGAGGCTGAATGGAAGCTTTGTAGTAGATGATGTGGAAAATGCGGCATGTTGGTCGAAAGGCGCGAGTCAAATGATGCTCGGAGAAAAGTGGCAGCGTAGTGAAAGCTCGATGGACTGTATTTGGCAATACGTTGTAGTGTCTGACCCTCTCTCTCTCTCTCTCTCTCTCTCTCACTCTCTCTCTCTCCCTCTCTCCCCCCTCTCCCTCTCCCCCTCTCCCTCTCCTCTATAGGAAATGGCTATGGGAACCACCGTAACTCTCCTGGCTTGCTGGTGTCCTCCGGGGGCATGAGCAAAAGCATGCAGGCCAAGTCCCCCCCGCCCATGAACCTGGGCATGAGCCGCAAGCCTGACCTGCGCGTGCTCATCCCTCCTGCAGCCAAGAACAACATGCCCTCCATCGTACGTCTTCCTCGGCCTTCCTCAGCTCCTGCACCACACGCACACCTGCTCTCCCACCTCCTCTCCTCTCTTCTCCTCTCCTCTCTTCTCCTCTCCTCTCCTCTCCTCTCTTCTCCTCTCCTCTCTTCTCTTCTCTTCTCTTCCCCTCTTGTCTCCTCTCTTCTCCTCTCTTCTCCTCTCCTCTCTTTCTCTTCTCCTCTCTTCTCCTCTCCACTTCTCTTCTCCTCTTTTCTCGTGAGCCTTGGCATTAGTCTGATATTTTAACAGGGAATAGGAGAAACCCCCTTATCCACGTTGTTATTCAGACACTCATTCTGGGTGGTTCTATCTAGTTTTACCTGTTGGGCATGCAGCTTGTCCGAGCACCTCCCTTAGCCAATGAAACTAATTCTGAATTTATCACCCTCCCCTCTTTACTGCCATCAGTCTGAGGATGTTGACCTTCTATTGGTAAGTGGGACTGTCACTCAAACCAGTGACCTAGACTAATAGACATAAAGGCCATCCATCATCCTCCAGCAGTCATTATATATTATTAGAGTGAGATTCGATGTCTCAACTTTGACAAAGTTCTATTGGTGGTGTTATCCCACTCATGCTACGCAAGGATTCACTCCCCTTTCAGATTTGGCCTTTTAAGGCTCAACACCATCAGCATAATTTCATAGTTAAACTAGTACTAAACAGTACGTTACCAAATAAGCAACGCAGAGACACCCATATCCTACAACAGAAATAACGCCATTAGCAAAGGACCAGAGTGACCCCTAGTGGCCACTTCAAGTCAGCACGCTTTCGTCTGTCCCACTGCCAGCCACCAAATCGGTTTGACCCTTCCATCTCCGCTTCGGCTCCATAGAGCTCCCTTCAACCCACAGACAGAGGGACACAAGTGTATTTCTACCTCATCAGTCATCATTACAGCGGGAAAAAAAAAAAAACACCCCCTGTTGTTGCTGATTCTGTTGCCTTGGAGACCATATGGGTTACTATAGCGACCATGCACCCTGCGAGGGTTTGTAAATGATGGGTTGCGAGAGTTCAGTGGCGCCGTCGTGCGTCGAACGGTTTCATTCCTTTCCACAAGTCCGTTTCTCTGCCTCGACGTCTGTGGTGGGGAGAGTCTGCAGACTCTGACCTCCTCTCCCTTCCGCTCTTCTTCCTTCTGCCACAGAACCAGAGAATAAACAACTCCCAGTCTGCGCAGTCATTGGCCACCCCTGTGGTTTCGGTGGCCACGCCCACCCTTCCGGGCCAGGGCATGGGTGGTTACCCATCAGCCATTTCCACCTCGTATGGTACCGGTACGTAGACCTCAGGAAGCTTTACTTCTTTATAGGTCACACACTGAACCACAGCGAAACTCTTCACCTGTATTCTGTATGAATGTCCTAACAAGCAGAAACGCTGAATTTCATGCCACATGCGCATAAATGAGCTCAGAGTGCTGCTTGCTGTGAGCAGAGCAGTCTGTAAGTAGTGGAGCGGTGGTCTACGTTCTGTGTACGCTCTGTAAGACTGCGACAGCATAAATGTGTGTTTCACATTGTGGTTCACAGAGTGGAGCTATCAGTGCAGTTAAATTAAAGCTGACATTTTGCATTCTAACATCGTAGCCATTGTTTCTCATTCAATGCGATGCGTATATATGGGATAAGGCGGCGACAAAGGATTCGCTCTCCTACAGAGTCAAGAATACGTTTTACATGTCCATAAAGAACTAAGTGGTATTCAAAGATTACTAATACCCCTTGAGCTTTGACCTTTGAACTGTGAACCCTGAGCGCTCTCCCCCTCCCCACCTTTGACCTCGTCCCTTCCGTCCCGCCTCTGCAGAGTACTCGCTGAGCAGCGCCGACCTGTCGTCCATATCTGGCTTCAACAGCGCCAACAGCCTCCACCTGGGCTCCATGAGCGGGTGGCAGCAGCAGCACCTCCAGGGCATGCCGCACTCCACCCTCGGCCAGCTGGGGTGAGTGGAAGCGCGGTCCCCTCCCCCGCCCTCTCGCCACGCCCTGCGTTGCCAGCCGTAGCTTAAAGCCCCCGTCAGGAAGCCTCCGGTTGTTTTGGTGTCGTGCCTGCCAGTCGTGATCCTGACTTGGGCTTTAAAGCAATATTTTTATAAACCTGAATTTGTCGATACTGTCTAGTAGCTACGCTAAATAACGGATGATTTTGTGCGTCTGTGTGTGTGTGCGTGTGTGTGCGCGCACGTGCGGTCATGTTCTGTAACCCCCCTTCGTCTCCTTTCCTTCCTACAGAAATTGCACTAGCACTCACTTATGTCAGGGTTCAAATCTCTCCCTGCCCTCTGCTCAAAGCCTGCACATCAAGTCCGAACCTGTTTCTCCTCCTAGAGACCGCTCCAGCAGCACCACTCCCGCCGGCTACGCCCCGCCCCCCTCTCACCAGCAGCAGCACCAGGCCCCGCCCCCGCAGGCGCGGCAGGACTCGGGCCGCTCGCCCGCCGACAGCCTCAGCAGCTGCGGCAGCTCGCACGAGGGCAGCGACCGTGACGAGCACCGGCCCGACTTCCACTCCCCCCTCGGAATGGGCCGGCCCGGGCTGGACGAGTGCGACAGCCCGTCTGTCAAGCGCGTCCGCCTGTCAGAGGGCTGGGCCACATGATAAGCCCCGCCCCCCCACCCCCCCCAGCAACCTTAACGGTCCCTCCCCCTCTTTGATCTTGACCCACCCCCCTGCGACAGTCACGTCATTCACACACTCTCCTCCCACATTGGTCTATTCACGACAAGCCGGTGACTCCGCCCCCCTCCCCCCACATGCAACAGGGGGAAAAGGTGTTTTCTTAAATTCAGCTGTAAGGACTCTATCCTCTTTCGTCAAGAGAGTGTCTGACATACGTAAAGCGATTTGATGGTTGCTGGGAAGGTAAAGAAAGGGAGGGGCTACTGTAAGAGGGTTGAGTCAGGGTTTTCGTGGGCGGGGTTTCTGTGCATAACCTGTGCCGTGTTGGATTTGACATTCAAGAATTTACCGTATATGCATATAAATTTACACACGTGTGTAGGTGTACATATATGCATAGTAACAAAAGCAACAAAAGTCAGGTACTCTTGATTTTATTTTCTTTTTTTTTTTTTTCTTTTTTTTTGTAAAAGTACTTAAAGCTTTCCTCAACGATATTCAGCCATGGAAGAAGCTCAGCTGAAGGGTATAACGGAAGTGAAAGGCTAGAACTCGGGTTGCTCCTCCAATACTATGTGTACAGAATCATTTTCCTCACCGCTCTCTACGGAGTGGTCCCTTGCTAAATGTATGCTATGATTGACAATGTCATGTTGCAGGTTCAACGTATTGTACATAGAGAGCAGGCTGGGGGAGGCGGGGGGTGGGGGGGGGTCGAGATTGCCAGACAGCTTTTATGCAAGATTTTTTGAAGGATTGTACAGGTATACAGCCCCTTAGGTTTGAGTCATGGAGAAGGAGTATTTAAAAACATATGATGAATCATGCTCCTCTTTTGAAGAAAGGGGAGAATTAATAGCAAGATTGAATAGCAGTCAGTAGACGAAGGACCATACCTTAAATTAAGAGCCATGTTAGTTTATTCTGATGAAATGAAAAAAACTAGGACTTGCTTTAAATGTTCAGTATTAAAAAAAAAGAAATAAAAGAAAAAAACAAACTGTATAATACACTTGCTTATATTTTCATATCAAAGGAATACAATGCAAAGCATTTTTGTGGCTTTTTGTAGTTTCTATAAGCCAGAATGTGTTTTGATAGCTTTGCTTATATGAAAACTGTTAGTTGTACAAGAGCGAGTAACTTTGGGCTTGTCAAACCGAAGCCATGAAATCTGAGAACCTTTGCTTTGCTCGACAGATTGTTCTTTTGTTTGTTTGTTTTTGTTTTCATTTTGTAGAGGGTTTTTTTTTCGTTTCGTTTTGTTTTCAAACGTGTATTTCTAATTATATTGAATAATAATATTAAGATTCTTTAAAAAAAAAAAATCTGTGAAATTAACATGCTTGTGTATAGCTTTCTAATATATAAATATATATGATAATAATTATGGTCATAGCATTTTTTTTTTGTTCAGTGTGAGATTTCATAAGTACAGTTGCACATGTCTGTTTTGTCACTCTTTTCCTTTCTTTCCATTAGCTCCATAAAGAATCTTTCAGGAGCAACTCAGCCAGAACTTTAGAACTACCTTAAATTATTCACACAACAAAGCTCATGAATATTTCATTTGGGAAAGACACGCCTCCTGGCATAGAAAATGTCTGTTGTTACTCAGGTGAAGAATGTTTATCCCCTGAAGTAAAGCACAGTTCCAATCGCATATATACACATTGACAGCAGGTTTCCCATTTTTGCTATTGTCAAGTAATAAAATATGATTCTTGACAAACATTTGAGGATGGTAGAATATTGAATTTCTTACTAGTTTCAAAACTAGTAGTCGACCTGCTTATTTTTATATGTAGCTTTCGGTGAGCACAACATATTTATTCAGACCTGTGCTTTGGTTAGGAAGAAGCACAGTCTTTCTGATATTAAAAAAAAACTTTACGTCTGTGAACACCAAAGCAGATGGAATTCAAACTCATAAAAGTGATTGACAGTTTCACTTGAATTGACATTGCACTGAAAGATTTTAAAAGCATGAGAGAGAAGTGAAGTTTCTTGATAATTTTGTGCTTTCATGGATTTATAGTTTCAACTAGGCTGATTTTGTGAACCCTTTGGTCATGTGTGTTGAGTTCATTTGTGCCATTTTGCCCTTTTAAGTAACACAAATACACACCCACACACACACACACACACATCCCATTTCTTATGATCATGCTACGATCTCGGGAGATGGTGTAATTTTTACCACACGCTACATGCGGTTCAGAGATTGGACGTTTGTTGATATCTTTTCTACCAAAGACATGGAGCAGTGTTTGTTTGGACTTGATTCCATTCTCTTTGGGTTTGAGAAAGTTGTATTTCTTAATAGGTTGTTTTGCTTTATGTAACTTACAATAATACTGGTACCTCATATTTCCCGTTTCAGTACCTCAGATTACCGTACAACCAATCGTGATGAGGAATGGGGTAGAAAAAAATATGGAAAAAAGAGATAAAAGCCAACACATGTACAGTATTGTGAAATATTATGCCATCGTTTGTTCTATAAATCTCACGTAATGTCCACGTATGACTTCCTGGGTCACTCTTTTGGTTTGCTGTTCTTTTTCTTAAAAAAAGTTTCCATCCAAACAAAAAAAAAAATCAAATAGCAAAAAAAAAAAAAAATCTGTAGTAACAAATGCAAATGTAGCTTCTATCAACCTGCCATGGGTTAGGTTCAACCTTCTTTTTGTCCTTTTTGTTTCTTTTTTTAACCAGGAGAAAGAGGTTTTCAGCGGCATAAGCTGGACTTTGTCGCCACTTGAAGACAAGATGTCATTAAATTTAAAAAAAAAGCATCTCTGTATCTCAAGGGACTTGATTCAGCTGTATGTAGTGAAAAATTAATGTATGGATTAAAAAAATCGTTTCTCCTGCTGGGATTCAAAAAAGGTATTTGTATTTTGCAGAGAATTCAGTAAAGTTACTGGCTTTCTTAGTTACCACTGGTTCCCTGGTGTGCTTTCTATTGCCTTCAGTGTGTATTGTATGTGTCTCTCTGTAGCCCTTTCAAACATCAAACACACGCTATCAGATAAAAACAAATGCAATTCACATTATATTGTACAAATTACATATAATCGGATGTAAAAAGATGGACCAAATCAATGTTTGCAGAGTTTGAAGATGGAACAAACTAGATCACCTAGGACCACACTAAATCGCCTAGAACAAATAGCTGTAAACGGTCTCCTTACAGACCTACAAACGTCTTACAGACCTGCAAACGCCTTACAGACCCACAAAAGTCTTACAGACCTACAAGCGTCTTACAGACCCACAAACGCCTTACAGGCCTACAAACGTCTTACAGAACCATGAACGTCTTACAGAACCAAGACAAACTGCTTCCCATTCATGATCATCTGTAAAAATGGTTGTTACATTTCTAAGTGTCGACTGGACATCAGTTTGGTTTTAAAACAAATTCATCATGAAATTAAAGAACGGCTACAAGATTATGATGCAGAATATCAGATATATTTCAAAGGTACATATGCTATATTACAAATATATAGTATAGTTTTTACACACACACACACACACACACACACATATATATATATATATATATATATATATATATATATGTGTGTGTGTGTGTGTGTGTGTGTGTATACAGTATATACATACACACACATCTTGTATCAGTTTAGGTTCTAGGAATAAGAAAACCTAGAAGAAACCACTAATTTTGGTACAAGGCAGCTCACAGGGTGCTCAGAATAGAACAGATTTGCGCTTTATATAGGCAATGTTTATAGACAACTTTCCAAAATGTATTATACGTACGAAAACATCCTACCCTCCGAAATAACAATATTCTTGCAGCGTGGCTGTGGACTTTAACCTACAAATGCTGATCTGTGTGAGCGCTTGTGGCTTCACATTCCACTCTAGCGTTCTCTTGCCAGCGCTCCGTTACTTTTAATATCTCCCGAATAACCTCAAATTGGGCTCGGCGAGAAGGGGAAACAGACGTATTAACGCATTTCTCTCGTTCTCACTCAGCAGTCACGCGGAGCGAGCATGTTCTCGCCCGCCGCGTGAGCCGGCAGGATGTGGAGTGCCACAGGCCTCTGCGGGGAGCCACCTCAGCCTGCTGACTGAGGATTGGTCACGCGCCGTAGCCCTAACTTCGCCCTAACCGGCAAAGCAAAACACAGAACTGACTTCAGATCAGTCCTAAATGGTCGCTCTGTTGTAGCAGCGTCCAGATGTGCCGCTCCGGCCTGATGCCGCCGTCAGGGACCACACAGGCTGGGGACCCACCGCACGCCCACCCACACACTGCCTAGTGTGTGGGCACCACAGAGGCAGGCCAGGCCGCCGGGGGAAACATCTGTTGTGTGCCTGACCCTGGCTTTAAGGACCTTAATAAGTAGTATTAAGATTGTAAAGTTCATCTTGTAAGCTGACAAAACAGGCCGATATAGTTAAACTACAGGGTGATGAGTATTGAGTCACTGGGTGATGAGTATTGTCAATTTCAGCCAGGCTATTCTCAATAGAAGTCTATAATGCATTGTTTTATGTACCACATTACATAAATTTGTGCGACTTAGGTTTTAGTGAATGTTTGTGACCATTCAGCTAGACGTCAACAAGTATAACACATCAAGGCTGGACCTAATCATTGAATGAAATATATTGAGGTCCATGTGTAAGAGTACACTAATGAAGTAAGTTCAGTACAGAAACCCAAAGCCTATTTAATAGCACAGAAAACCAAAAGCTGACTTTACACAGGAACGATTATTCATATAGAGTTTGATAAATGAAATATCGGTTTCCAACCTATTATTTCAAGTGCTATTTTAGAATACTCTAATTCTCTGAAAATAGGGTGACTGCCAGTCCTATTTGAAATTCTGACATTCTCTGACTGTAAAATGTTGGTTCTGAGTACAAGTGGGCTAGAATTTCCGTGACAGCTATGTTCCAGTAAATATTGTTTTAAATTTTATGTTCCCTCAGTTTTGTTAGCTAAGCATAAACTCTCTCTCTTTCACTCTCTCTCTCTCTCTTTTGCTCTCTCTCTCTCTCTCTCTCTCTCTAGCTCTCAATCAGATAAAGACGAAGCAGAAGAAAACATGACTAAGTGTTTTATTCTGCTTGAGTGGTATATTCCCACTGAGATATCTACAGCTGAACTCCGTGCTCTCCTACCCACCCTGCTTTGAGAGATGCCTTAAGCTCGTACACAGGGGGCCCTGATTTTTGGACCCATGACTAGATTTCACATTGGCCCCCAATGAAAGAAAAATGTGCCTGATATTCTGAGAATTTGTAAGGCTGCTGTCAATCTCAGGCCCTTTGAATAATTCTAACCCCCATATGGTTATGAGGCAAGGATATGTATGGAAATATTCAGGTTATTATTCCCAGATAATGATGTAGGTTAGAACTGCAGGTTACATGACTAATGAAGAAGATTTCAGTGCAAAGACCAGTACTGGTAATGGTATTGAAATGTTACTAAAACACACCTGGATGTGGAATATATGTTAAAAAGGAGATTCTATTATGTTCTTAAATTGTTTATAATAGTCTTTTTTCACATAGTACAATGAAAAATGCCAAATGGGTCTCGATAAACCTTCAAGCTTTAAAAAATGAGGCTTCTATCACCTCTTTGTTATATGTTACTACATATCATGCAAATTGGCAAACACCTGTTACAGTAATACTAAATTCAGCAACATAACATTTATATAATACTTTTGAGGAGAATTGACGCATATAAGAAGAGCTCATCTGATAGATTTTAGGTGTTTCTCTCTTCATGCCCAGTATTGTACAGCACAAACATAAACATACACAAAGACCAAGATGTCTGATAAAAAAAACATTAAGGACTTTAAAATATCCAGTCATTACAGTAGTTTACTTATACCCAAATAGGGGATGGTATGCAATAGTTTAACTATAACCACATAGGGAATGGTATGGTATCTTCATCAATATGATTTACTACACATTTGCACCTTTTGCTCTATATGGAAATTCCAATAAATATATATTTTTTATTTATATAGGCACACACACACAGACACATTGCTCCACTTAAATCTGAATCTATATCTGTTCAGTTCACCTTTTCTGTCCACAATGTCCATTATTGTTATTAGTTTATTGTTTGTCTTCTTTTGTTGAAAATATCATGCATGTGTACAACTACTAGTGCAATTTAATACTCACCGAAAATGCCTTAATTGGAATAGCATTCGTCTTTTGAGGGTAATTGTTGAGAGCTGACAAGTACGTACTATTGTATTATTGTATATTTTAAGGTAAAACTTGCTTTCCTGTTGTGAACTTCATTTGAACTTTACAATAGTATGGGGTTAAAAAGATAATTTATTAGGAGTCCACAAGATGGCGCCATTGCTGATGTTTTCACTCACAAAACCTTGGGCAAACAGAGTGTCTGCCACAAGGGGGCAGTGTGGATACAGGATTCTCGATCAACTCTCAAGGAAAACGTCAGTTTAGTAGATGCCTAATATCACCAGAGAACTCATAATTTATTGCCACCGGCATGTTTCTCTGGCTGCACAATTTACAAACTAGAAAATAATCGCGGTGATTTTACCAGGATCGAGATAGAGACTGGGTATCTGAGAAAAAATAATAAACAAAATTAATTAGAATAAAAAAGGGGAAATTTATTCCTTTTCCTCGATCATAAACATTACTTTTTCAAAGTATTGCGCAATCGTGATGGGTGAATTGTTAATCTAGATGTCTCCCAATTGTCAGCTTGCTAACATGGTACGTTTAAAATAAATATAGCCTAAACAAGCTTCATTTCAGTAATAAACAGCTGACAAATGTCCACTTTCATATATGAATCCGTTGTAAGTAAGTCCAGAAAAGTTGTACTAAAACACTCATGTGTGTAAAACACTCATAAATCTTTTAAATATCCATAAAAATATTACATCACCGACTCAAACATTTCATGCTTTGTAATAAAAAAGTGTTCTTTTTCTGAATTCCTTTATTTTCCATACACCAGAAACAGACATTAAATGGAGACAAAGTTGCAGTTGTTTACTTACACGAACGTCCAAATGTTTTTAAATATAACTTCGTTATAAGACTGGAAAAAAGAAAGAAAGAAAGAAAGAAAGAAAGAAAGAACAGATCATCCGGTGAATAGTGGAGAACTCGCACAATTCTTGCCTCTGTACAAATATGTGACTGTACAATTCCAAATAGCTTAACAGACAACTCCGTAGAAAAAGAGAAGAAGGCTATAGTAAAAAAAGAGCATTAAATGTTAACTTTAGTAACAATCGGTAGTGAATACGGGTTTTGACGATAGTTTTCTATAGTAAATTGGAACCGCGGAGCACAATAGAATTAGAATATAGACATAGAATTATGTCGGTATGTTATTATATGGAATCAATAGATGTCTGCGTTACTGTAAGCCAGATCATGTCTGACAAGCTCCGATATGTCCCTTGGGTCTAACCGTTGTGATATAAATATAATGGAAATTCTTTTTCCATCCTGTTGCACAGGAGTGAACATGGACCGGTAAATATTTTATCCATCTACAGTACCCTTTTTTGCGGTCTGTGGACTTGGTTTTTCTCTTTACTCTTTACAACTCTTTACATCGTCTCAAACTAAATTCAATCACTTTTTTTATCATTTACATTTTAACGTCAGGATCTAGGAAGTATTATCAATCTATCTACGTTCCACAAGCGATATAAGTAGCTGATATAATTGGCACGACCGTTATAGGAACCTATACTGCTCCGTGCTGATTATCAGCAAAATGAATCAAACATGTTTGAAATATCGAATTCGTAAACATACGTATTTAAGTTACATACATAGAGGAGGTTCATATATTTAAGACTAGAAATCAGTGAAACACATCCGGTAAACTCAACAGTATGTTAAGATTCTTAGCAACATTTTGCTGTTTTAAGATGATCTCACTGGATTCTAGAACAATCTTTTTTTTCATTTTGACATCTGTTATGTTTTCTGCAGTGTAAGTAAGACAGCGAGGTTTGATGCATGCTGTCTGATGAATCAGTACCGACATTTCTTAGCTCAAGTGTATGTTTGCAGAAAATGGCTGTCTATTATATAGCTCTATTTACTCGATATATGAAATATTACATACATTTTAAACAATAATAATAATAATAATAATAATAATAATAATAATGAAGAAGACGAAAAACAGTTTGGTCTAGTGTCCAGGTTCCAGATAATTACACATATATCTCATAAAAGAAATATTTATCGAATATTGCAGCACACCTGAATAATTAATTTTTTTGAGTTTTAGAAAAGAGTATAATTCTTTCTAACATTATGGTACAATACGACCTGCTAACGAAAAGGACGTTCGAACGCTTTGTGATCTAAGTTCGACATGAAATATCACTCGGACTAAGTCTGTTCTAAAACAGAATTAAAATGGTTGCTATTACACTTAATGCAAATAATACGAAATGTATTTTGGAGCCCGTCCAACAGTGTTGGCAAGTAAGATATATACTTGATTATTTGAGATTTTATTTGCCTTTAAAATTAATAATACCATAAACAATCCTACTTCACCACATAAGTAAAATAAATAAGTAACCTATTAATTAATTAATGAATTGTTGAGTGCAAATGCTTTATGTCCGTATTGTTTCTTTCGTCAAATCGCTCAGAATTTCCTTACTTTTCTTACATGGGCATCAAAGGCACGTGCTTTCTGTTCTCTTTGACCAGAGCTCCCACTAGGTGTCGCCACCGGAACTTTTTTCGAGTGACTCAGATTTAATTTTCAAAAAATTGGAAATAATTTGGAGCCACACGAATTACAAAAATAGACTGGATTGTTGATTATTTGTGTGATAGATAAACGAAATATTTATATTTTATATAGCTAGCAAAATCTGACCAAATACTTTTTAATAATAACACCGATCTACGCACCGTCCTTTTACACAAAGAATATGATCACATATAAGATATTAAATAAATAAAAGACAAAGAAACAAAGCCGACTGCAAAGACGTGATTGCCAAATATACATTTTATCTTGTTATCTTACGACTGGAGCTGCTACCTATGTTGGTTCTGCTACCTATAATTGGTTCTGCTCTTATTCTAAGGTGTATATAGACATGTTGATACAAATAAAATACTGCATGCGTTATGAAAAACAATAAATCGTTAAATCGGTACATAGCTTAATAATTTAACAATAAACAACGAAATAATGAAATCGTGAATTTACCCAAACACCCACCCACACACACACACACACACACACACACAAAGCTTTGCAGTGACTACAATGCCTCCATGCCTTCCAACCACGTTAATAATCTTACCTGGTATTGTGAAAATACTCTAGGCCTATGTATATTTCTATCCATCTAGTTACAGTACGCCTACTTATTGCACGTTTGATGGGACGCAAATTCCTTTAAACGAAAGTTTATGTTTAAAATAATAGCTTGATGAAAGAGATGATTTGAATAACAAGCTACAGCGTGGTTTTACGTTTCCTCTGAGCCAACCCAAAGATTTTTGTTCATTACTGAATATTATAAAACAGTGACGTTTACTCCATCTGAGCAAATATATTGTGAATAAGAACATTTAAGGATGTTAGGTGGAAATCCTCTTTCAAAAATGACTTTGGGTGACGCGAGGAATTCTACACTTGACAATTTGAGCTAAATTAACATCAGTGCAATGAGAGCGACTAGAAGAGGCGCAATATTCTTAATGGTAAGCCAACCATGACGCCCATGTATCCTGTGCGTGCACGTACACCCAGCACAGACTCGTTTCAAGGCGCTACACGTAATAATTTCGAATGTGACTGAATATATCCGGACAAGACTGTAGAAGCAGTTAATTGACTACTGCTGACAATGGGCTAAGCAGTTAGTGAAATGTCTGCCGCTTATCTGTTCCGGCGAGTAAAATCCCGGCCTCTGTATTTGTTTGGCTAAGTATAAACAAGCATGCTTGTCCCAAATGAAACAAAAAAATGACGAGAGTTCATTTACGCGGAATATAACACTGGATGGAAAATACAAAAGTAAAAAATCAAAATAGATAGTGAAAATAATAGATGTAATAGACAGCAATGATGCGATTCAACGATTCGATTTTTTTAAAAGTTTGAATTCGTATTGTAATTGCATTGTAAATATGCATCACTATGGTAATGCTAGTCCAGCCTTGTTGCACACAGGCGTAGCCCGTCTCTCACCAGCACTATAGAACTTCGATGTGGAGAGAATGGATGGTGTCGGGAGATAACTAGCTTACAACTAAGTTCAGTTTCTCTTGTGGACAAGAAAATGCAATCGGGTTACCCAAAATATGTTTAAGACCAACAACATACGAGCATATGACAGCACGTGTTTTGATCCGCTGGGAGTAAATCTTTACGTGTGCCCGTCTGACCACTTCTATTGGGTGCCAGACCAGCTGAGCAGTTCGGAGCAAGGTTCACAAGATGAAGAACAGGCACTTTACCAGTAGGAACTAGGAGTGAGCGATGCCCATGATTGCGCAAATAAAAAAAAAAGTTCTGGAAATGCTTGTTGGCTCGAACGAGAGCGCAAATTTAGCTTAATAATTGACGACGGACATTAATGGTGGCTTGAAGGGTAAGTGCGTCTACCGGTCAATAATGTCTCTGATAATGACAAGTTAAATGGGACAGTTAGGGGCTAGCAGAACGGGTTCATGGTTTGACGAGGCGGTTTCCTATTACCAGAGGCTACGACACAGGCTAATCCATATGTGCTGCAGCTTGTGTTTAAACTAAGAATACTTGGGTATAGCCAATAAGCCAACGTGGGTCATTTGGGCTAGTCTGCCGATTTATCAAAGACATGCAGTTGTGCTGTTATAGCCGCCTAATGCAGCTGTGGCGTGCAAACACCCTATCTGGCTTATTCGTTTCCCATATCTGGGCTACTTTTAAGACTCTTAAGTCTTTGAGTACTTGTGCAAATGAAAGCATCGTCAAATGTCAATTTCTTAAGAAGGCCTATATATTTAGGATATCTTAAACTCTAATGAAAGATGAAGTGAAAATATGTATTTCGTTAGTAAAACGAAGATTGTATTTTTGTTGGACTAGCGGTCTTTGTTCGTATACAGTGAATGTGAATAATTGCTATGCAGTAGTACAATATTTGAGTCAGTAAACCGAGATGTTATAATGACATATTTGAAGGTCTTTGTTACCTTTCACGTTATTAATACCGAAATATATGGAAACAAATAATTTCACACAGAAAAATGAACATCCTTAAGTCAACCTACCGCGAGAAAATACGAGGAAATAAAATTAAATATATACACAACGCAGCCAACGCGAATGCAAAAGAGATGCAAATATACCTTTTACATATGCATCATTATTAAAAATAATACACATGCTGAAACCAACTGCACCGATGCCGTATGAATGGCCGAGCGGCGTCTCATTATGCACGGGCGATTTCTCTGCGAAGAATCTCCGCTTCCTCACTGCATGGTCCCGGATTCGAAGGTACATGGTAGAGATGCTGAGAGCCTCGCCACAAAAAACAAACAAACAAAATACATATATTCTCTCCAAACAGAAACGAACCACCTCGGAGCCGACGGGGGAAATTACTCCGACTGCTGAAAGAAAGGCTATGTAAGGGGATTTGCATATTTGATGCACTAATTTCCTTGATGTATTTAAATATGGCTGCACGTAGCAGATATGCTTGTCTACGTCACTGGACGTGACCTCGTTGTTAAATCTAAACGTGAATCCGTTTTAGTCAACGCCTGCAATAATGAGGAATTAGAACAAGAAATACAATTGCAGGGTGTAACGTCATATAAACTTTTTTATTTTTTTTACTTTTTTCTCATTTAAACTTGAACTTCATTCTGTACGCATCATCTGCTTGTATATAAGTATTAAAAGGTTAATAATAATATGATGATAATTATTATTATTTTGTATATTATTATATATTTATATTATTATATATGTTAACATGTCGGCTGGTTTACTGGTAAAAAAAAAGTTTTTTGTAAGGCCTCGTGTGTTTGTGTATGTCAATGTGTGTATTAGACAGATTGACAGACAGAGAGAGAGAGAGAGAGAGAGAGAGAGAGAGAGAGAGAGAGAGAGAGAGAGAGAGAGAGAGAGAGAGAGCGAGCACCTAAAAACCTTTTTAATATGAACACAGGAGCCCTTGCTTGGTTTATTACGACGCAAGTTAGATTTTTCACTTGGATTCTTAAAACCTCTTTTTTTATAGCTTTCTTTTGATAGCAAGTTTTCCCTGTGCTAATAATGTCCTCTCTGTGTTAAAGACAGCAAATGCGTTCCGTCAGTCAAATCGTGTTGGAGAGAAAAGCTCGGAGCAAATTCATTACTGCAGTCAATCCGTAACCTGGTCTGGGAACTGGAGGCTAGTCCACGCCAATAGACGAACAATACCTCCTCAGTTCAAGTCCAACAAAAGACCTGGCGAACTTGTTTGAATTTCAGAGCACGTCCTTTCTCTCATAGAGAGAGGTTCTGCCCCCTCCCCGAACACCCCCTCAAAAAAAATATTCATGCCAACCGTCTCCGCTCAACAGTGCACTTTTCCATTTGGTGCTGTAGACAAATAGGTTATGGGAAACTTCTCTACCCCTCCTCTCTCTCCCCAGCTCGCTCTCGCCCACTCTCTCGCGCTTATACAGTCTCTTACTCTCTCGTGTGCGTGGACTATGCCTCTGCAAGTACCAGAGCAACCGAAGCACGCGTAATGAACTGAGTATTAGCGGCAATTTTAAACGAAGTACTCGCTATGGACGCCGGCGTGTTAGCGAAACAGCCTTTTGCACTGCGGGAATTGATACCGATCGCCTTGACTTCGAGGTTATTTGAAAGACATTTGGAGAGAGTGAGTACGTCTGAAGACATTCCTCCTTCATTACTGATATTTGACAGTTTCTCTTCCGTTTAGGCCATTAGATTTCTCTAGTTTCTAGTTTCCTTGTGAACTTCCTCAAGCCCGCTTTTTGCGGGGATTGCGTAAATAAAGAACTTTCCAGTGTTATCGAAATGTTGCCGTGCAAATGTGATACTGAGATGTGGGCGCAGCGCGCCTGTACATCTCGGGGTGTTTTTAATTAATAGTAAAGGGACAGCGAAGGCTACGTCCATAGTAACAGGCAAAGTAGAAGTCTCTTGCCGAGGTGCAATCCTGTGAGAACAACATGTGATCATTAGCGAAAGTGCAGATGACGAAAAATGACTCAATAATTTTACATACCATCGTTTCCTTCCCGAAAGGTGTCCATGGCCAATGATTGGTTACTCAAAACAAAATAACCTGACCGGGCCTATGGTTCTGATTGTAACAATTATTGACAAACTGTTTGACATTTTAAGCAGATTATCGACTGCAGTTGTGGAGATCAGTATACATGTAATTCAGTAATTGCGTATGATCATTTTCTCTAACTTATTAGTTTTCGGTTTTATGATATTGCGATATTCGTGATGCTGTCCATCTGCTTTCGCGTTTAACTGTCAGTGTGTTGTGCTTCTAAGATGGGTCAGACATTTTGATGTGTCTTTGCTACATCGTACTGATTTGCACAACGAAACCTTTGGGCTTCATTTAAGATCTGGTATGTTCTCACAGCTCTTATAGGGTCATGCTGCTCTCAAATATGGTTTTGGGCTTTGTTATAACTGTCCGTTTTGTTAGAGATATGTAAGACACACATTTGCAAAATGCTTTGTAACCACCATATTTTGTGTGTAAATTGCTCCTATCGGACAAAACCGAGGCAGTAGAGACGAGCTGACTGCGGAATTTGAACATATGGACGATCAGTTGCTTTCCCGTGATGTAGGCTTCTGTTAGCTGTGCTACGGGGCCTGCGACTGTCCAGGACAAGTGACGGAGGCCGTTTTTATATCGCTCTCGTAAGCCAGTTCAGTCAGAGATCCATCATAACTAATTAAATCTATTTTGGCTTTTCCCTCCAGAAAAATTGAGTAGTGGATGACCAAAATTAGGGCTCTGAAATTATATCTCGCAGGACCGATGTAGAGTGGGAAATTGATGGCAGTTGTGTAGCCTACTTCAGGTCTGGCGTTAGCTATCTGGCCCCTGCACTATTATTTGGATAAATGCTTCAGGGGATATGTTTTATATGAGGATAATGGAAGAAATAGCATGGAATAAAAAGCCTGTCTTTCTATAGTTGCATGATATCGGTGAGCCCCAGTTATGCTGTATGTTCTATGATACAATGCCTGATAGATGTTCAGGTATTTTAGGTGCTGTTGTATGTTCTGAAAATGAATTGAGGACACATGTACCGGACAAGTGATCAAGGACATTTTATTGTTTTCCCACGTTTACCATGCTGCCCCCTCTCGAGCGCCCCCAACACACACATACACACGCGCACACACACCGTATTTATAACTAACACGCGCGTACACACACACACGCACGCACACACACACACACATACACACATAGAGGGATAGAGTATGAATTATTACGGCGACATTGCAGGATACCAACCATCACGTGGAATTACGGTCAGTTCGCGTAAACTTCTGTTGCAAAATGAACCATATGGTTCCACACAGATTATTCTTATTGTTAGAATACAAAAAATTATATCTTGCCACAAAGGGCAAATAGCACATCGTTATGGGAATCTATCTGAAAATAGGAATGGTCACACTAAAGATCGATGTTACAATGCCACAGCCTATCTAACAATAACAGCATATAAAAATCGCCATTGTTTATCAACTCACGGTGCACGACGCATCCTTATCCGTATACAACCAGGCCAAGACACATAGACAACTAGACACATGGACACATCCTCTATACACTCTATACACTGGACTTGCCTTGTTCCCCGACTCAAAATATATATATACAATTTGTCTACCTGGCGAGAAATATATATATATATATATATATATATATATATATATATATATATATATATATATATATATATATATATATATATATATATATAATAGAAATCTTCATCTTCAAGAAGAGCTGCATTGTTCTCAGACAATATCTCCCCCTCTGCGCTGGCCGATGTCGCATCCCTTCCACATCGTTGGCAAAATATGCCTACAGAATAGGTGCGCGTGGCAATGGCGCGGGAAGATTGCAGCCTCATCGTGCACGAGGGATGCAAACGGCCCTCCTCATTTAAAATGACATCATCATTACCTTGGCACTCCCGCGGTCCGAGACCTTTGACCTTCTGTGGTTGGTCCAGATTTTGGTAGTGGATGCCCGTCCCCTCCCCTTATTCCCCCCTGCTCTCCGAGATGGCCCTTTTCCTTCTTTCACACCGTTCATAGAAGGAAGGAAGCGGAGCGGGATTCTCCCTCTCGTCGCTAACGGCAGCATACAGCGATCTAGGGTATTACCGCTTTCCACCGTGCCCTGCTTGATTCGCGCCGACAACCTGCCACCCCTCGTCCAAAAAAAAGCGAGATCTCTCCATTCAGTGGCGAAACAAACGCGATGTTATTCTTATGTACACTTTTCCTCTGGAATCGGATTTCTCCTTTGTAACCTCACCGCTGGATCCGTGGGATATCTGTCGCTGCCTCCACAGTCTAACAGAACCAAAGGAGCCTTTTGTGATATTGAGGGGGCAATTTGCAATGCAAATGAGGGCCTGTGTAAGGATGACTGCACCTTACTCGTCGTTGGCTCACTGCTCTGATATTATTTTATGTAATCAAAGTGTCTGAGGGATTATGGCATAGCCTATAATTTGTGATTTTTGACCTTTGAAGATACCGATATTTAGCTGCACTTTGCAGGCATAATGCATTTTAATCAACGAGGACAACACTGGATGACTTCAGAAATTAAGGAGTTCGGTGGCTGTTTTATACTGATTTTACAACTTCCTTATTTGGATTTGCACAACTCAAGACAAGGAGATCTCTGGATTACTGTCATGGAATTGGAAGCGAGTTGTTATCTTTGGTTATCTAGCTGTATGAGTGTGTTGGTCGTCATAAAGCTAGATAACCGAAAGTAAAAACTGCCTCCAGAAACATCGAGCCGATTGGATGCTTCATAATTTAACGACATTAAGGGGTCCATTGCTAATGTATTTCTTATGTTTTGTGGAGTATTCTTAGTTATAGAGGATGAGTTAAAATGTTAAAAATCTCTCTCTTTCTTGTTTTTATACACATAGCAATATTTGTTTGTTTGTTTGTTTCTTTATTGTCTCATGAAATTAGCAAAGTTAAAGCAGTGATAAAGGTTCCGACTTTAAAATCACTAATCGAACCTGTACAAAGTGACAAGGCTACTGCAAACTGACATTTTACAGAACCCACGTGCGCCTCCCCTCTTTTTTTATTTCAGCTTGGTTGCCTTTGGCCAGGAAACGGCGCTGGTATCCCAAACAGAAATAATTAGGACATATGCAGAGCTGACAAAAATGAAAAGGGGTGGGCGCGTGGGAGAGCGAGGGGGTCGCTCCTCCTTAATTGATTCCGTTAAACGGAGCGCAGGAGATGTGAACGACTGGACGCTCCCATTCCCACGCTCGAGGGCAAGCGGCAGTGCCACAGCCCAATCCGAATATGACAGACAGAGCCGACGGGGCTGTGGGCTTTGGAGGGAGAGGGTGGGGCGACATAGGTCATGAAAAGACGTCAAGTGCACCCGACTCATCTGCATCACTTTAGAAAGTAGCGACGGTCCCAGCCTCAGCATACAGGCGCGGGCCCCAAAGTAGTAACGGTTTTAAATGCGCAGTGAGTTGCCATGCATGGTATAAATCGGTTATAAACGTGACAGTGGAGGCCTAATGTAATCATGTTTGAAGAAGTTTTTTTTTCTCCTGTAAAATTACTTTGTTGTTCATTTTTGAGCAAAGCTCAAACGCAGACTGTAGAATAAAGGACTACGATAGACCACAGGCTTATTGAAAAGATGACATCACCACTATTGTGTTCTCATTTGTATTTGGACTTGAGAACTGTGAGATTTTCCTTTATTTGGCCTGGAAGCCTTTCATATTGTTTATATTTCCCCAACACTTTGCCGCTTAAATCTAATCTGCTGCTGTGGGAAGATTCATTCAGAAAGCATTATTCAAAGATTCTGTTGTGTTTAACAGGCCTTCGTAATGTGAAGAGTTAATTTTTTAAACCAAAATGTGAAATGTGAAATTCGGCGTGTTAAATACATAATTGCAAACTGAAGTTGTGAAGTGATAATCTCTTCATAAAAAACAGCCTTGTATTTGACATGGGCTAAGGCATATTACTGAATAACCTGTACATTCCCCAAACTATTATTAATATTATTATTATTATAATTTTTATTATTGAGATTTTCCAAAGCCTTTGGTGTTCTACGTTACACTAAACTGTAAACTGTAGCCTTCATCTGACGGGAGAAAAAAAATTCATCGGCTTTGTCACACACGAAACAAACAAGAGTATCTGCTACTCAGCCACCAGTCTGTGAAGGGATAACCTACAATATCGGGTGATTACCCAGTGCCTCGGAGAAAATCTGAGAACGCGAAATAGTGCTGCAATGAATATAACTGGTATTCACTGCCGATTGTAATTGCCGTTTAGTCTTTTGAATGGAGTCATTGTTTTCAGCACCTCGCGTGTCATTTCGTGTTAAGAAATCGATTCAAGTTGACTAACTAAATTTACTTGTTATCTTGAACTTGAAAGATGAAGGAATGTAGAAATAGCTTTTAATTCGTCTTGTTTCTTTTTACTGCAGTGAAATCTAATGTGTTTAAGATGTGTTTTTATTTTAGAACAGCATGTTCACCTTCTCAGAACCTTGGCTATATTTCCTGTAACACGTGAAACATTTGTAGCCCCTACCAGTCATGCACATTTGATGTTATGTTATCAAATCTTTTGATGTCATCAATTATTTATTTATTTGTTTATTTATTTATTGAAGTCTATGCTGACCAGCACTTCATTTTACCTAGTCTAATCAAGGCATGTAGGCATAGGGGTTAGAAAGTCACTCAATCTATTCAAAATGTCACTGCCGCAATTTAATGCAGGGATGTACCACAGAAAGGTTGTGAGTGGTCTGGAATCTCTGCAAATCATATTTGAAGTAGTCTTTCATTATTGCAGTGCCTCACGCCTTGAGTTGATGGAAATGGGTCACGTTTCTCAAGGATATTAGCATTCCACAAAGACAGAGTATGGCCTGTGTAGAATAGTTACTGGTGTGACTGACATGCTTCTCAGAAAAAAATGTAGGCTGGAATTTCAGTTAAGGTTTATGAGGATCTGCCCAAGCAAGGCAGCTGTCAAATAGCATCCGGAGGTTCGTTTAATTTCAGAACGTTTGTCCAGATTTTTATTATTTTTTTTACAGGGAAAAAAAACGAGAAAAAGATTAGCGGCTTTGCATTCTCTGTGTCTAGTGTAGATTATATGTATACATATGGCAGTGTTCTGCATGTTCGGCTTGCATAGCTGACATTAGGCTGTAACTGCACGAGTATGAATATTGAACGCAGTGGGCTTCTCTGTATGAAAGGTTTGCTTGATTGTGTGTGTCTGTGTGTGTGTGTGTGTGTGTGTGTATGCACGCACACACCCTTGCATGTTTGTGTGTGTCTTAGGCACATTTACAGTGCATGGAAAAAATCCTGCCTTTTGATTGGCTGAGTAGTATAACCATGGCGACCGAGGCAGCTTATCAGTATTCATTGGGTGAGCAATCTTCATATTTTGGACTACCCAGCTCCCCTCAACTGCAAGGCCTTATGTCTGTCTGCAGTGCTGGCTTTGATACCGCGGGGCCTCCAACAGCTTATAATCAGCATTTAGACCTTCACTAAGTGTCGATGTTTGTTTAAAAATCAGTTTAAGATTGGACCCTCTCTATGCCAGCTTAAGGGAAAAGAAATTAATGAAGGTCTCCGTGATACTGCATGTTAAATGGTTTCTTTCCTGTAGGTAGTCCAATAAGGTTAGATATGTTGCTGAATGTCAAGTTTTAATTGACTGTGTCTAGGTCAGTGCCCAGAGATGAGTACATGGCAAATTACAGAAAAGCATGTTTGTGAATTTTTAATTGCTGTAATGTAATAAGGCGTAATGAGTGTAATCATAGGAACTTTGCTGTAATGTCGTTACATCTTGGACATAATATCCACAGTATTACGCCTACAGAATAAAGCCATTATTTTTGTGCGTGGCCCAGTTCGTTCACTTTCTCTGCTTTTTAACACCAAGCAGAGTAAGGAACCTCAATCAAACCACTGAGCTTTGTAGTCGGAGAGATCATTAATATCACATATATAACATGGGCTCAGGAAGACATGTAGCTTTGGTAAATGTTTAAGTGTCTTAGAAAAGTAGTGTGGTGAAGGATGAAGAGACATGTTGGAATTAAATCTTTATGATCGTTGCTATCGCATATAACGTGGTTCCAGGGTGCCGTGTGGATGCTGTCATGTTAAATGCATTGAGGTGTTTTTAAAAACTAGCTAAACAAGGTTGCCTGGAGACACTTGTGTATTGTATGTGCAGCAAATCTGTCTGTTCACAATGAGCGTGAATGTTTTCCTGTGTGGGGAGCCTTAAATGAACTAGGTGATGGTTTAGTGCTCTTAAGTTTGTCAGTGGTAAGGTTGCCTGGAGTGGAAGTATTAAACAAGCAGAAGGCAGTGAGACGCTGTGCAACGCCCCGCCTCTTTTTGCTCGGATTCTTGTCACATGTACATTGCTTTTCCCATTGGTTGGTGTCGCTGTGGCAACAGGAGGTGACCTCACAGTGCGCATGCTGCGAGTATGCGAAAGCGAACGTGTGAGTGTGTGTGTGTGCGCATGCACGCGTGCATATGTGTATATGTGTGTCTACATGCATGTATCTCAGTTAGTCCCTGATTCTGTATGAATGTGCAAAATGAGAATCTGTTTGCGTGTGTGTGTGTGTGTGTCACTTTCTCTCTCAACATGTGCTACACAATGGCTCAGTTCCCCGTTTCTCTTTGGTGAAATCTTGATTCATCACACTAGGACGCAGCCAAGCATTTTACATCTGACGTGACGCTCTCTCATGTTTCAAGAATATTGGGGAAGAACACTCAGGCCATCTCAGTACCACATCAGCAGTATAAAATAACACAGTACATGTGGACGCTCTCATGCTTGAAACACAAATTGTCAATGATAGTTACTGCATATTGACTGGACGATCAAATCCATATCTTATATATTCTGTAAGAAACACAGGAGCAGGACCAGCATTTACTGCCACTGGCAACTGGTTATGCATTCCCTCGAATGATTAACCCTCCTGTTTTCTTCGACATCTGATCACTTGCCCATTCATCACGGTTTTGCTCACCATTAGTATTAATTAGACTTCCCGTAAGTAGCAGTGAAAACGATCCCGGTAGAAGATAAAGGCGCAGTGTGGTAGGAGCGTTTAAATCCGTTCTTACACAACATGGCGGCGAGCGGGAGTTTTGCAGGAACCCAGACGGATGATTTTAGTCCGTTTTAGGTGCTCGGCTGTTCCAGCCCTGGAGAACGGTCTCACCATCAACACCAGCTTGGCTGCCATGTCCTGATTCGTGCCGCGCGTGTGCGCGCTGCTGGGTGATCGTGTGAATTGCAGAATGTTTGCTCAGAAACACCAACGCCACAGAGTCCGTCGAATCAAGGCAGCGAGTGTCTGTTAGCGCTGGTTGCGTAGCGTTCGACTGGCACCGGCAGGCTGGCTGCCTATTTGAATTCTTCTGCGGTCTGCTGAATTTAGCTTATGCAAATGCCCTCCTGCTATAAATAAATTACTAAAATTGCATTGAAATACCCCTCAAACCTGTCAGACGAAAGAGTCTAAATAATATATTTCATGCCGATGAATTATTTAGATGTATTAATTACAAATAACTGGTAGTGAGGCATAGGGTTGTTCTTAAAAAGGTTATACAGACTGTTCCTTTGTATCTGAAGGACCTGCAGTTAGCATTATTAAAAAACTAAGCTCATTCCCCCCCCCCCCTGTATTATTTGTAAGATGTGTCCACTAGCACAAATTAGCTTATGTGGGTCAGACAAATAAAACACTGCTATTTCACAGTTTTCATCACTTAAAGCTGCACTTCCACCAAAGCCCTAATTATGCGTGCTAAATTTAGGTGGAACGGATATAACAAGCACTGGGATCTGAACCCAGTAGCCGTCATCGGGTATGGAACGAATTGGCCCTGTGCCGTTTTGTGAACGGGTACTGTTAGCTCTGAATGCGCGGGGGCCGCAATTAAATGATTTAAGGGCTGCACCTGTCAGGGGCGCCGGCGGTGTGGCGTGGTGAGCGGCTCCCACCACCCCGTCACCGTGCTCACGCCAGAACCGTTGGCTTTTATGCAAATCTGACGAGCGCCCGCCTCATGCATATGCGCCGCCGCCCCTGAGCCACACGCTTAATGTCCTTATTAGGCATGGGGGGAATTAAAAATTGATGGTCGGAGGGAAGGGTAGGCCGAGGGTGCCCCTCGATCCGCCCGCGTTCGTGGTTTACGCTCCTCGGACAGAGGAGGAGGAAGAGGAGGAGGAGGAGGCCAGGGCAAGCCACCGCGCACAACCGCCTTTTTCAAGGTGCCACCATCTTAAAGGGCTTAGCGGCGGCGAGCAAGCGGCAGAGGGGCGGACCTAAAATGTCCGCTGGCACAGGCTCGCGCGCCGCCCCCGCCAACCACGCTGGCCACCAATTACAAAATTAGCCGGCGCGGCTGCCGCGCCCACGCACAGGCCCGTCACCTCATTAGCATGCATAGACGTAGCGGCATCCTACCCACCCCCTCCTCCCCCCCCCTCCCTGTCCGCATTACTGTCAGCTGCATATTCGAATGGCTCGTGGCTACGGTGTCTTATCCCCCCGTGCAACACGTGCACGACGACCCGGCGCAGGGCGGAACCCAATGCGCTTTATCGCACTCCGCATTCACCTATAGCGCCGCGCGGACTCCGGGAATTCCAAATGAATATTTATCGGGGCCGGTGCTGAGCTGTGGCCTGTGGCTAGGGCCTGGGTAAGCCATTACATCTATATTTAAATCCGCGGGCTTAAATCGGGCTCGCGCTAAAGATGAAGTCACGCCCACATCGCTTAATGGGTGGCAGTTTCGGGCCTGATAACGCTGCCCTGCCTATCTGACACCGATTGCCTCGGAAAAGGCCCCAAACTGCCTCTGACGGCCGGTCTGTTCCTCTATTTCTTTGCTGAAGTCGGGCTGCTTCCGCGTCTGAGTCACGGCTCGTCCGAGCAGGCCTCTCTCCGCCACACTGCCGTCCCTGGCCATCCGGGCCCAAGGGCCCGATCTTTCCCCTTGGGGCCTGATCCGCTCCAGGCATGTAATTGTTTCAAAGGTAGTTGCGTGAAAGGTGGTGGGGGGGGGGGGGGGTGGGGGAGGGGCAGACTGGGGGAGGTGGCTCCGCATCATTTGCATTCCCGCTCGTGTATTGGCCACAAATAAGCCCCAGTGTCCACCTCTGCCCGCCTCCATGCCTGCCCACGCATGCCCTGCCTCGAGCGTCCGTTTGAGTGCGCATGAATATGCAGGTGTGCGGAAAAAAAAAAGGGGGGGAGGGGGATTATGTTGGGGGAGGGTCTGCTTTGCACTGAGAGTATCCCTAAGTGGAGGTAGATGGCGAAAGGGGAAAAGAGATTAATAAAGAACAGGACAGGCACGCATCTCCCGCGCGTAGCCCAAGGCCGAGGGCCATTGTGGCCGGCGGCGGGTAATTGCCGAGGGCTGAGGGGAGGCGGCGGAGTGTGGGCGCGGTGACGGGGGCTTCGTGTTCCACTTCCCGCCCTGGAATACGCTCCGAGCCGCTTTTAGCGCCTGCACTCGCGCCTACGGTCATTGCCGTAACGGAGCTCTTCCGGAAGGGGGGGTGGGGGGGCACTAGATCCGAGGTTGGAGGATGTTTCGGAGGAAACAAGCCACCGTGTCTGGGGAGCAGCCCTGTGCCGTTAGGCCGGGGTGTTATGGGTCTTTTGACATAGCTGGGCTTTTTGATCACATCGGGTGCTGCTGACAGTGATCGGTAATGATGCTAAACGTAGCAGCGTGGGCCGGGAGTCTTTTCACATGTATAGCAAATGTCATTTGCTACTCTCAGGTTTTTCCTGGTGCATAAGGGTGTGTGGTGTGTGTATAAGGGTGTGTGGTGTGTGTATAAGGGTGTGTGTATTTCTATGAAAATTCTGTGTGTTTGTAACACCTGCGCGTGTTTATGTATTTGCACATTTTATTTTCAAATGCACTTGTGTGTGTGTGTGTGTGTTTGTGTGTGTCTTGTCTGTGTGTGTGGGACTGCAAGTATGGGTGAGTGTGCAGTTGCCCAGGTGGGGTGTGTGTGTGTGAGTGTGTATGTGTGTGTGTATGTGGGTGTGCATGTAACCCCCCCCCCCCACCCCGACTACATCATGTGGTCTCACCCCCCAGCAACTTGGAATAGTGTTAATTAGTGTGAAAGTGCGCTATGGTGGTGTTTGCAAAAACTCCTCTGCCCCTCACACGCTCCCACACAAGCTCTCGCACGCACACAGACACACACGTGCACACACCTACACACCTGATGTGTGGAACCCCCCTCAGACTGCCGAGATGAGAGCGGTGTAATTAAATTCCTGCATGTGTTAGGCCCGGCCTGTCAGCGGCTAATGAAAGCATATGAGGGAGTCTCCTGTCTGCGGCACGCCGCTGAAATCACGCAGCGACCCGCGGAGGGGACTGACCCGACACGTAATCACACACCGCACCGCCGCAATTATTTTCATGCCATCTGAATAGGATTCATGCGAACGGAGCTGTGAAATGCAACGCACGAGGCCCGCTCCGGTCTCGAAACGACGCTGCGGAGATTTCCGTGTTCGTGACGACTACGCAACGCCGTGCTTGTGTACGCGTTTGAAAATTGTGCCTAAGCATGCCGCTCCTTCATCTGGTCGTGGTCCACGCGCTGCCCAGCTTGCCGCGTTCTAGGGGACGCGTGTGTGTGCGCGTGCGTGTGTGTGTCTTCCTGCACGTGTGCAAAAGCCCTTGTTTTTCATCCTGCAGACGAGCTGCAGACTGTCAGTAGGGGGAATCATACCTGGCTCCGTGCTAGACCGCTCGTCCCTCACAGAGCCCGGTAGCCGCTGATTGTCAGGGCTGTGGTGCTGGCAGGGAGATGCAATAACTCCAGACACCCGGGCTGCACCACCGTGGCGGGGGATGGGTGGACTCACGGGCTGCCAACACCGCAAGTTGGGTGGGGGTGGGGAGGGGGGAGGGGGGTAAGGGAAAAAAAAAACGCACTTGCTTTTGCCCGAAAACAGATTCTGTGGGCTAGACAAACGCATGGACCTGCTTAGCAGCTTGGGTACTGAGTCCTTCCTCATCAGTTTGGAAGGAACTGTCATGGGTTTTTTTTCAGACACCGGGGCTCAGCATCGTCCAATTATAAGCAGGGACAGGAAATATGTCATGAGAGAGGAAGTGCATCATAGCTGTTGTGACTAATGCCGGGCCTGTTTCGGGTGGATATAAGTTGGGGTCTGGTGTAAACAGCCCTGCCTGGTCCTTTCGGGCTGTGTCTGACGTCACTGGGTAGATCTCAAATTTATTCAGGAGCTCATTGGTAAACAATTATTCTGCTGACAGTAGCTGAAGATAAGAGAGAGAAAATTGAACAAATGCTTTCATCTCCATTGTCATATACCTTGGCAAAATATAAAAAAAATTGTAGTGATGTTTGTGTATGTGTGAACCGTTTTCAATAAAGCTATATCATTACTGTTATGATCACTTTGACCCTGTGACCTTTTATTATTAACAGCATTTCTATAATAAATGGTATAATAGCCCAGTGTATACAAATGTGTTTTCTAAATGCTTACAATATTCTACAAGCGTCTACTCCATATGCGCCAGCGTTTTAAAAGCTTAAGATGCTATTAATGAGTAATTCATGTGTAATAAACACATATATTCCATTGTACAAAGCACTGCATCAGTGTTCGCTGACCTCATGAAAGAGGAGCATGTCGGCATCTGAAATTGCTTTGTGTCGGCCCAGAAACCAGACTGGGAAAGGAACGCTGACGTCTGTCAGGAGAAAGCAGCGATCACGCGGACATAGCCCACACTTGTTCAACGCCTGTTTAAAACCCGATTAAAACCTGCTGCGATGGTTCCCAGATGACCAAGAGAAGATGAAGAAATGCAGCTTTGAATAGCAGTAGGCTGTGAAGGGCAGCCATTATCATGCTCAGACTTGTAGATCGTTGCAAATCGCCAAGCATTTGCATATCGAAACCATCTCATTTGAACCTTTTGGAAGCGGCCCTGTTAATTTATGACTCTGCCTCGCTCTTGTGGTCCCAGTAGTAGTTTTAATTATCACGAATGAAGGAATTGACGTCGGTAAGTATTTCATCGAATGAACGTGGAAGACTAGATTGTTGCTTTAACATGACGTCCGTCCAATGGCGAGAAGCTCATGGCCGTTGGGCACCGTGTCTCAGGCCAGACGAGTCCTTCGGCGTAGCAAGTTTACCGTGCAGAGCCTTAAGTCAGCCTGAGCAGTGCTAAATCAAGGACGCTACCCACTGAGTTATATCTCTCTTCCTTTTCTGTAAAATTGCCATGTTTTCAAGTTAACTTTGCCTAAGAGACACCTAGGGAAAGACATACAATGGAAAATGTGTTTGAGAGGACAGTGCTGTATGGACATTGGTGTGTGTGTGTGTGTGAGTGAGTGTGGGTGTGTTTGGCTTTCGGCTGATGACTCCTGAGAATGCACTGCTGTAGAGCTCTAGGGAACCACTGGCCAGGGAGATGTTCGGAGGTGACAGTCACGCGACCGTAGCTGACATTCCTTCATACATATATAGCACATCTGAAATTGAAATAGTTATTTCGGTTTTAGAACTTGGGAGCTGCACACATTCAGAATGCATGGTGCACCATCTGAAGGGCTTGACGTGCTCGCCATTTTCCTTCATCAGTTATGAAAACCTATAAGGATCATCCAAAAACCAGAAATGTTAGGCTATAGCTTTGAAATGCAAATTATTTATGGATTCTATTTTCCATTACATTGCAGGAGCTGGGAAATATGACAGTAACTTACTACTGGAGAAGAGAATGGCGAAACGGAGTTGGCTACTTTATCCTCCAATAAAACCTGCGTAAGGTGAGTTCGGAAAAAGGGAGAGAAAAAAAAAGAAAACGAAAACAGGCTTAAAACTTGCAGGTGGGCCGGCATTGTTTGCTAGTCGAAGCCGTTGAGACCGTTATCTCACTCTCCTGTCTTCCTCTGTGTGTGTCCAGGAAAACACTACGTGCTTACATCCAATTAACACAATGTGGTTAAAATAAATAAATAAACGCTGCCATCTTTGCTAAAGACAGTAGCAAACGTATAAGGACACGTCACTCCCATTAGTCTGAAGAAGGCGTCTCTGGGGTCCTTCTGTACCCCTCCCCCCACTCACGCCCTACACAGGGATGAGGCAGAGACGCCCCTTAAATACAGTAATGTAGGCTGCATTCACAGAAGAAGCGACAGATGCATCTGCCGTCGCTTGTAGAAACGCCCATAGCCGACTAAGGTCTGCTGCACGATAAGCTCCTTCGCCGGGCCCTCTTAACGCCATCGTTAGCTGGACCGGCGGTGTTTGATTTGGAATGAAATTGCACGTTTACGTGCGACGCATCACGCCGACTCTCTCCTCCCATCATTAAGCTCATCAATTTGCAGACGGCCATAAAGATCCAGCAACTTTTGTATTTGCTACTTTGGTAGACTGAGTGTTTTATTGCTGACTTTAATGAGGGCATGTGCATGATGTAACGTATGTACGTAATGCTATTTGGAGGGAGCTGAAGGGGACTGTAGTTCAGGTGGGGTTTAGTCACTACAGTTACTGTTGCTAATTATCATTGCTGCCTGTTGGAATATAACACAATTCGGGAGAGACTGTAAAGTTGTTTAATATCAAACAGACACCTTTATACTAGCAGTGATGGACTTCTTTGTAGTTAGTTAATCCTGGACAGCCCATCTGCCTAGATCTTGGAAACCAGGTTGTTTTTAGAGTAGAGGTCAGCTCTGATTCAACCTCAGATAATGGGTTAGCGGGTCGATTTCGGGATGAAAACAGTAATGCCATGTGAAGGAGAACATATTCTTACCCGTGCTATAATGGCTCCTCCTCTCATCAACACAAGTGTTATGTGTTAGTCCACGCCAGTGTATTTTTTTCACATCCTCCCAGTCCAGTTCATTTGGAAATGGGTTTTATAGACCAGCTCATGTGCTCCTTTAGAATGTTAAGATGTGCGAAGAGAGGTTTCCTAATCGCTCCGTTAATTACGATGGGCTACAGGAGACAGGAAATGCTCCCACGGGAACAATAGAAGCCAGTACTGCCTATGTCTGTCAGCACTGCAGCCAGCCGAGAGCCGTACGTGGGCTCGCCCGTACGTGCCCGTTTACCGTTTATTCAGAAAAAAGGTCTTCTAACATCTCAAACGTGCTGTGTTGAGGTGTCATAAATCCCATTTTTGGTGGGCTCAATGTAATGGTTTGTAAAAACGTGGCTGTATGTATTATGTGTGTGTGTGTGTGTGTTTGTTTTATTTTATACATGATTCAGAATTCATCTGCAATGTAAATTTTTCTGATTTGCCAAATAATTCCACATTTAATGCCTGACTTTCAGTCCTGCCCTGGTGCTGTCTTTCACCAGACCATGACACACACACACACACACACAGCATAAC
The DNA here is from genome assembly GCA_020368025.1 of Brachyhypopomus occidentalis. Taxonomy (NCBI): domain Eukaryota; kingdom Metazoa; phylum Chordata; class Actinopteri; order Gymnotiformes; family Hypopomidae; genus Brachyhypopomus; species Brachyhypopomus occidentalis. Next base: position 6,951,568 of record JAGXOD010001382.1, read on the forward strand.
CTCGGTTGCTGTTTCTGGAACATTCTTTCAAAAAAAAGGGAGAAAAAGAACAGTATCATGCTAATCAGCTTTTGATCCTCATTCATGTTTCAATTATAGATCTAGGGGAGATCTATAATTAAATACGACCGAGAAGCATCGCGTTCATTAAATATCCAAGTAGCGTTCTGCAGGGGGAGAAGCTCTGCGCAGAGCAAGTTTAACCCGCATCATCATTTTACGCGGAGAACAAAGACTATGCGCATAGCAAAATGCATGCAAATGTATGCAAATCGCCGGCAGCAAAGGGAAAGAGTGGAGGAGGCGGTCTAGGAAGGGGAAGGGGCTGGACCTCAGCATAGAGGGGCTGTTTACCTTTGCAAGGCGGCCGTCTCCTCGATTTGGCTTGTTTTTATTACATAAAATATTTTCTTCATAATATACTAGGGATGAAATTTAAAAAGCTGATATTAACACATTAATTTCTCCCGCTCGTCATCGGACCTCCCGCCGTTTCATATGCGGGCCGCTCGTATGCTAATGACCCCCTGGCCGAGCAAGATGGTCTTGCCTAAGACAATGCGAAGCCCTGGCATCTGGAAATCACACGTCATGTTGCTTCTATATTCTACCGCTTCCCCACATTTCAGATAAATGGCCCATACATATTTCTGATATGACCGTATAGACTGCTCCAGATATGTGGCTTTTTAGAATAGTGGTTATTGTGAAATGAGAAATAAGCACGCAGAGATGGCCCTGAAAACTGTACGGGATGATAAGTTTAATTCAGATGGGGATTTTCTGAATCTAAAGTTCGGTTGTCATGAAAACAGGTCAAATAAACAACTATTGCCCTCACCGGTCCCTGACTGTTTATTAAGTGATGTTATCATTAGTAATAGTACAATTATTATCGAGTCATATTATCATTAGTAATTGTACGTTGGTCTCTTTGATGTCAGTGGTAGCTGTTCCCGATATAACCGCAGTACATTATGTATTTGCGCGTGACAGTGCAAATGGGTAGGTGTGTGGGTGTGGTTGTGTGTGTGTGTGTGAGTGTGTGTATGCTGCATGGGGGGAGGGGGGTTTGAGACTTGCAAAGATCATTGATTTGTGTGCAGCAGCACATGAAAGTTAAAATAATGTTCTACCTCAGACAGGAGGCTCAGCGCTGCGTTTCAGATGTGTTTGTGGCATGCGTGCACACGCGTGTACACACACGCGCACACACACACACACACACACAGGCACACACTTTCATACTTGTCTGGGCCCCTGCTTAGACACAATTTGGCAGGAGAGGGGGGATGGTGTGTGAAAGCATACACAGACACGTATGATAATACCTAATGATGTTAACATTCCTGCATGTCTAATAGAGTGGGATCCAGCCATGGAGATGCTTCAGGCGGGCCGCTGTGTTTGTGTGTGTAAGTGTGTGTGAGTTCTGAGGTGGCGCGGTAGACGATGAATTAATTCATGCGCCTTAAGCACGGCTGGGTTTGAATGTAGTCATTCAAACTTTAGGTTCTCAGAGCTGGGCCCGGTTCCGGTTCCGGTTCTGGTTCTGGTTCCGGGTTCCTGTACCATGAGCGTGGCCGTGAGTTCTAGGCCTCCTCCCTTCGCAAAACGCACACACACCTCAGCCCTGCGCGTGAAAAAGCCAGACGGAGGGGCAAGAGGCGGGCCTGCTGTAAAGTCCCGTCCCCCTCCGACATGAGCGGCCGCATACAGGCGCTGCGCGAGCGTTTGGCGGCAGAGGGGAGCGTCAGTGTGCACGTGCATGTGAGGATGGGGGCGTCACGGCAACGCACCCCCCCCCCGGCTGGCTCTCGCGCACGCACCCCCTCCGCGGTTCTAATTGGGAGCTTAGACCGAGGTGAGACCGAGCGCTTCCCCACTCCCATCATTTTGTTAACCTCACATCAAGCGGAACCCCCCCCCCCCCATCACCCCACATCACCCCCACCCGAACTGGATATGAAAATAGAAGGGTAGCGTTCGTCAAGCGAAAGAAAGCGAGGAGGGGTGAGAGGGGGAGAGAGAGAGAGAGAGAGTGGGATTCGTCTCCGGAGGAAGGACGGTAGATCTTATTTTCCGCGGCCGCCCTGTGCCGCCGTCTGCACTGCAGATCCGGACGAGCCTCAGCTCCCCTGCTCCGCCCGCCATGCCTGCTTGTGCTGCCTTACCCTCCCCACACACCCAACCACCTCCACCTCTCTGCTCGCCATAAAATGTCAAGTTAATTTCCTGGGTGGCATGAGCTACACCTTGCCATCCGACGTGCCTCTGTGTGTGTGTGTGTGAGTGCGTGTGTGTGTGTGTGTGTGTGTGTGAGGTTCACGGGCACGCGCATGTACATGCGTATGCATGTGTGCCTGTGTGCAGCAGAGAGTGGGGGAAGGGCTAAGGCACGGGGGAAGTAGGACGAACATGGCAGTGTGTGCTCACAGATGTCGTTGATGCTGTGTATACACTGTGTGTGTGTGTGTGTGTGTGTGTGTGTGTTTGTGTGTCTGTGTGTGTGTGTAGAGGACTTGTGTCTATGTTTGTATGGCCATAGTGAAGGTGTGCAAAGGGTTTTCTCAATGTGTGTGTGTGTTTGTTGGCCATCTCTGCCACACAGGGCTGGCTGGAGCTCCAGACCTCTTTTGCATGCAACACAATGTAAGGGATTATAGGGTACTGGCTTTCCGAGAGGATTCTGAGCTGAAACGCATTACAGGGTTCACAGACCTCCTCCTGCAAAGTTAGGCCAACTCACAGATAAGAGCGTGTGTGGGAGAGAGAGCGTGTGTGTGTGTGTGTGTGTGTGTGTGTGCTCGCACAGACGTACACAAGCATGTGTGCGTCTGTGCTTTTGTGTGTGTGTTAGGTATATGTTAATGTATACATTATGGAAATGTATGCATGCTGACATTTTTCTTGATTGGACACAAAAGTGCTTAGGCTTTGCATAAATAGTATTTATTTATTACATATTTGTTTACATTTCATGATGTTCCCATGTCCATATGTTCGGCTTATGTCACTGACAACATAATATATATACAATTATGTATTATTATGTATATAAACAATAAGGATTGGAAGTGTTTGTATGACTGAATGAATTCCTTGCTTAGTAACCATAGGTTTGTCTCTACAGTTCAGACAGCATCAGGGAAGAGAGGCTTCTTTGGACAAGGTCTCCTCTTTAAAGTACATACTCATATACACATAAGTCTACTTCAGTGTACATATAAGTCCACTTTGTGTGTGTGTGTGTGTGTGCATGCATTTAGATGAAGTAAGTGAACACATTTGAGTATGTGTTGGAAAGTATATATTTTTTGTTCCAATAACTGGTTAATTGATCCTCTTTGACACTGATTTGCTGACCAGAAATGGGATTTTGATTTCCATCCTGAATGGCCTTGAGGTGCCATTTCAAAGCAAAATAAATGTAGTTTGCCCAACCCCATTATACATCAAAAGCTTTCTGAGAAGTGTTTTTTTTGTCCTGTGAGATGTCTTTGCTTATTCTTCCTAGTGCTGGTATTGTGTGTATACACATAATTCCATATGCCCATCTCTCAGGTGTGTGTGTGTGTGTATGTGTGTGTGAGTGAGAGAGAAATTCAGAAGCATGTAAATATGCAGTAAAGGTGTGTGTGTGTGTGTGTGTGTGTGTGGGGAGGGGTGCACAAACATATTCCGATGGTCCCATAAAATGGCATAAAGTGGAGAAAAGGGATAATGTATTTGTCACTCCTTCTTATGCTGATCTATGTTACTGCCCTACAAATGTCACATCCCATAAGCCCGAAAAATTACACCGGCTCCACCTAATTAAGCATATTCATGAAGCCACTTTGCATACTGCTGCCGGTCTGCCGGTCGTTTTGGTGGGGGTGGGGGTGCGGTGGAGTGTGTGTCTGTGTGTGTGTGTGGGGGGGGTGGTGATGCAGATATTTGACAGCATATGGGAGTGGGAATTCACACATGCAAATCCGCACTGCTAAAGACTTGCTGGGATTTCTTGCTTCTTTTCTCCCTCTCTTAATGCGATGTGGAAATGCGTTTGAAAAGTCTTCTGCTCCTCTGCAGCTGCTTATGAATCTTATCTGTGTGTCGTGCAAGCAGATCTCTTCAGTGTGAGCATGTGTGGGTGTTTTTGAGGAATGCTGAGTTCCTCTGAGCCAAGGTGAAATTATTATTATTATTGTTATTATTGTTATTGTTAATATTATTGTAACTATTTTTTCATTACCAATGCGGGCTTTATTTCTCTCACAGTCAGTAGCTGTGTGTGTGTGTGTGTGTGTGTAGTGTGTCAGGTGTGCAAATGAGACTGAGAGGGCGGGCTCTCACATAGGCAGTGATGCAGATGGGGGGGTGGGGGGTGTTCTGGCTGTCACAAACAGAGGATGGGGAGAGGAGAAGGAGAGAGAGAGAGAGTTAGAAAGAGAGGAGAGAGAGAGAGAGTAGGGGAAGTCAGTGTGTGAGGGCAGGGGGGTGGGGGGGTTAGGCAGACGAGCGCTCCATCGCACTGCAGCCCGGGTGTCCTGAATGGCAGCCTTTGTGCTGGGTGTGTGCATCGGGCTCAATCAGGAGTCCTCCAATTAATTAACGTCCGGGGGGCGGCCGGACCCCACAGTCACTGCTTGGGTAAACAGCGATTGTTCCCAGCCCGGGGCTCCACAACAAGGGGGCGACAATGGTGCCATTGTCCCGCCAGCCCTCGTTATGGGGAGCGTGATGGTGAGAGCGTGTTGGGGTGGTGTGGTGTTGGGGGTGGGGTGCGGTGTGGGTGTATGAGAGAGCGAGGACCCACAGAGGCAGGGACACTCTCTCATGATCCCATTACCCAGAGACCCTGTTCAGGGTTCTCCAGCACCCAACGAGACAACTGCTGAGAGAGAGAGAGAGAGAGAGAGAGAGAAAGAGAGAGAGAGAGACTGTCATAACATCTTCACATCAAATCCTCCATCCCTCTAAGAGCGCCGGGCTGGAGGAGTGGGCTGTCGGGCCAGAGGAAGAAAGAAAGGGCCCGTTTTGCTTTGGACCTCATTAACACGGACGAACGGGGGAAAACACAATAGAATACATTACATCCTTGTTAGCGAGAAGCAATCAATTAGCGGGCCGTCCGGCTCGCTCGGCGCTGCGTGGCGGCCTTTCCCAGGGAGATTTATCCCTTTGGGTAGCCCAGAGCCCGCGTGGTGCCATCCTGCGACCCCCCCCCCCTCCCCCCCCCAAGCCCCGGTTTTGTGACGTACACAAAGGCTCGATTCAACCGCCTGCTTTGTGCGCATTTGTGCGCGAGGCGACAGCGGCATGTGTAAACGCGCCAGCGTGAGACGCCACACCGGAGCTCCTCCCCCTCCCCTCCCAGACTCCCTCGGCTCACCCCTTTCGGGTCCGCGGGGCCGGCGCCGGCCAAAACCGGACCCTCGCTCGCCGGACGTTAACACCGCGTGCAGCGCTTCAGGTTGCCTCTTTCGCTAACGGCCAACGCGCAGGAATGCTCCCGGAACCCTCGAGCTCAGCGAGCAGGAAGCGGACCGGGTCCCCTGCCCACGCCCACCCGCGACTCCCCCCGCCGTCGCAGTTGGAAATAGCTCCCGCTCCGAGGAAATGAAAGTCGCAGACACGGGAGAGCGTGACTGACAATAGCAATTGCATACTAAATTGTCATCACTCCACCCCCCTCCCCATCCCCCAACCTTCATCCCACGTTCCCATCGGCGATTCTTCCATGCTGTTCGCCAAGGCTCCTGTGTTCGTCGGGTGCCTCGCTGTACCTGGGAAATAGGCCCTGATGATAGTCACAGTCTGTACCCAAAATGGCAGAGGGATTAGGTTTCTGCTTTGAAACAGCACCCAGCGACTTCTGTCTGGAATCTCTCTAATTGTTCTCCATCAGGACGACGCGTGTTGGTCTGTCAGTTCTTTCAAATGTGTGCAGACAGTTTGTGCCTGTGTGTGTGTGTGTGTGTGTGTGTGTATGTGTGTGTGTATGTGTGCATATACGCAGTTGTACGTGTGTGAGCAGTCTTGGGCTCTTCTTTTCAAATTGGGTGGAAGTAATTCTTCTAAATATAATTATTACACGTTACATCAGCACAAACAGAAGTTAAAGCTTTGTTCTTATATAGAAAATAATTCTTAAAATCACATTTTGATATTTGAACCATTTACAAAGTACCGTGTGATGTTTTTCCTCACGCGGCACGCGAGTGCATCCGTGTACACAGCGGGCGCAGTCAGCTTGGTTCTGATTGGCTCAGCATATTTGGTTGTATTTGGCAGAACATTACCAGGTATGTGATCTAGGACCATGCGCCTGTGCTGGGTTTTGGGTGTCCCAGTCGGCCCATGGAGCCTAATCCCTCCGGCGCTGTCTGACCTATAATGCGTCGTGATCCCGGCATGCTGCATGCGCACGACGATCACACGACCCATGGTGGCACCTCGGGGCACCTTCTCTCCCAAACACAAATACTCAGCAGACTCGCGCGCGCAAGCACTGTTGACATGCTCACACTTTAGATCGCCGAGTTGTCTTTTCTTTGTATGGAGGGTTGTGGCACCTGGGCGGTGCAGATTTTTGGTTGATGATCTCCACCGCTGCTCCGTCATATATGCAGGTTTTCACGGTTCCATGCCCAGACATCGGCTACACCCACCCACCCACAACCACCCCCCACACACACACACACACACTCACTGTCCCAGATGATCATATTCCAGTGTATTGTATTTAATATAGGTGCAGGTACATTATTGTTGCCATTATTAAACTAAAAAGGAACATGACAGCTCAAGCATTCTGGCAATCTGGGATACAGGGGTCAGGGGTCAACATGAGGTCCAGGGTGGGGACCCATGGCAGGGATCTGGCAGCCTGGGGCTGGTGGTCTAAGGAGGGGGTCTGAGGAGAGGGTTTGAGGTGGGGGTCTGGACGGAGTGGGCTGGGGGGAGGGGCCGGCAACGGCTCCGTGTCCGTCCTGCCAGCCTCACCTGTTAATGGTACGTTGCTGTGAGTCATCAGCGCTGGCAAAGCAGTTATGGAGTGTAGTGGTGCCCCTTTCGTAGCGCGTTTGCACTAGCAAGGGTGATGCGTGTGACCTGATGCATTCTGGGTGCACGGGGCAGAACAAAGAGAGAGGGAGAGAGAGAGAGAGAGAGAGAGAGAGGGAGAGATACTGAAAAGAGGAGGGAGAGAGGAGTCGGAGAGAGAGGACGGGTGGTGGCAGAGGTGGTGGGGGGAGGGCTGGTGGGTTAAGGGGCGGGGCTCCTGACGTGTTTGCAGGCGTCATCCTGGGCGGGGGTGAGCCGAAAGCTGAAAGGCTAAACTGACACCCTAATAAAGGGATTTCTATGCCAGCTTGCAAAATCTAGGCTGCCATGCATGCGGGAGTGCGACCCTGCCAGCGACCATGGCCCACGTGTGCTTCTGCGTACGTCCACGTGTGCTTCTGCGTACGTCCACGTGTGTGATCGCGCGTGCGTCTGCGTGCCTTTGTGCGTGTCTTTGTGTTTGCGTCTCGTTGCCTTGGCTGGCACGTGTGCTTGAGTTGAAACCCAATATTTAATACAGCAGCATGGCACTGTGAGGGGTTTGGGGCGGTGCCGTAATAATTATTCGTGACTGACGGCTGCATGGGCCGCATGGGTGGGCAGAATGTAGGGCAGGGAGCGGCAGAGTGGCACCCCATTGGTGGGTGCACGGGGTGGGTGTTTGCCACCATTGTTACCATGTTACCACAACAGCGTTCCAGGAGAGGAATATGTTTCACCCTAGTGGGGTGAGTTGAGGCTCCTCTTAGGCACACTTTAGTTAACGATTGCAGCTTCTCTTTCAACAGCAGGGTTTTTTTCCCCCGTATCCCATCTTCCCCCCCCCCCCCCTCTCTTCTCCCTTCACCAATGAAGAAGAGGTTGTGTCGGCATCCCACGATGCTCAAGCTGTTTCTATTATTAGACAGTCCTATTACCCCCCCCAAATCCCCACTGTCTCTCTCCCTCACAGTTCCAGTTCCAATGCAGGTGTCGTTTGCATACGAAAGTATTTCATATTCCTGCTCTTCAGATGGGCATGGATCTTTAATCCAGCATTAGCAGCGGTAGCTAAGCTAACGGTTTGGGTTCGGGCAGTGGCCGGAAGTAGGGATGCTTTTATGCAGTGGAGGGCCGTAGGCAGGATTTGAAGTGACAGAGGTAGGCTTATCGTTTGCTTCAGAGAGGGCCGGACTGAGAGCACACACACACGCACACACCCACACACACACTGGAACCATGGGAATGGATGCTACAAAGGTTCAAGGTCAGTGCCAGAACAGAGGAGCCTGGGACTGCTTTGTCTGCCTTAGACCCCCACGTATCCACCCAGCAACTCTCTCTCACACACACACACACACACACACACACACATGCAAGTGGCATATAGCCACCTTGTTCAAATACTCTCACACAGCCACCGCTCTCACTGGCTAAGCCATCCCCCGACACACACCCACCCACGTGTCACTCGAGCTCTCACACCGCCATCAGCCCAGTGTGTGTGTGTGTGTGTATAGGTCTGTGTGTGTGTTTGGATCGACTCGACTCAGACACGAGCTTACGTGTGTGCACACATTCATGCGCCGGCACCTCCCCATGCGTCTCCATCCGTCCCACCAGCCTCGCATGTGCCGTTCCACGGGTGGAGGTGACCTCAGGCACCACCCCCAACATCAGCATTCACTAGCCGCTAGAAGCGATTGGGGGACCAGTCGGTGAGAAGAGACGCTCCGGCCTAGACTGCCCAAGACGGGCTGTGATTAACTCCTTTGTCGGAGGTCTTTCAACCTTCATTGGCTCCAAAGAAAAGCCTGCTAATGAACCCATCCAAGCTCAACCGAAACTTTGTTTGGAAGACAAACTAAGTTATAGTGGTGCCTCTCACACGGAGGCGAGACGCAGGACTGGTAGTGGACGCTGACCCACAAGCTTCACTTGGTTTCGGGACCTCACAGAAGCATTCGCTCATGTGCCATGCACTCGAAAAAGAGCAAAGGGGGCTTAGGAGACACGCACGAACACACACACACACGCAAACACCATCCCACAAACACACACACAGGCAGTACTGTTCTTGTACAAGAAATTGACAGTGGAGACAAGAAGCACTCTGGGATTCTGAATTTCTTTCTGAAGTTTTCTGCAAATTCTCCAACATTTTATTCCACATGCATTCTTCTTATGAAAACATTCGCAAACTGAGCATTTTTTGTGAATGGGGGACACCCTGTACTCAGCGACCCGCACAGTGGTCCTGCAGTTTAACAGGACTCAATTTCATGCTGATTCCCATATTACTAGTATTATCAAAAGGCAGATCCTACAAGACCTGGTAACGGATCCTAATCCAAGATCCAGTCGATCACAAGCAGCCCACGAGGCGCAAGCCAATTGGCATGCGATGACTGGCGAGCTGCCCTCGCCCAGCAGGTCAGCGCGTCTGTGGGGACGTCTCTGTGCCGCTTGTGTCTCATCAGTGGGAGGGCGCGGCGCCCCCCACCACCCGCTCTTACCCCGCCCACTCTATAGCCGCGCAGCAGGCTCCGGCCACGCCCCATTCTGATCCGCTGAACCTCCATGCTGAACAGCTTTGTTGTGGCCCAAATTGGAGCTGAAAGCAGGGAACGGGCCGAGGAGAAGGAGGCGCGAGAGCGAGCGAGGCTTGGCGTGCAGCGCCGGGCGGGAAGCCAACGGGCCTTTATCGACACCCTGCAGAAGCAGTTCGGTTCGGTCAGGGCACCGACTTTGCGAGGTCTGCCCGACGGCAGGAGCGGCAGCTCCAGTGAGTTTGAACGGCTGACACAGAACGTAAGGATCAGCATGCGACATCCATATCAGACCCCGAAAGTGATTTTCGGACTGTTCACCCTGTTCGGACTATTCGCTCTAATCGGCGCCTCTCCGAGTGATTCCAAACATGCAGAAAATCTATCTTGTCTATCTTGTGGGATGGCCCGTGAGGCCTTCCTATCATGACACAGGGAGATTCACCAATGTCAAGATCAAGTTCAGTATCACTACTGAGCAACCCACATTAGACCATCCCCCCCAACCTCCACCCAACCTCCACCCACCCCAGCCCAGCCTGTCTGACGCTGAAACCTTTGAATCTTGGACAAAAGAGCATGTAAATTCCCCCCGGGCTGCTCTGCCGTGGGGCCTTGTGGGTTTGTTTTGCAGCAACTTCACTATCCCAGGGATTTAGGGCTGGTATTAAAAGCCCCTGGGGGGGGTTGGGGGGGGGGGGGGGGGTTTAACTACAGGCTCAGATACACTCCCCCATCCCCAATACTCTCACCCCCTCTTATTTCTTAAATACATATATATATATATATAATTGTTTATTTTTTATTTATTGATTTTTTCTCACACACACATTTCTTTTTGCAACAAAATCTTTTTGGAAGAGATTTTGAATCATGCCAAGTTCTGATGGAGCAGGAAACAAACTCTGTGTGTGTGTGTGTGTGTGAGCTTAGGGGAGTGGTCTGTTCAAGGCACAGGCAGGCAACAGTGAGGAGCTGGTCCACAACCCTGAGAGCCTCAACAAAAGGCAGTCTCTGTCCATTGTGCGCCGGCCGTTTTTTCCCACGAGAGGCCCATCTAGCTGAAAAGCGAGTGTATCGGTTTCTCCTGACATGGATGTTTATTCATTCTGTGGCCGACCGTGCCGCCAACTCAAAAGGATTCACCTTACACTTTTTGATGTGTATGACATACACAAACACACACAGAGACACACACAGTTTTTTTTTTTCCTTTGGGGTGGAGGACAGGGGGGGTGGGGGTGGGGTGAAAATAAAAGAAACGAGCATATGGAGTTCTAGTTGTGTGAAAAGCCTCGTCCATGATGACAGTGACAGTATCAGGGCTATGTATGCATCTGTTACACTAGCTAGACCATCGCGTTCAGTATGGCATAAGCCACCGTTTGTGTCATAAACTCAGTGTTTGAGAATAGTGCTGAGCATTGCTGTTCGGACCTGCTGCTGGGTGTTTGATGTGGAAGCACTTGTATAGGACGGAGATCCCTCTGCCATCATACCACGCAATCAAACACTCCGAGTTGGCTTCCAGCTCTAACAAAGAAAAGGACAATGGGGGATCCCAGAAAGATACACATTTTGTCGGAAAGTGTGCACAAATTCCATTACCTGGGAAAAACTCCAAAACCAGTGTTAGAGCAGCAAAAACCAGCATTGGTCATTATGTTATAGATGTCACATATGATTAGAGTGGGCCGTCGTTTGACAGGTAGTCAAACTAAGCAAGAATGTCTGTCTTGTTCTATCAGACTAATTACTAATCCAGCGTGCACTGTTCAGTGTAGACTGTTGTTTATTCTTCCTGCTTAAAGAAGGAATTGTGTTGACCACACTGCACTGCCAGTCCTCGTTGGTCAGTCAACAGAATACGTATGACTGGTCCAATAAAATACAATAGGAGCACCAATATGCATAATTAAGATACTGGGTTTTGACCAGATCATGCTGTTGGTAACCAAACCCTAAACCTAACCACAGATATATTTTAGGCTGTAATGTGTATTGTCAGTTGTCAAATTTGAAACTTTTCAGTCCTGGTGAATGATTTAAACAATGTGATGTCAATCGGAAATAAGCAATTTCAGAAGAGTTTGCATAACCTGATTCATATGACGAATTAACAGTTAAGAGTAGTGCACGGTATCACATTCATAGATTTTCATAGTTCACTGATACGAACTTTTGAGATCTCACTGCCAACATTGGTTCCTACAATCCATTGGGTTGCCTTCATTTGTTAGGCAGAGTCAACATCTTGTACACAGTTTGCCCTTCCAACATTGGTAACGTGATCTTCCAAACATATGGAGACAGGGCTTTAAAGTTGTGATGTTCTCTTGCATTTTTGGAATGTTCCAGACTAACAGTATTAGCTCAGGAGCTAGAGGGGTCATAACAGACTTAACACGCTGAGGCCGTCTCGTTTCAGAGACCGCCATTATCGTCTAAGATAACTCAGCGGTCCCCTTACCTTCTCGCGCTCCTGACCCTGTGTGAGACAAATCAACAGAACTTGAGGCTCTGGCTGCCATGTTGAGACTCACTTTGAAAGGGCTCTATTGTCGTGATGTAACAAGATGCCACAGCAGGTTTCTTGATCCACTGTTTTGGGTCTGAAAAGCTTTTTTTCCTTTGTCTTGCACTACAGCATCAGCTGAGAAGGTCATGGACCGCCTCTCTCCTCTTTTTTTAAAATAAATTCTTTGCTCAAATACATTTTTTTGAGGCATCCCGGGAGCTGCTCTTTCCTTTTAAACAGTTAGCATTTGGCTGAGGGTGGTCGCATGCTAACACCTCCTTTGTTCCTAAAGGTAAAACCAAGCTGTCCACCATTTCTGTGCTAGCCTACTGAAGCTTAGCTGCATATTTGTCTGGGAGTTGCCAGGTTTCGCAGCGGGTGTGTCGGGCGGCAGGCTTGTCTGAAGTGAAATCATGGTCTTTAACGTGAAAGCAAAGAGGCCGCTGTCTCTGAGGCTGAGTGCGAGCGAACTGTCAGGAATCGCCTTTTAGAGCCATGTTCAGGTCACGCTGGCAGGGCTGCGTCTTGTTCTCTCCCTCTCGCTTTTCCAACTGTCTGTCGGACGCTCCCTTTCAAATTCCTCCCTCCGTGAGCTCGCTGTGGCAAACCCATGTTCGCTTTTTTTGAACCCGGACTGAGATGAAACTGCTTGATTGGCAGGAGCGGGAGGTTCGCCGCTAATAACACGGATCGTTCTGATTCGTAATTAACTCTCAGTCGTGCATTAATCGACATAGTTAAAGACTAGAAATCTGGGTTTGTACACTAGCTGTACACAAAGGCTTTAAGAAATAAAACAAAAATCTCATCTTTTGATCTTTTTTTAAGCAAAAAAAAGCCTGCTGATGTAATATGTTAGCATTAGCGTATGTAAGTTAGCAGTCCTTTTTTTTTTTTTTTTTTTTTTTTAAGTATTGCCCTCTTGACCGTATGCAAAGCCCCTTTAGCTTTAGCCATGTCTGCTAAGCTTAACGCTACATCGGTGGACAGACATGCAAATAGCGGCGTCACATTATGCAAGGAACCACCCCCCCCTCCCCCCCTTTTTTTTTTTGTCTGGCAGGCTGCTTTTGCCTTGCACAGGGAGATTTCTGTGTAGCCATCTGTGCTCTTCCTCTTTTGAAACGTGAGAAACTGCACACATTTGCATAAGAATAATTGACACTTCAAATTAGCCATCCAATCACAAGGGATTATTTTTAGCGTATGCGTAAGAGTAGGGTGCTGCCATCTTGGACACACAAAAGGGAGGGAAAGAGAGGAGAGGATGTAAGCTCACATATTAACCCTTTCTGTATGTTCCTTTTGCCCAGTTATAGGTTTTAATGCTGGCAAACGTGGACTGTTGTTATTGTTGTTGCTCTTGTTGTTATTGCCGTTGTTGTTCTTTTGTATATATTTTTTCATTGTACATTAAATAGTTTCGAACTGTACAGTAAAATAACTGTAGCTGTAAGTATATTGTTAGCTCTACAGAGGAGACTAATAATTCTCTAAGAAGTGACGAGGGAGAAGTGTAGCATTGGGATTTGCGTGCTTGCGTATGTGTGTAGCCTATATGGCACATATAAGTGCTAGTGCAGGCTGTTTTTGTGGATGGAAAAGGAACAGCAGAATAGCTTCAACATTTAATTATTTATAATGGCTAATGAAAAGAATCACTTCTCAACGAACTGCGGTCTGAGCTCTATATGTCCCTGGACAGAAGGGTGCGCATGCACACACACACACACACACACACACACACACACACACACATACACACAAGCACGCACACACACACACACTCAGCTTAATCCTACAAAAAAAAAAATTCATCTACAATTTAAACTTCTTATACTGCAGTTATACAGTATGATCTGCTCTAATCCTGCTTTTATTAGCATTTTTTAAAGTACTGTAAATTTTATAGTAATCCACCATCAAATGCACTTATCTACGGTTGTGGGTTTTGTAGGCAACCCTGCAGCATGGCAGGTCCTGTTCCTGTGTGTAAACCATTAGGAGGAGTGGTAGTTCTTGCCGTCTTTGGACAGCCATGAAATCATTTGCACATATATGAAAAGAGACCCTTGGTGCCCGGATATGGGATATTTCTGATGCCTGGGTCAGAGACCATGGCGTGTGTGTGTGTGTGTGTGTGTGCATGTATATGTGCGTATGGTCGCACAGTCTCACTGAAGTGCAAGGCCTCAGCCACCATGCCAGGTGGCAGCAAGGAGGTTTATCCAGGTCTCCATGGCAACGCTCCAGCGTGCCAAGGCGATACCAAACCATTGGTGCCCAGACCACAGTAGGCAAACTGGGGGAAAGACAGACAGATGGGGGGTGGAGGGTTAGTGGGTGTTAATGTTCTAAGGGCATTGTTTATATTTTCTGTGGACGTGCATGCTTAATTTTCACACAAACAAGATAACCTCCAGAAAAAAAGCTCTCGCACCTGTGTGATCATGCTTCTTATTCATAATTAGCCATCACTAATTATACAGTCTGGTGGACGATCATTCCAGCTCTATCTGGGCTGGTCTGCTGACTCGTCCCCCAGAGTCTACCAGCGCTGAACTAAACTGTCTGTTTTGGGATTTTAAAGATTTAGAGATTAACCGCTGTGAATATAATCCAAATTGCCAAACTAATGAGTTTGCAACTCAAGACAAAACTAGACCATTTATCATTGTTAGTCTGGTGCCCACAGGTTCCTGTGGTGTCCCACTAATGCAGCTGGTACAGGTCAGCCAACAGCAGATATCTAATAATTAATATCTGTGCAGAAGCACTTGTTCAGACCCAGTCCAGGAGACAACTGGGTCACATGTCTCTGCAACAGAAGACTTCCCATGACTGCACACAGCCTCACACACACACACACACACACACACACACTCACACCTTGTATTTTTAACCCACGCCCAATGTGCTTTCATTGAGGGGTTAAAAGGCGTAATGGAATGTGAGGTAAATGATTTATAATAGCAGAAACTGTTTCAATGTAGCTCAGTGCATCTCAGTGTGTGTGTGTGTGGGGGGGTGTAGGATGTTTGTTGCACTCTGGTTTGCTTCTGTATGGTTGGATGTGTGGTGAGAGCATGGGTTTATCTACACTGAGGAGCGTAGGTGGGAGGAAAAGTAGGTCAAGTTAGCTTGGGTTCAAGAGCTTCTGGCTGATTTAGTCATATGGAGCCCTCTGCAGTTCTGCTTCTCACATGCTGGTTTTTTCATGTTTTTTCATTCTAGGAGCAAACATGGGAGAAGACGTCCAGGCCATGGTGGATCGTCCACTAGTCCCAGAAGTAGAGGTTTGTGTGAGCTATTTGCTAATTGGTGTTGAACTGACTTAGGAGTCATGTTTGGGTTGGCAGAGAACCATTAGGGAAGTAATTTGCCTTTATGTTTTGGACATGCAACAGAAGTGTGTTTCAGAAGTGAACAGCATCAACAATTCCTATGGCATATATTTGATAAGCATTTGGTAGTTTATTTAACCACCAAATTTAATTTAAGTAAAACTTTAGTGATTTATAGTTATGTATTACAGTTTTACACTTAATGGAATCAAGTTTGAAATCAAAGTGCATCTTTAGCCCTCAAAGTTGTTTTCTTGGCCTTTTGCAAATATGTACATATTATTCATATGCTGAACCAACTATTGCACGCTCAGCAAATAAAGTCTTCACTTCAAGACCCTGTTGCATAATTGTCCCTATGATTTCCTATGCTGGATAGATTACATTAGACCCCCGGCTGGTAACTGGTCCACTTGATCGTATGGTTCACATCATCGCATTACTTTACATGCTAATGAATATCATTAGTGGCTTGTTGATGGCAAGAGATACATTGGGTGCGTTGGTAGGCTACTCACTACTGGCTGTATGAAGAACGAGCTGTGTTGGGTAAATGGAGAGCGCTGTTTGGTTTAATGGATTCACTTGTGGGGAGCAGGACTCGGTCAGTGGTGCCGACCTCTCGAGTCGGGACGTTCCGATCGGACGAGTGCGGATCAAGCAGCACTTCCTTTTCTCGGTGAGGCAATGACACGTGTGGAGAGTACATGTGTGGAGAGATCGATCCTGTTTGGGAAATGCATTGCCCTGTGAGACCCACACATCATGGTGCTCGCAGCTGCTGATCTTGGATCAGACCTCGAGCGTGCACCCCTCTCCCCAGCGTAGTCTGGTACCTACCTCAGATCAGCTGTTAAGGTACTAGGTGGGTAACCAAAAGGTTGCTGGTTCGAGCCCCACTGTTGCCCCGGTTGGCTCCCTGAGCAATACCCTCAGTAGATTGAATTATATTGTGTCATAACTGTAATTTGCTTTGGTTTAAAGTGTCTGCTAAATGCAGCAAAGTAAATGACTTCTGGAGGACTATAGATGCAATGCTCAAGTGTATTCTATAGCATTCGTTAAAACAAGCAACAGTTGTTCAAGGAACTGTTGTTAGCAGTGGAAAGGATTCATAAAAAACACACACTTAATACCATTAACTCTATCATTTTGAAACAATGTGAAAGTTACCATATAACCTAGCAGTGCAGACTGCAGCTGACTGGCTTGGATTTGCTCTGCTGAAAATACTAACATCCAAGAAAATGGTAGGAGCAACAAGAAGGCCAGAAGGATGAAGTGCTGCTTTGTTCCGAGCAAACCATCTCAGCTATTGAATCCCTTCTTTTGATGAAGATGGAAGTTAGCACATGGATAGTCTCATACGCTGTCTGGGTGGGCAAAAAAGTATCTACAGTATCTACAGTGGATCTACAGCAGTCCAAAAGCATTTGTCAACATGTTTCAACATAAAGTCAACATGAGATGTTTGAAATGCAGGAACGTGGTCGGTGTACTTCATATTAAAACCATTACCCAAATGCGTTAGAGTTGCGATCTGCTTCCACCTCATTGTATCAACTCAACCAACTTTTTGAACTAATATCTAAGGTGAGGTTGCATAGCCACAGGGTTCCATACAGGTTCTCTCAAACACCACTGTCGGAGCTATCTCCATATTTGCCATCATACTCCACAGTTATGTGGCAACATGATAGTCTTGTAGAGGGCTTGTTTGGCTAGGCGGGGGGTGATACCATAAGACATCCAATCACCTATTCACTTTTCTGACCGCATATGAGAAAATAGGTTCATAGAAATTAAGAGAAGGTTAAAATGTAAGACACTCCCAGACCGATGTTGTTCACACACACATACACACACACACACACACACACACACGAAACGTCTTATCGTGTTCTACAGACGGTAAGAAAATCCATGTGAGAAGACTCAGGGCACAGTGGAACAAAAGTGTAACCTGAAATGGGAAGGGTGCCTGTCAGCGTTCATTGTTTTCCACTGTGTCACGGGTGAATACAGCACAGTCCTAAGACCTATGGCATCTTTCTGTTGTTGTTGTCCCTTAAAGAATCAGAGTCGGTTTCTGCATGTGTCTCATGTGCTTAGGCTCTGAGATTCACGCGTCCGTGTCGGCGTAGCGCATCGTTTACATTTGTACAGTCAGACACGCCGCATTTGATGCTCTGTTGAAAATCTATAGAAATATGTCCAAGTGACACTAAAGGTTCCTACAGGGCTGTCTGATTTAATTGTACTCCAGGTCAATGGAAAGGATTACATCATCTTGACCTGAGGGAGCTGTGATTTACTGCAAATTCAAAGTACACACTTCTTAAGAGCCTGTTAAAAATGTTTACACAGCTGTAAGCAGTACCACGCAGTCTTCTGAATTTATTGCAGCATACAAATTTAGTGATGTAACGGTAAATAGCAAAAGTAAGATTACTACCACAGTCAAGGAAGGTTAATATATAAGTAGGTTAATGTTTTCACTGGGGTAATGTCATCAGGAGTTTTTAAGTCCTCAAAGTAAGAATGCTGATCTGGGATCAGTTTTTGCCTGCCTCGTCCTTATGAATGCTATCGCACAGACAGAGGAGATATGATCCTAGATCTGAGACACTCGATACCTGCGTCCCCGGGTTTATTGAGTGTGCCATGTAGAAAGAGTAGATGTGAGAGGGCTGTCCAGGGCTAAGAGCACCAGACCAGTCTGGCATTGAGCAGCTGAGGTCCATATTCACAGACTGAGACATAGTTTTGTTCTTTGCTTTGAAAGAAATCTGCACAGTCATCTCCTGCCAGTTAGCATCATATAACTCAACAGTCAGTTAGCATGAGGTAACATGAGCCATCGCCAGTATTCATTCAGAAGGTGGAATATGGACGTGTTCTGCATTGTTGTGAGATTGCAGTGGGAAGATTCATCTGTGTTTTGCACAGAAATGTCTATACGAACATTTCTAGAAGCTCGTCAGTGTATTTCCTTTCCTCAAGCTGCTACCGCTATTCACCAGCATATTGATAGTTCGATAAATACATTAAGAATTTGTGAATTTCAGACAGGTCCTGTATCAAGATAGCAAAAACCTTACCAGAAGCAAGGTCCTTCACAATATATCCATATATATATTTATTATTAGAAGAGGCCTCAAAACTGAGCTGTGAGTTCACGTGCACAGAAGAACTTGATATTTACAAATTCTGATATGCAATAAGCAGTGCAATAAGCTCGTTTAGGCCCAGTACAGACATCAGCTCCGAAGGCGTCTTAGATTGACCAAGCGTTTGACCTGCACGGCTCTAACACCTCTTCTCTTC
This sequence comes from Brachyhypopomus occidentalis, assembly GCA_020368025.1. Lineage (NCBI taxonomy): Eukaryota > Metazoa > Chordata > Actinopteri > Gymnotiformes > Hypopomidae > Brachyhypopomus > Brachyhypopomus occidentalis. The sequence goes on from JAGXOD010001382.1 coordinate 6,970,335, forward strand.
CCTAGGTGGAGGGGCGACCGTGAACGACCACTCCAGCGTGTCCCTGCCTTCCGGAGTGGAGTATCCGAGAACACGAGATCAAGGGACAATACCCAGAGTGCACCTCTGCCGTTTATTCGGCTTTGTCTGGCTGGACTGATACCATCAGTCTCTTTGTCCGAGGTCGTCGGGACAACGTTGCTCAGTCCCACATTCCTGGATGCTCAATGGAAGGACAAGAGAAGTCACTGTGGATTGTGTGATTTACCACGTTCTCCTTGTATAAATCTTTAGGCTGAATTGAAGGTTTTTGGGATATGTTTACACACTGGGGTTTATTTATTCAATAAATTGTTTATTTTTCTATCAGGAAAATTTCTGGCCATGGTTATTTTTTTTCTGAAATGTGACTGATGGGGGGGGGTATTAAAATAATCAGTCTTAGGTCCACTGACATGGCTGACATGACTCAATCATTCACTCACCAAGGGACCACTGCACTTGGCATTACTGCCACGTTCCTGTAATAAACCCGCTACAATATTTCTCCAGAGTAATGCCGGCTCTTCTAAAGTCAAAGTCGAGCAATATTCTGACATAAGTGTCCACGTCATCTTTATTCACGTTCATCTGTTTCCTTGTTTGACTATCCTTCTTGTCCCAAACACAGGGGGGCATTGCTAGCTTCTTGGCTGTGTATACACATAGAGAACACTGCAGTAGTCTCTGATTGACTGACCTGTTACTGCAGTTACAATCACCATACATCTCCAGCAGATGTGATGTCTACTAATGTCTAGCCTGGGTGGCCAAAGTGATCATGGAAAATACGGAGGAAACAATTTACAAAAATAAATAAATAAATAAGACATTTGCCAGGATTGCCTGCTTGCCTCGACACCCACGATGTTCTGCACAGATGTGACAGACATTTACATGGGACATGGCAGCCAATTGGACTGCACTTCATGATGTAAATGTATTATCCGCCTCTAATTTTTGCACAAGAAAAAAAAAAACACGAAACAAAAAACAACCAAAAACTCAACAACAAATAATGAGAACGAGTTCACCCTCAGCCGTGGAGAAAGCCAACGCGGGTTTGGGGCGTAACGTAAGTATTCTGTTTTCACAGAGTTGCATCAGGAAGCGCTCCAGACACATAGAGCGGTGTGTTTCAGGGGCGAAGAGGCCGTATCATATATTCTATCCTGTCCCGCTGTGTCATACATGTGTACCACATGGGAGTGTAGCGGTACACCTGAGGACAAAGGCATCCTTTGTGTGTGAGGGACCGTGGCCCTGACCTCAGAGTCATGTGACCATGCTATGGCCAGGTGTTCCATGAATCTGGAGCACTGGAGAGCCTCACTCTCATGACTAAAAGGGACAAAGAGATGTAAGGGATATGATAATGTATGGGGATTGACTGGTAAGTGTGTGTGCGTGTGTGTGTATGTGTGTGTGTACTCCTGTCTGCCTTTCTGTCTACATGGTTCAATAATTACAAACAAGTTTGATACTGTGACATCCATCCACCACCACGCTAAGCGTACCTGACATATAATGAAAATAATTAGTCGTTTTACTTTGAGAAACCTTTTTTCCCTATGATCTGCAATCTTGTAAATGGAAATAAGAACTACTTCAAAAATGACGGCCAGCAGCCCAATCGCATTATCCATGGTGATTGACTGATGTCTGTTGTGAATCTGCAATGACTGATGTTCCATCTTCAGTTATGAATCACAGGTTTAGTGCAGGTCTTCCCAGAAGCAACTCCAGCGTGCCTCAGCCCAATTGGATTGGGTCAAAAGCATGTGAAACCACAAAAAGCCCACGAAGCCCCGTAGGAGAACCACTTAGGATTGATCCGTAATAAACGAGAAACAAAGAGACCTGAGAAAGTTTCTCTGTTGACACTTGAATTTGTGCAGAAAAGGAATAAACCGAAAGAGCTTTTAAGGCCAAAGTGACCTTGGTGAGGCCTGGGAGAAGCATCTAACTTTTAAACTCCATTACCTAGTGCAGGACTTTTTTTTTTCTTTTTTGGAGGAAAAAGGGAAGTACTGTGCAGTATTTCACTTTTATCTGCAGATAGCAGGTCTTTGTGTTATCTTATTCTTATTGAGAAAGAAGGAGGGAGAGAGAGAGAGGGAGAGAGGGAGGGAGGGAGGGAGGGAGAGAAAACTCTAAGGCGTTATACACCCTGCACTCCCTGTGGACGGTGAGATACCAAATGCCTCCATTCCAAACTTTTCCGACTTTCATGCAAGAGAAATGAGACCCAGTTGTACTGTAAGGGGATCTCCTTTTTGACTTCATCTACAGACAAACAGTGGGATGTGAACAGCCAAGCACATGCCATTGAAAGTGGTTTGTGAGTATGATTGTGTGTGTGCGTGTGTGCGTGTGTATGAGTGTGTCTGTGTGTGTGCACATGTGCAAAGGCAGGCACACTACTATAAAGGCAGTTTTTAGGGAGAGAAATGTGTAACATATTCCCAGCGAGTCTGTCTGCCCGTCAGAATTCACAGGCGTTCCAGGTGATGTCCTCCAAAGCACAGATCTGCCAATACGAAGAGTCCCAGTGACAGTACACACACACACACACACACACACACACACATGTGCGCGCGCACACTCGCACACATATATAAACTTGCACACACAACATACCGATTTTCCACAGATGGGTGGCAGTGGTCTCTGAGGCTGTTCTTTCCTGCAGACGGAGAAGGATGTGTTTCATGGCACAGCTAGTGGAACAACAGCAGAGGTGGATATGACACACACTCTTCGCGCTCACACCCCAATGTGAAGAGAAGCCTGGTGCAGCACCGTCTGGGGGCTTTTTTTTTTTTGGTTTTTTTTTTTAGCGCCTGCTTGTTTTCACTTTTGGGAAAGGAACTGAGTGATTCTCAGATTTCATTCGATTGCCCTTTGTGTCTGCGTATCTTGCGTAGGCACACGCACGGCAGCGTTGGCACACCTATACGTTGGCTCGCCCTTAAGCCCAGCTCCGTGAAGCACGCTAGATAGTGATTGATTCTGAAGTGTAGATCCTGGCGTAATGCAGGAATCTCCAGAGATGCAGAAAACCGTCGCGCTAAAACACAAGGCCAGCCGTATCTCTCTTTCTCATTCCCATCTCATAATGTTATTGATATGTAACATTACTTTTTATTGGCACAAAAAAACACACTGGGCTCTTGACGGTGGCCAGTGGGAGGTGTTTATATTGACCAATAACAAGCCAGCTTCCCGTCTTCCCGCCCTGTGCGATTAGCTCCTGGTTCATGGAGTTCACAGCACCATGACATGCAACAGACATATAAAATATCTGACCAACAACTTGGTGGCAGATTTAGAATTATGATTAACACCTATTTTCCTGAAAGGGATCCTGTCAGAAAACAAAGAATGAATATGGTATATATCTAAAGTATATAAGACACCATATTAAGGAATCTTCTGTTTATATATTTAGGGTTAGTTCATTATATACCAAAAAACATACTACATCTGACTGTAGTGTAATATCTACATGTCATAGTATCATAGTATGTGATCTTATCCTCTTTGCTCAGGTGCAACCAGCAAGATGTTGGAGAAGAAAATGCTGATCTTGGCTGGTGAGCTGGTGGGCTGGTGGGCTGGTGAGCTGGTGGGCTGGTGAGCTGGTGGGCTGGTGAGCTGGTGGGCTGGTCGGCTGGTGGGCTGGGGTGCGGGTGGCTGGTGGGCTGGTGGGCTGGGGGTGCGGGTGGCTGGTGAGCTGGTGGGCTGGTGGGCGGGTGGGCTGGTGGGCTGGGGTGGGTGGCTGGTGAGCTGGTGGGCTGGTGGGCAGGGGTGCGGGTGAGCTGGTGGGCTGGTGGGCTGGGGTGCGGGTGGCTGGTGGGCTGGTGGGCTGGTGTGGCTGGTGGGCTGGTGGGCTGGTGAGCTGGTGGGCTGGTGGGCTGGTGAGCTGGTGGGCTGGTGAGCTGGTGAGCTGGTGGGCTGGTCGGCTGGTGGGCTGGGGTGCGGGTGGCTGGTGGGCTGGTGGGCTGGGGTGCGGGTGGCTGGTGAGCTGGTGGGCTGGTGGGCTGGGGTGCGGGTGGCTGGTCGGCTGGTGGGCTGGTGGGCAGGGGTGCGGGTGGCTGGTGAGCTGGTGGGCTGGTGAGCTGGTGGGCTGGGGTGCGGGTGGCTGGTGGGCTGGTGAGCTGGTGGACTGGTGGGCTGGGGTGCGGGTGGCTGGTGAGCTGGTGGGCTGGTGAGCTGGTGAGCTGGTGGGCTGGTGAGCTGGTGGGCTGGGGTGCGGGTGGCTGGTGGGCTGGTGAGCTGGTGGGCTGGTGGGCTGGGGTGCGGGTGGCTGGTGAGCTGGTGGGCTGGTGGGCTGGTGAGCTGGTGGGCTGGTGTGCGGGTGGCTGGTGGGCTGGTGGGCTGGTGGGTTGCTGAGTTTGGCACTGTGGCCTCCACACAAAGAGATGAAAAGCACAGCGCATCTCCTCCACTCCTCCATTAGCGCCGTCGCATCTCGTGGGCTGAGCCTCTTTTTCCCATCATGCCCCAGGGCAGTGTGGTTTACACAAGTGCAGTGCCTTCTGCCTTTCAATTAATCCAGTGCCTAGAGTCAACCCCAGCATCATTTCACAAGCACATACAAAACAAAGAAATAGGGAGAGGGGGCCAAGGAAGGCTGTGACTTCGT